>CM053603.1:53683331-53754204 GCA_028646535.1 Procyon lotor
TCCCCACTAGCTAGTTAGCTAAATGGGAATGTATTCTCCAAACATGTTTCATTCACATACATGAGGATATTAACTGCCTTGTTCTTTGTGAAAGCACAAGTGTGATACAAATCCAAAAGTCCAATAAGTGGAGACCTTTATACAAAGAAAGTTACAGCTGATTGCAGAACACAATACAGCTGTTAAAACCATGAAACTGATCTAAGAGGAAGCCATGTCAAGATACACAACGAAGGTGAATAAAGCAAGCTGTAGACCAATTTGTAGAGGCACTTGGAGAACTTAAGGATGTGTGTGTGTGTGTGTGTATACACACACTTGACCTACTGAGAGAATTTCTAGAAGGCCTTAAGAAGTGAACAAGAGTGGTGATCTCTGGGGAGCAGGTCTGAGAATGGGGAGAACATTCTCGAACAATGATAGGATGAACTTCTGTTGAGCTAAGTCATTCAGGATGTGGTCATTGGTTATTGCAGCCCTAGGAAATGAAGACACCTCTCTGAATATGCTCATGGAATCATATACATAGAAAGGACTTAATAAAGTGACATGGTTGAACTAAAATTTCCAGAGCAAGGAAGCCAAGGCTCAAAGATTTGGGAGCCTGACCACAGTCCCATCGTAGTGAGCACCAGAGCTGACCCCCAGGCTGACTTTCCAGCCTCCGCCTTGGCACCCTGGTCCACAACCCTGTGGGTGGGCAGGAAAGCTGGGACCAGAAGCCAGGTCTTGCCCCCGGTCTGCGAAGGTTCTGGTTAACGGTACTGGCCATGATGACCTCTGTAGGTTATTTGAGTGTAATCCCTGCAACATTTACAGAACCTTTGCTTTGTTTACCCAGCAAAGAGAAAATATTTGGTAAAAAACACAGGCCTAGTATTGGCCTGTTTCCACAGGGGTTCCCTGAAATTAACAGTCAGTTAAACCACTACAGCTGAGAAAATCTGAGCTTCCTTGAATGAGAAATGGGAGAGGGTCAGCACTGTAGCATCTGAAAACAGCCCCAAGTTTCTCTACTGTGATGGTTCCTTTGAAGATAAGGGCCCACCTCCTGCTTATAGGCCCTCATAAACCCTTGTCAGCTGGGCAGTCACCAGAGTGAGCATGCTCTGGAACGGCTGCTCGGCTCACCACAGAGGCCTTCTGAGGGGAGGTCTGAGGTGCACAGAGGCAGGCCTCAGGGCCTCCCATGTGCTCTCTGTGCCAGACCTGCGGGCCAGAGTTCCCTGACAGAACCCTTCCCTGGGATTTTGAGTCAGAACTTTGGGAAGAGCCTCCTCTGGTAGTTGCAGCTGACATAGGAGGCTCCAGTGAGGTATAGCCTTAACCCCCGCCCTGAGAAGAAGCCACTCTGGACTGAGAGCATGCAATACCTACACCTAGAGAGAGCAGTAAGAGGGGGTCGCTCCACATTCCCCTGCCTCTGAGGCCCACTGCTTCCCTACCCCTTCCCTAGTTACTAAAGACATCGGCAGCCTTCTAGAACTTTCTTCCTTTTACCTAAACAATTAGAGTTTTTATTTGCATTCACTAGAAAGGGAGGAAATGAGAGCGGCTTGCCCATTTCATCCTTTTCTGCAGGTTCACATTAAACAAAGGTCTATATCAGGGGTGTCCTGAGCCCACCCCAACCCCAGACATCTCCACTCAGAGCATTCCTTCCTGCAGGGCCTGACAAGGCCTCAGAATCCTTCCCCAACATTCACTCTAGGTGGCTCACACCCATGCGCCACATGAATCCTATGTGCCATTCCCAGTTGCACGCCAAAGATTTGGGCCAAAAATCGACTTGCCCATCCAAACACGAACCCCGGAAGTGCCATAACTAGGAAACAACAGGCTGAAGACCAAGCAACTGATGCCCACCTCTCCTTCAGCTTCATCATCCCTAAGAGATGAAGGCTCAGAACAGCTGTCCCCAGGTCTGGTTTGCACACATCTTCTAGAGCCATCTTCCCCCTCAGCCTGTGTTACTACAGTGTCTGCTTCGTGATCCTCCCCTGGCCCCAGCCTCACCCAGGTCCAGCTCAGCCTCCTCACCACCATTGGCGAGATGGTCCCCAAATCCATCAGACTGCATGCTGTTGGGGGGTTTAAAAGCCTCTAGGATCTCTCATCCCATCTCGTCTCAGGCATCATTTCCATAAAAGGTCCCAAAGATTTTAGACCCTGTGTGCAGCTTTTATATGGTTTAACACCATGAGTTACGATCTACTACTCTCGAAATATATCTCCCACATAGCCTTTATGCTTCACACCCAGTGCTAGGATTTTCTGCTTTCCCCAGTAGACTGAACTCTTCAGGCAGAAGCTAAGTCTTACCGAGTCTTATTATGCATCCAAGTCTTACTATGCATCCAAGGGCTCAGCATTGTTAAATGAATAAATGACTTCCTGGCTATTTCTTTACTCATCAGATTAAACTGAAGGAATGGGATAGGAAGAAAGGTTCTGGAATTTAATTCAGATTAGACAATTTCACTCCTGGTTTTGGATTTCTGACCATCTCCTGGAAAGCCAACAATGTCAGCTGTTCCCTTGGAGAAGGAAAAGCCAACCACCTAACGGACAAACCAGAAACAACCAGATAAGTCCAACCAAATCTGTCAAGCTCTTGACTACTTGGAGAAAACAACTTTATAAGCACCTATTGAAAATTCAACAGATGGCACACAGGCCCATATATTCCCATGTGAAATTACAGTCCTGGAAACTCAGAAATACTGAAAGCAAAGAATAATCCTATAGATCAGTGGTTCCTAGACTTTTGGAACTGACAAACAGAAACATTTACACACAGAGAAAAGAAACTAAAATGTACCAGGGGGCCTGGGTGCCTCAGTCAGTTAAGTCTCCAAATTTTGATTTTGGCTCAGGTCATAATCTCAGGGTCCTGAGATAGAGCTCTGCATCAGACTCCAAGCTCAGTATGAGATTTAGTCTCCCTCTTCCTCTGCCCTTCCCCCCCAACTCACACACACGTACAATTTTTCTCTCTAAAAACAAAGAGATAGAGAAAAAGAAAGAAATTGAAGGGAACCTAAATAGAGTTGCCAACTCTTCATTTTGGCAAATAAGAACATTTTTTAAAAAGATGTTACTTATTTATTTGACAGAGAGATACACAGCGAGAGAGGGAACACAAGCAGAGGGAATGGGAGAGGGAGAAGCAGGCTTCCTGCAGAGTGGGGAGCCCAATGTGGGGCTCGATCCCAGGACCCTGGGATCAGGACCTGAGCTAAAGGCAGACACTTAATGACTGAGCCACCCAGGCACCACAAGAACATTTTTTTAAAAGCGTACCATCAGGGGACACCTGGCCAGCTCAGTCATGAGCTGTGACTAGAGCATGTGACTCTTGATCTCAGGAGTCATAATTTCAAGTCCCACGTTGGGCATTGTTTACTTTAAAATTTGTTTAATTTTAAAAAATTTATTTTTTTAAGATTTTTTTTATTTACTCATTGGAGAGAGATACACAGACAAAGACAGAGAGAGCACAAGCAGGGAAGACGCAGAGGAAGAAGAAGAAGCAGACTCCCCGCTGAGCTGGGAGCCTGACATGGGGCTCGATCCCAGGACCTGGAGATCATGACCTGAGCCAAAGGCAGATGCCCAACCATCCGAGTCACCCACGTGCCCCAATTTAAAAAAATTTTTAAAAGTCGTACCATCTACTGCCCCCATAATTTCACAAAAGAAGGAATTTTTTAACTCCCCCACCAAAAAAGGAGGAAGAATGCAAACTCAGACTAAAGAATGCCATTCTTGCGAAAGGATGAGCCAAGAGCCTTATAGAATATTGTAGGCTTGGATGGTGTGCTTTGAGACTTTTTGAGAACTTTTTGAGAGCTTTTGAGAATGAGCTTTGAGAGTAGACAATCCAAATTCCTAAAATTATGCCAGTACCTGGAAGGTACTCAAAACATTGCTAAGGGCAAAGACGGATCAATTTTAACTCCTAATTCTAAAGTGGGGTCCCAATCACTTGATCTTCCCCTCCCAGCTGGGAGCCAGTGATGGGCATGACTTCTCCTCAGTGTGTGTACAGACTAGCATCATTCCATTTTGCTATTTGAATGAGAGTAATCCAAGGCAGCTGTGTAATGACAGCTGAAATTTACCGAGCACTTAATATGTGCCAGGCCCTGTGCTAAGCCCTTCTTGGGCATTTTCTCATGGAACATCCCTAACAATGCTAGTGAGGAAGGAATGATTATTACCCCAATAGTGCAGGTCAGGAAACAGCTTTCATCAAAGAGAAGGGACTTCTCAAGCAAGGTACAAACCCAAGTCTGATACCAAAATCTGTGTTCACAACCCTTCGGAGAAGATGGATGTAAAAAGGTTGAGAGTGATTGGGGAAAACAGGAGGTATGGCCTTCAAAATTAAGATCAAGTCCAGTAACACCTGGCTGGCTCAGTTGGTAGGGAAGGTGACTCCTGATCTCAGTTGCAAGTTCAAGCCCCACGTTGGGTATAGAGATTACGTAAGAATAAAATCTTAAAAACAAAAAATAAATAAAGTCTCTATAAAAGCAAACCTGAAGGAAACTGAAAAGTGTGCAAATTCCACACTCTACCTCAAGACAGATGAGGAAGGTAAGCATTGGCCAGCACAGCTCCCTCACAAATCCTGAGTCAGCATCCGTGCTAAATCCAGGCTGCCCAACAACTGGCACATTCCCCTCAGTTAGCTTTCCTACTCTCCCTTGGAGCCTGGGAGCTATAGATGGTTGTGAAGTCAGGGGCAGCTCCCAAGGCGGACGCAAGGCTCTCCTATGACAGCCCTCAAAAAGTGGTGCTTTCACATTCAAAGGAGAACTTGGAGTTTGGTTACTAAGAGCCCTGTCATCTTCTCCTCCAGATCC
Source organism: Procyon lotor (assembly GCA_028646535.1). NCBI lineage: Eukaryota > Metazoa > Chordata > Mammalia > Carnivora > Procyonidae > Procyon > Procyon lotor. The sequence continues at coordinate 53,688,203 of CM053603.1, forward strand.
ACCCCCACACCTCTCTTTAATCACTTAAATGCTAGGTAATAGCCCCCCTTCCACCTCCGCCCTCAAAACCATGGCAGCCTGCTTCCCCCTCAATCTGGAAGGCAAGACGAAGCTAGCAGAGGGCTAGAACACTATCCACTGCAGCCTGGGGGAGGGCCCAGAGGTGGCCAGGAGCTCCCCATAAACAGTCTCCCCCAGGCAGGGACCCTGAAAGGCACACCTGGTGAAGGGAGGTCCCTTAGCAGTGCTGGGAGGACCTGAGTTCTAGCCTCAGCTCGAACACCAGCTGACAGATTCCTGAAACACAGGGAATTTGAATAGGCCTTGAAAAAAGTATGAACTTTGGCCAACCTGAACAATTAATTATTCATCCACAGTCTCAGCTTTCTAAATAAAACACAGAGTTACACACACACACACACACACACACACACACACACACCCTTCATCTTAGCTTTCCAGTATTCTCCAACCCAATATGCCTGCCATATTGTAGCCACATAACCCAAATTCTTGTGGCTCCCTCCCTCCCATATGCCTCTGCAGTGCTGGAACTAATGCCAGAAAGAGAATATAAGGCTATGAGTGTGTCCTCCTCATATGAGAAAGGCTGAACACGTGAGATCGAGTCACACTTTACCTCTTCCAGGCCCGGTACCACAGAAGCCTAGGAAAACAGGGAGAGCACCGCCTCTATGTCTGGACTCTGTTTCCTCAGTCAGTCAACACACATGAGTTGAATGCCTAATGTGTTTTGCGACGCTGTTGGATGCCTGAGATGCATGGATGAGCTCAACCCACCAAAACATGGCTGCCCAGAAGCTTACATTCTGGTGCAGGGACATCTGTAAAATGGGGATTGCTCATAGTCCTTCCGCAACAATCACCTAAGAGAATATCTGAAACACACTCAACATAAATCCCGGCCCCAGGTCAACTCTTATTATTATTACTATTATTATATCGATCTTTAGAGTCTAAGCCCTTTTGCTCCCTGTTATTCTTGAAAAGAAGCTGTTTCTTTTACCTGGACTGTCCCTCGCTCCCTCCTGGCACCCCTCAGTGTGCCCACTGGAAGTTCTCTTCTTCTGCCGAGGCATGATTCAATGCTAACCTCCTCTACTTCCTCCTGGGAAGGATTCAGGAGCTGGCAACTGTCTTAGCATTTGTCTATATCTCCACAGATGCCTCCTCACGGGTCTGCCTGGCACGAACTCTGTTCTAGCGTCACAAGAAGCCCCTCGGCCTCATTTCTTTACATCCTCCAGAGGACAAGGCAGGGCCCTCAGTCTATGAGAACTGACTTGGACAATGAAGAGCAAAAAGAGGGGAGAATGGGTAAGACCCTGAGGAGAGGAGAAAGGGCCTATCCGAGAGAGAGTCTAAGGGCCAGGCAATAAGGACTCTTAGTCCCTGGCCAACAAGTTTAGACTTGAGTAAGTTCTCAAAGTTACCAATTTTTGAGCCTTGGGGAGAGTGAACCCCAAAGAACAGAGCATGAGCTGACCCAAAGGTGACCAAAGGAGAGCGCCTTGGAGGCCATAGCTGTATATGAAGCTCTTTCCTCTTAAAGGCTGTGAACCAAGTATTCCTGTCACGGGGAGTGAAATTGCCCAGTACGGCACTGTAATTCTCTGTATTTCCTGTGTTGTGTCGTGCTGGCCTGGTTTCCCCCAAAATATCATCAGCATTTTCGAGGGTTAGCAATCTTGCTCCCTTTCCAAATGCTACTCCATTGATTGGAGGGCCCAGTGCTTCAAAATAAAAACATCTCATTCTCAGTGGTGTTGGAACTTTCAACACAGAGCCAAACTCAGACCTGGCCTGCTTCTGACAGAGAGAGAGTCCCATCAGCTTGCCAGGCTCACAAAATCCCAGGGGAACACGTCATGGTGAGTGCGGGTGGGCACTGATACTGACCAGGCAAAAGATGGCGTCAGTTTGGGCAAATCAGGTCCCAGGTACCACAGGTAAGGCTCATTCAGCTTCCCAGATATTCAACAAAAACGAAGAAACAAGGCACTGCTTATGCATGAATGTTGAGACCAAGAAAAATTCTGGTAAGACAGAATGGACAACCACGCTGACCAAAAGAACACTCCTTTTGGTTTGGGCACCGTGACATTTTGGGGTCCCAAGATGTCTGTTTATCTGATTCAATACTTTTTAAGTTTAAACCCGAACATTCGCCCCACCACTGCTACTGTCCCCACCATCAATCTCTGCTTTACCTTGAAATGTCATCATGGCTAAGGAAATTGTCCATTTCCCCAATTTCCTCTTTCTTGTAAAGATTTGCTATAACAAGGATTTGATGGCCGTAAGAACTTCAGGCTGCACTCCAAGGAAACTTGTTACCAAAGCCATGAGCCCATGTGTCACTGACTGGAAAACCAGAGGCAAGCCAGTGTCAGCTCCACTTCCCCAACTGGGAAGGCAAAAGAGAGCTTAGTCCTCAAGGTCAAATGAAACAGTGCCACACTCTTGACAATGACCAGAGGCCCACACCCCAACCTCCACTTCGGTTCTTAAAAACATCCACAGGATTGGGCGCCTGGGTGGCTCAGTGAGTTAAAGCCTCTGCCTTTGGCTCAGGTCATGATCTCAGGGTCTTGGGATCGAGCCCCACATCAGGCTCTCTGCTCAGCGGGGGAGCCTGCTTCCCCCTCTCCCCTGTCTGCCTGCTTGTGATCTCTCTCTATCAAATAAATAAATAAAATCTTTAAAAAATAAAAATAAAAACATCCACAGGATCACTTTACCTTCCTCAAACACGGGACCTCCAGACTCCCCTTTAGCTACTAAAAAAATCTGCACTACTGTATGATCTCTCTTTATGTGGAATTTAAAAAAAAAAAAAAAGAAGAAGAAGAAGTTCATAGATACAGAGAACAGATTTGGTGGTTGCCAGAGGTGGATAAGGAGGATGAGAGAAATGGTTGAAGGGAGTATACATTTATTAAATAGAAAATCTTTAAAAAAACGTAACCAATCCAACTTTGCATACCTCACTCTGAAGAAAAGACTTTCATTTATTCTTATATTCCATCATTCAATTAACTCTTAACACACATATGTACAACATGCTCTTTACCCATTCTGTGAACAGAAAAGGATTCACAGATGTCTAAGACATGGCCTTCACCTTCGATACAATTTCACATCTTGTTTGACAATTAAAGGCTATATGGGTAGCAGATGATAAATGTGAAAATATAAGGAAGCCCTTAAAATAGCGACTAGGGTATAGTAGATGTTCACCAAATGTTTTGACAAAAAAGTATATGCATAAAATGATTTTTAGGGCATTTGTCTTTGGTACCTAGAGAGGATAAAAGGAAGGTGCTACTATAGTCCAGAAAACTTCTTTGTAACATTTTCCCAGTGACAACTAAGGCTTTGAGATGAAAGATGGGGCCATACCTTAAGTGAACCTAAAGTAAAAAAATAAAGTCAGCAGCTATAGACCCAAAAAAGGGGGGAGGAGCAGTGATCCTGAGAGATGGGAAATAAATGAGGAACAACTTTGGGGCGCCAGGGTGGCTCAGTCAGTTAAGCTTCAGACTCGATTTCGTGATCTCAGAGTCGTGAGATCGAGCCCTGTGGCAGGCTCAAACTTGGCATGGAGTCAGTTTGAGATTCTCTCTCCCTCTGCCTCTTCCCCCTGCACTCTCTCTCTCTCTCAAATAAATAAATAAATCTTTTAGAAATAAGTAAAAAATAAATAAATAAATGAAGGGGAACCTTGTCATTGTCACAATTTATTGCCAAAAATTATTTCCTGAGCCTAGCACATGCAGGGGAAACCTAAGCAAAAAGAAGGGGGGGTAGGTATCATCATCCCAAGAAACAAAAATAAAATAATAAGACTGTATGTGCCATAGAAACGGGTCTTTGGTAGCAACCCAGGAAAACAGAATTCATCAGCAAAGAGAAGTTTGAGAATTCCGCAAGGGCAAAGTCTCTGGTCCCTGAGAGCCACGGGTTGGGAAAGCAAGACAGTGGGTGTCCAATACCAGAGCTACACTTATTTAGCTGTAATGACTTATGGGTGATGGGCTTCAGTTTCTCAGTCTATAAAATGTTCATGGCCCTGCCCCTAACACTGCAGTTGTGGAATTCTGAGCAGAGACTTTAAGAATCCTCTTCCCAATTCATGAATCCAGAGTTTGTGGCAGCTGAAATCACTCTCCTTCCTTTTTCCTCTACCACCCCATAAAAGGCCTAAGGCCAGGGAACCCTTATATCCTTATCCCTCCAAAACTTCTACAAGGCCCTACAAGCGTCCATACCAGGCAGCCAGGTCTGTGTGGACAGACGGATGGACCTAGATTAACTAGAAGCATCCCTCAGTCTGCCTTTGTGGATGCTACTGGTGGGAACCACACAGTCGTGTCCTATGGTGCTTTCATTACTCAAGCATGAATTTCCTTAATCTGGTAGGAATTTCAGTTTCCTTCATCTCTCCTACACCAACTCCCCCCTTCCAAAGTTGCATCCTCAGTGAAATGCTGATGTTTTCCTCAACCTCTGTTGGGGTGTCCCCAAAAGACCTTGCAGTTGCAACCTAAAACTGATTAGTCAATCGCAATATCACGTTCATGGATTATGACTAGTTTTTTTTTTAAAAACAACAGAAAATAGAGTAGAATAGAAAATATCATTGTACTCCATCCTATAGAAAGAATAAATATACTGTTAAGTCCTTTTTGCAATTTTACACTTATGTGGGTAGTTTTGGGTCTCTATTGTAGGTCCGGTTAAAAAAGAAAAAGAAAAGAAAAGACGGGGAAACCCACATTCTGAGGCAGTGGAATCCTACTCTGGGGGTGAATGCCACAAACACCTATCCTATGTTCAGCCCTTGCGGAGGACGCAGGAACCGCAAAGGTTACTTAGAACTCAAACGCCCATCCTGCAGGTCTACAAAACAGACCAGCCTGGAAAACAGTGAAAACAAACTTCTGACTCTCCTACAAGGTAGGGCTTTCATTAAGGCACAAAACAGGATGCTCAACCAAAGACAAAGCCATCCAGGTAAAAGCTTTGCCTCCAAACGGTGCCTGGTACCTGGAAGGCTCAACAACAGGCAGCGGGGCGGGGGGAGAACACACGACACCTGGTCACTGGGAATCCTTTGCTCCCAGCTCTTTCTCCCCGCCTAAAGATTGATTGCTTGGGCCAACAGCAACTGGGCCGGGTACCAGAGACCTCAGGAGCCCCCTTTCTCTCCCTCTCTTTTCAAAAATTTTCTCTTTATGTTTCACACTGCACATCTCCCTAGAAATTGTCCCTGGTAAGCACGAAAGCTCGCGGGCTCCCGGAAACGCCTCCAGCTGGGAACGGAGCTGGCCCGGGCTGTTCAGCAGGACTGCGGGACTCCCAGGGAGCGCGCGGAGAGGTGGGCGGAGTGCGCCGCACGCCTACTCGTTCGGAGCCCACGACTGCAAACGCTCACAAGCAGAACCCTCCACTTCTTAGCCGCGGGGCCCCGCTGCTACCCTGCCCGTACACTCCTTTAGCGGGGGATCGAGGACTGGACAGCCCCTTTCTGGCAAGCCCAGCTCGCGATCGCGCGGGCTGGGGACGAGGCCTGCCAGGGGGCTGGAATCGCCGACCTCCCCCCCCCCCGCCCCCCGGCAGCGGCCGGCGCTGTCCAAGTTCCCGCAAATCCCGCCCCGAACCCGGACCTGCCAGCCCGACTGCGTGCCCCGGGGGCGCGTCCGCAGGCCGGCTCACCGCCACCTGCTAGCGGCCCCCGGGTCCCGCGCGGGAGGTGGGAGGTGGGCCCGGGAGCCGCAGCTTCGGTGCAGGGGTGGGGATCGGGCAGGCCGCGCGCCGCCGCAGTCCTGTCGCAGCGCGTGCCCTCGTCCCCCGGGGCCGGAAAGGCCGAAGCCGCCCCCCGCGCGCGCCCCCGCGCACCAGGCCCGGGTCGGCCCTTGAATGACCGCGAGGCCAGTGGGGCCCACGGGGACGGTCGCTCGGCCTCCGCCTCGGGGGTCGCCAGCCCCCACGCGCCGCCGCTTCCCGCCGGGAAGAGGCGCGGGGCCCGGCAGGCCAGAGGTGCCCCCCGCGTTTCCCGCGCCGCTACGCACCTAGCTGCCCGCGGGTCCCACATGGCCGGGGCTGCCGCGGCCGCCTCGGGGGCCGCTTCCCAGGGGCAGGGCGCGGCGGGAGGCGCGGAAGCCCGAAAGCTGCGGCCCTGGGCGCGGGCAGCGGGAGCTGCTGCCGCGCGGGGCCCCTGCTGGCGGTGGCGCGGCTCCCGGGCCGTGCCGAGGGGGCGGGGGCGCAGGGACCGCGGGAATCCCGGCGCCCCGGCTGTGTGCAGCCGCAGCCCTATTCCAAGTTTCCACGTAGTTGCGAGAGCCCGAAAACTGTCACGTGCACGTCGCCGCTGGGTGGGAGGGCGTGTTTGTCACCGTGTTCAAAAGAGGCGTTTCGATGTCTCCCATCATGCATGCGAGTGCTCCAATGCGGTGGCTCCCGGACCCCTTTGAAAAACGAGTGCTTCGAGCCTGCTGCCACGACGGACTGAGCTCCCACACGACCCTGCGACACGTTTGGTCCTTGGGGTTTCATAGGCTGGGCCCACCGCGATGGTGGGGAAAACAGGTCAGCTGAGGGCTCACCGGCTCGCCTCTTCTTTTCCCTCCTGTCCCCTCCAACAAAGAAACTAGAGACACCAGCCCAGATCAAGCAATACTGTGTCCTACTCCGTGGTCGCCTCACGTTGTCACTTCCTGGCTTTCTAGCACTTGCTGTGTGCTCTGGTCTCCATTCTGGGAACACTGGGCGTTCAGACGGGAAGAGGCCAGCGAGGTCCCGACATCTTGAGGCTCACAAGCTGCGTTCAAGGTGCTAGCAGAGGATTGAGCTTTCCTCACGGGCGGAATGGCAGGGAAGCTACTGGAAGAGTAGTGATGACTGAAAGAGTTGGGGATGGTTAGGACAACCTTGGGTTGCCATTTTGCCTTCTGTTGTCGGCACAGCAGGCCGCACAGCCTCTCATCCACCATTTGGGTTTGGCCCCCAGCTTGTCTGGTACGAGGATCACATGCCAGGGATTTGACCCAAGCGGAGAGTTAAGCCCACAGCCCTCTCTTCGGACAAGGCTGTGGCTTACACCGCCTCCTGGCAATTCTCTCACCCATCGAGGGCCACCACACGGGGCAGCCCCGTGGTGAGGAGGAGAACACCGCAGAGCTTTTGGAGAGGGGCAGTAGTTTCCGATGAGGCAGGGAAGAATTGGGAACACATGGATACACCTACCGCGCACAACCCCTGTCTTTGCTCTGCTTACTCTGAGTCAGAAACTAGTCAGAAACTAGCCTGTCAGTCTAGCTAGTGGTCTGTTTCTAGAGTCTCAGTTCCTCCCATTTTTTCTGTCCATTAATTGTCCCCAAATGTCACATTGCATCATTTCCAGTTCGAAATCCTTCAGTGGCACCCCTCTTGCCTACTGCAGATCAGATTGGGTAGCTGGGCATTTGAGACTCCTCGCAGTTTTGCCCTACCCTTCCCCGCTTAGCTTCCTCACACACAGACTACTCCCGTGGTTCCCAAACCTGGCTGCACATAGGAATCACCTGAGGGCACTTTAAAAAGCCTGATGTCTGACTCCTACTCCCAGATAGTTTGATATAATTGATATGGGGTATGACACACATTGAGATTTTTTTAAAGCTCCTCAGGTGATGATAAGATAAAGCATAAGATCAAGTTCAGGAAACACTTCTAGTCTCCAAGTACTTGGAGCCACTTCCCATTTCCCAAACATCGCTGGTCCTTTCACTTTGACACTTGATGTATCCTTTCTCCAATTTTTTTCTCAATATCTCCCAGTTTTATATTTAGGAAAGGCCCATGCCACTTCTTCTAGCATGGCTCTTCTTTTTAGCCAACTTCAAGGAGTCTCTGCTTCCAGAAGACTTCCAGCTTCTTCTATGAAGGAGGGCAAGTCAAGAAGTTGGTGAGGATACAGCAGGTTAAGAAGGTGCCTCTAAACTGTGACCATCCTTTGACCAGTTTTCACAAGCACCTTAGAATCTTTTTGTCCTACTTCTCCTCTGTATATTTCATCATGGTTCTCAAAACAGTCACATTAGCTCAAAACAGTCCTCAAAAAGCCATGCGTTGTTTTTTTTTTTAAAGATTTTATTTATTTATTTGACAGAGAGAGAGATCACAAGTAGGCAGAGAGGCAGGCAGAGGGAGAGAGGGAAGCAGGCTCCCCGCTGAGCAAAGAACCTGATGCGGGGCTCAATCCCAGGACCCTGAGATCATGACCTGAACTGAAGGCAGAGGCTTAACCCACTGAGCCACCCAGGTGCCCCTAGTCACCTTTCTTTTTAAAATTGTTTCTTCTATTTCTGATTTTTTAATATTTTTATCAAAATTATACATTCTCACAATTAAAAGAGCAGTCCCCCCTCCCACCTGATTTATGCTCCAAAGACAACCAATTTTACCCCTGCTAGTTGATCATTCTGTTGTCTCTGTTCCTGCCCTCTATATAGCACTGCTACTTCTTCTTGTTGGTTAGTTTTTTCCCCCAATCTTATGGATCATCAGGTAATTCTTTTTTAGATTGTGCTTGTCTGAAAAACGTTCACACTTGTAATAGTTTGGCTGGGTATAAAATTCTAGGTTGGAAATGATTTTCCTTCAAGATTCTGAAGCTATTTCTCCAGTGACCACTGTCTTCCAGTACCACCATTGAAAATCTGAACACATCCAATTACCCATCTTATGTGACCTCTTTTGAATTCCTGGTAACCTGAAAAATCTTCTTTTTTTTCCTCAGTGTTTTGAAATTACACAATGATATACTTTGATGTGGGTCCTTTCATCTATTCCACTATATACTGGGTAGGTTGTTTCGTTCTTGACACTCAAGCTATTTAGTTCTGAGAAATGATCTTGAATAGTTTTGTTGATTTTTTCTTCTCCTTCATTTTCCCCATTCTCTTTTTTTTGGAAATCCTGTTATTCAAAAATTGAACTTCCAGGATTGGTCCCTGTGATATGTTTCCCTGATGTTCAAATCACTTCTTTTTTTTTTTTTTTCCCTTTTTGCTGGAAGATTTCCTTAACTTTATCTTCTGATTCTTTTTAATGAGGTTTTTTTTTTTTTAATTTCTGATGGCATACTTTGATTATTCCAAGAACTCTTTCTTTTTTTTTTTTAATTTTATTTATTTGCTTGATAGAGAGGAGAGAGATCACAAGTAGGCAGAGAGGCAGGCAGAGAGAGGGGTGGGAAGCAGGCCCCCTGCCAAGCAGGGAGCCCGATGTGGGGCTCGATCCCAGGACCCTGAGATCATGACCTGAGCCAAAGGCAGAGGCTTTAACCCACTAAGCCACCCAGGTGCCCCTCCAAGAACTCTTTCTTACTATCTGATTTGTTGGAATACCCCATTCTCTTTTTCATGGTTACATAATTTCTCTCATCTCCCTGCAGATATTAATAGAAGGTTTTTTTTCTCTAAATAGCCTCTAAATTTCTAAAAACATTTCATTTTTTCTCTGGGTTCCATTTCTTCTTGTTTTATTCTCCATGTTGAAATGGAACATGGAGTTCCATGTTTTCTTGTTTTATTCTCCATGTTATGGATGTTCCTTAGATGGTTATCAGCTCAGGATTAAGAAGAAAACAAGTTGTCCATCAGTGAAGGACTGATTGAATAAACCATGGTATACCCACACCATAGAGAACCACGCAGCTATACTAAGAAATGAAGAGGATTGCTCTACAATACTATGGGCTAAGGCCAGGAAATACTGTCAAGTGAAAAAAGCTAGGTGAGAACAATGTTGGTAATATGCTACCTTTGGAGTAAGAAGGGAAAGTGAATATTTTCATGTGTTTGCTTATATTTTCTGAAAGAAACAATGGAAGGAAAATCAAAAACTAAGACAAATTATTAATTATAAGGAGGAAAAGAGCAGGAGGAAAAGTTAGGGAAGCTAAGGTTCTTTAAATATAGCTTGTTTTAGGACTCTGAATTATGGAGGACAATCTGATGGTCACCAGAAGAGACGTATGGTGGGGGGCGTTAAATAAGTGATGGAGATTAAGGAGGGCACTTGTTCTGATGAACACAGGGTGATGTATAGAAGTGTTGAATCACTATATAGTAAACCTGAAACTGATATAACATTGTATGTTAACTAGCTGGAATTAAATTAAAAACATATATTCCTTGTCTTACAGTTTTGACATTGGAGCCATGTGAATATTTAATATAATTGAAAACTTACATCTAATTTTTTTAAGTAGGCTCCACACCCCATATGGAGCCCGGTATGGGGCTTGAACTCATCACCCTGAGATCAAGACCTGAACTGAGATCAAAAGTCAGATGCTTAACTGACTTAGCCACTCAAATGCCCCAACTTATATCTAATTTTTAAAAAGTGGTTCTTAAAATTGAAAACATACTGGAACAACTAAACTTTACTGTGTGTCAAGTGGGTAGCATAACCACACAAAAATTACATCAAGTTTCAATATTGATATGGTTTTAAAACATCTATCTAAAAATATTACTGGGTGATATTTTTATTACTCAGGCTGTATATAAATTAGAATAAGCAAATAATTAATTATGAAATATTATCCAGAACCAAGACTTTCAGTGTGAGAACAAAGAAATACAAATATAAAATCAAAAAGCTATACAAATATAAAATCAAAAAGCTAAGGAAAATGTCTATGATCTGAGAACTGAACTAGAAATATCACTATGAACTTGTGGTTTATTGCCTCACTCTGTTCATTCTGTCCATCCTTGATATGAAGCAGCATTGCTGGATTGAATGATAGTGTGCATCCCAGCACCCACAAGATGATCTCTAAATATCCTTCCTTTCTACAAGGAACAAGACTCATTAAAAAAAAAATCACTAATTCCATGTTGGGGGCAGAGAAGTACAACTTGAGCCAGGGTAATTTTGTTGTTCCAGAAAGCAAAGAAGCTACCAAAGGGGAAGGAGGTTATGTCAAACAATCCAGAAACTGACTTCTAGAGGCTTCCATCATAATTAAAGCATTTTTTAAGTCATTTTTAAAATCTATCCTTCTTTCCTCATTTATTAGCTAGAGTTCTTCAGTGAAAAAGAATTTTCCGTCTATAATCATTTGGTTGCCCTGAAAAACACTTCATATAGAAAAAGCAGAGTAAATGCTTATTCTCCCCCTTTATTGACGAGCTTTTGTACACTAGTTGGTACACTAGTAACTAACAAATTTTTTTTTTCATGAACTCTCATGAATTTCTAAAAACATTTCATATACTTCAATCATTACAATCATCTTTCTTCTTAAGGCTCTAAGTTCCCGGGGAGTCTGCCTGTCTCAGTGGGTTAAAGCCTCTGCCTTTGGCTCAGGTCATGACCTCAGGGTCCTGGGATAGAGCCCCGCATTGGGCTCTCTGCTCAGTGGGGAGCCTGCTTTCCCCTCTCTCTCTGTCTGCCTCTCTGCCTACTTGTGATCTCTCTGTAAAAAAAAAAAAAAAAAAAACTTTAAAAAAAACTTAAAAAAAAAAAAGCCCTAAGTTCCCGTATTTGAACAGTAGGAGCCCATCTACCAGTGATCACCAGTGGTAGTAAAAACCACTGGAGAAAATATGGATCTGGCTGTTTCTTTTTAACCCCACTTGTCAATCCAAACATCACTAAAACTGGGACAGCCAGACATTATGTGCCTCCTGCTGTGTTGCAAAAGGAAGAACACAGCAACTCCAAAGAAGAATTTTTGTCTCCCAAAATTCAATCTGAGCCTAAGATAGTCTATAAATTAAAAGTGTTAAGCCAAGGATCCGTGGGTAGAATTCAGGACCATGAATCTGAAAAAGAACCAAATTATCCTGATTTTCACTAACCATTAACTGAAATTTAGCATTGTCTTCAATTATGAATACAGGCAAATACAAACAAAAAATAAAGCTACAATAAAACCAGTGTATAAGGCTTTGTTGACAGTGAAATCAAAGATTCTTTCCTATCTCATCACCATTGTTGTGTACACCTCAAAATACTGTTTTTGTTTACACTTACTTCACAATTTATGTTAATTATTATACCTGCTGCATTATACATTATTTAATGTATTAATCCAGAAGATATATTATTATATCACAAATTAGTTTTTTAAATATTTTCAGAATTATAGTTCAATGTAAATAGTTTCCTTTGTAATCTTATGCATTTTATTTATGTATTTAAAAATATTATCCTGAGTGACGCCTGGATGGCTCAGTTGGTTAAGCATCTGCCTTCGGCTCAGGTCCTGGGATCGAGTCCCAAATCAAGCACCCTACTCAGTGGGAAGCCTGCTTCTCCTTATCCCACTCCCCATTTGTGTTCCTTCTCTTGCTGTGTCTCTTGCTGTCAAATAAATAAAATCTTTAAAAAGTAATATTCAATTAAAACAAAAAAAAGTGGAAGTATAGATGAAACAAGATTAGCAAAATATTGATAATTGCTAAAGCTAGATAATGGATTTTATGAGAGCTCATTATATTATTCTCTCTACTCTTGTGAAGTTAGAAGTTTTTCCATACAGAAGAGTTAAAAAAAAAAAAAAGAGGGAGAGATGGATTAAAAGCTAATTGGAAATTCAGATCATGTGAGTGTGATTGCAAGCAGTCAGTGGGCCTCTGGGATAAAGAATCTCTGACATCAGGTCTTTGGGGTTTCCCTCTGGGTGTGGTCAAATTAAGCAAGCTCCTTTCCAGAAGGTGAAGGTCTGGCTGGCTGTGTTGTGGGCACCTAAGGGATATATGGGAATTAGGATCCTCAGTATGCAGTATACACGTGTTGACTGCTTGCGATGTTGTGGTACCTTTATCTTCAACTTTGCCTGATGTCCCCCAGTCCTGAGACCTGCCTTTCTGCCTCCTCAGGGAACAAAGGCCCTGTGGTCAGGTGAGCAAGGGGCAATAGGCAGCTAGCTATGCTGAGTTGGGGTGGGATCTAGGGATCCTGTACCTCTTAAATAGACATTCAACCAAACTTCCTTATCCCATTCATTGGCCCTACTTCCAAAAATATGTGGTGTCAATAGTTTCTGAGACGTTTGGTGATTCTGTTCTATAAAATGAGCTGGCTCTTGGTTTCCCCTCTGCCAGCTCACCATCACTTCTCCTGTGTCTGCTAAGTCATTTCCCATTCTTCTAGTAGCTTTCTAGCACCAAGCTTCTACTGCTGTTGTATTCTCTCCTGTTCTCTCTCTCCATATACCTTTTTTTTTTTAAAGATTTTATTTATTTATTTGACAGAGAGAGATCACAAGTAGGCAGAGAGGCAGACAGAGAAAGCGGGGAAGCAGGTTCCCCGCTGAGCAGAGAGCCCGATGCGGGGCTCAATCCAAGGACCCTGAGATCATGACCTGAGTCGAAGGCAGAGGCTTAACCCACTGAGCCACCCAGGTGCCCCTCTCCATATACCTTTTAAAAATCTCTTTACTATAGTTTTAATAGGGCTTCAGGAGGCAATAAAACCATATATTTGTGCTCTGTCCACTATTGTCCTCTAATATTATCTCTAAATGGTTGAAAGTTCTGTCTTTTGAAGAACGTGCTGCATAGCACTGCTTCTCCCATCCCACACCCCTGCTCTCAAGCGCAGCTGTGCTTTTGCTCTGTGATACTGCATATCCCTTCTTTATGGCATTAGATTGCAGAGCCAGATCAAAGGGTGAGTCATCTGTGCAACTGCCCCTTGCTAAGGACCCCCAAAACATTGGAGCCCCAAAGATGGGATAGGTTGTATCTACCTAAACTCTGGGGAGAGTTTTATATGGAATTTTAATGAGTATTTGGAAACACCATTTAGTTTGGGGCTTGGGGGCAGGAAGGGTGGAGAACGAGCCCAAGGACAAGTTCACTAACAATAGATGGTCACCGAACTGTTTTTCCAAGGAGGGTGGATCCTGGTAAGTGTAGGACTTGGCTCCTACTGGGCAGAGTATGTGAAGGGTCAAGTCAGAGATAAATTCTCCAGCCCACAGAGGGAGGCTGACCTTCCAGCAACATCTTCCTCCTCTGCCTTTGCCCTTGCACTTTCCAGTCTGTTCTCTGTAGATAGGTTGAATATGGATTTAAGCTTCATGAACTTGAATGTTCAAGTTCATGTTGGGTTTGGGAGGTTCCCATTCCCAAATAGATTCAGCTCAAAGAAATCTTCTCCAGACCCATTACAATGAAACTGTCCAAAGTCAAAGAGATAATTTTTAAAGAAGCAAGAGAAAAAAATTCCTCACACACAAGGAAACCTCCATAAGGCTATCACTGACAGATTTCTGAGCAGAAACCTGGCAGACCACGAGAGAGTGGGATGATATACTGAATGAAGTTGCTGAAAGAAAAGACTACCAACCAAGAATACTTTATCCAACAAAGCTGTTCTTAGCAACAAAGGAGGGATAAAGATTTTCCCAGAAAAATAAAAACTGAGAGGGCTCACCACCACTAGACCTGCCTTCGAACAAAGGCTAACCCTCTAACAAAGGCTGATAGGATGGGTGATAGGAGCTTTTCAAACTGAAACGAAAGGATGCTAAATAATAATATGAAAACAGGGGTGCCCGGGTGGGTTAACTGTCTGCCTTTGGCTCAGGTCGTGATCCCAGGATCCTGGAATCGAGCCCCACATGGGGCTCCCTACTCAGCGGGGAGTCTGCTTCTCCTTCTGCCTGCTGCTCCCCTTGCTTTGCTCATTCTTTCTCTGATTTAAAAATAAATAATAAATAAAATATTTTTTAAATTAAATATAGCTACATGTGACAAATTGTGACATGAGAGACATCAAATGAGATGAGTAAAAGGGTTTTGCTTTCCTTTGCAATCCAAGTTTAATTGTTATCAGCTCAGACCATTCTGTGTAAGCCTCATGGTAACCACAAAACAAAAACCCACAGTAGATACACAAAAGATAAAGAAAAGGGAATCAAAATATACCATTATGAAAAATAATGAATTCTCAGAAAAAGAGAGTAAGAGAGGAAGAAAAGAAAAAGGAACTACATAGCCAGAAAACACTTAATAAGATGGCAAGTTCTTACCTTTCAATAATTATTTTAAATGTCAACTGATTAAATTCTCCAATCAAAACACATAGAGTGGCTGAATGGATTTAAAAATAAGACCCTGCCCCCAAGACACTGCCTACAGGAAATTCACTTCAGATTTAAAGACATGCACAGCCTCAAAGTGAACAAATGGAAAAAGATACTCCCTACAAATGGAAACCTAAAGAGAGTAGAGATAGCTATACTTGTATCAGACAAAATAGACTTTAAGCAACTAAATAACAAAACGCAAATAATCTGATTTAAAAATGCACAAAGAAGCTGAATAGACATTTTTCCAAAGAAGGCATACAAATGGTCAATAAGTACATAAAGAGATGCTCAGTATCACTCGTCACAACAACAATGAGCTATCCCCTCACACCTGTTAGAATGACTGTCATCAAAAAGACAAGGGGTAAAAAGTCTTGAGAAAGAGGTAGAGAAAAGGGAACCCCTGTGCAGCCTTGGTGGGGATGCAAGCTGGTGCAGCCACTATGGAAAACAGTATATAGAGGTTCCTCAAAAACTTAAAAATAGAGGGGTGCCTGGGTGGCTCAGTCATTAAGCATCTACCTTCAGCTCAGGTCATGATCCCAGGGTCCTGGGATCGAGCCCCACATCGGGCTCCCTGCTCGGCAGGAAGCCTGCTTCTCCCGCTTCCATTCCCTCTGCTTGTGTTCCCTCTCTCACTGTGTTTCTCTCTGTCAAATAAATAAAATCTTAAAAAAAAATACTTAAAAATAGAGCTATGTGATTCAGCAATTCTACCTCTGGGTATATAGTCAAAGAAAATGAAATCAGTGCCTCAAAGAGATGTCACCACTTCCATGTTCACTGTAGCATTATCATTATTCACAGAAGCCAAGATATGGAAACCACCTGTGTGTCTAATGATGGATGAATGGGTAAAGAAAATACAATATATACTGAGAGATATGGACAATGGACCATTACTCAGGCATGAGAAAGAAGGAAATCTTGCCATTTGCAAACACATGGCTGAACCTAGAGGACATCACGCTAAGTGAAATAAGCCACACAGAAGAAGATGAAAACTATATGATCTCACATAGGTGGAACCAAAAAAAAAAAAAAAAAGGAAAGAAAGTAAAAGAAAATAGAAAAGAAAAGCTGAAGGAGAAAGTGGAAAGGTGATTACCAGGCTTGGGATTGGGGAGATGGGGAGATGCTGGTCAAAGAGCACAAAATTTCAGTTATAGGATGAATATGTTCTGGAGATACACAGGACAGCATGGTGATCATAGGTAATAATATGGTATTGTACACTTGAAATTTGCTAAGAAATAGACCTTGAACATTCTCACCACATGCGTGCACGCGCACACACACATACGCACGAGGTAACTATGTTAGGAGATGGATGTGTTGATTGTGGTAATCATTTCACAAAGAATACACACATGATCAAATCATTGAGTTGTACCCTTTAAATGGGTATAATTTTATTTCTCAAGTGTACCTCAATAAAACTGGAGAAATGAAAAGGATATTAACGTGAAAGAGCAGGAAAATGACCTGGGAAGAGTGCCTCCCCTAGTCTATGGCTTGTCCCTTACTATAATGCTTTGAAGGTCAGAGTCTCATCCCATAGGCCTTTCTGTTTCTCACATGTGGGCTGGTTGTTGAAAGAATGACAAGCTCTTTTCTCTTAAAAGTATCCAAGAACCCATTTCAATGGCCTTGAATAACTGAAAACTGACAATCTGGGAACTTGGGCCAGCCAGAATCATCAATGTCAAAAACATCGATGTGAACAAATAACTATTGAGTCTTTAGTGGCCCCAATGACCATTATATCAAGGGAAGGTATGGACTCAACCCTTTGTGCCCAGAGAGCTAACCACCTATGAAGGACAAATATTTAGATAAATGATCAGGGACACAGAGTATATAAATAAATATCAGCTGAATTTTTTAAAAAGATTTTATTTATTCATTTGACAGTGAGAGAGGCAACACAAGCAGGGGTGTGGAGAGGGAGAAGCAGGCTCCCTGCGGAGCGAGGAGCCCAATGTGGGACCCTGGGATTTATGACCTGAGCCGAAGGCAGACGTTAACAACTGAGCCACCCAGGCACCCCTCAGCTGAATTTTTTTAAAGGGAAAACTCACCTAATGCCAAATAGAGGAGGAAGTACAATTAATTTTCATTCAGCATTTATGTAGTACTATTTTTTAAAGTATGATCATGTAAATTGTTCTCAAAAGAGTCCTCTAAGGGGAATTAATGATCTTCACTTTATAGGAAGGGAAACTAAAGAAAAAAAGGTCAGGCAGTTTGTTGTACAGCTAGCTGATCAGGGGCTGTGGCTAGAAAACACAGATGAGCTTGGACTGGGCTTGGCTGGGCTTCTCGGACACTAAGCTTGGTCACCCTGGATTCTGGTGCTGAAGCAAGATGTCACTGAGATCACTGGGGTCCTTACCCATTCACTGCACATTGTATATGACTAGAGGCAGGCAGGTCTACACAAGAAAAACCACTCTGAGGTAAATTCTGTTTTTCATTTCAACATCAGCAAAGCTGATTCTCACCCTCCATACCATCCTAAGAATACCAGTCAAGAGTGTCATATGACACTAATCTACCCTGATAACAGGAGGAGGGCATAGTGGACCATGGACTGTCCAATCTCAAGATGTACAGATACATACACCTGCACTCAGATTCACACACCCGCCTAGAGAATTGCATATTCTTGAAATGCACACACCAAGAGTAAACTAGTGAACATGCCCATTCAAAACACACACACACATATGATACTTCGTATTGGTTTCCCACTTCTTTTTTAAGAAGGGGAGAGAGAGAGCAGGAGGGAGAGGCAGAGGGAGAAGGAGAGAGAGAATCTTAAGCAGACTCCACACCCAGCATGGAGCCTGATGTGGTGCTCGATCTCATCACCCTGAGATTATGACATGAGATGAAAGCAAGAGTCAAACCCCTAACTGACTGAGCCACCCAGGTGCCCGCCCCTTGGATTCCCTGCTTTGATTGAGTCCAACTATTCACATCTGAACCCATCAATGCTCCATCCAACTCCCTGCCCACAGCAGGAGCTGCCCCTCTCAGACTCTAATCGAGCCCTGACAAAGGTGGGTGTACTGATTACCTATCAGTATCCTTCATACTCACACTGCTGACTACTGACTCTCCTGGCGTCGATGGACTAATCCTGGAGCCTCTCATTCCCATGGGACTGCGGTTCTCAACCAGGGCTGATTTTCCTTTCCAGGGACATTTGGCAACCTCTGGAGACATTTCCGATTATCATAACTCAGTGCAAGTGGGGAAAGGGGGCGGCTGGCACTGACTTGGCAGAGGCCAGAAGTGCTACTAAACATCCTACAAGGCACAGGTCAGTCCCCCACAGCAAAGAATTACCCAGCCCCAAATGCCACTAGTGCCAAGACTGGGAAAGCTCGCCTTGCAGGAGGCAGGGAACAATTGTCCTGTCCTTAACATCTTGCTAGTAAACCACCCTGGGCCATTTCCTCCAGGATAACCAGCCGTGGTTTGTCTCACAAGACCCAAACCCCGGCCACAGCTGCTCAGACCAGGATGGGCAGGCATCTAACCAGGGGCAGCCAACGCAGACCAGCCGGTTCTCACTGAGGCAAAGTGATGAGAAAGCTGTTCTAGGGGTGCCTGGGTGGCTCAGTCGTTAAGCGGCTGCCTTCGGCTCAGGTCATGATCCCAGAGTCCTGGGATTGAGCCCCGCATCGGGCTCCTTGCTCTGCAGGAAGCCTGCTTTTCCCGCTACCATTCCCTCTGCTTGTGTTCCCTCTCTCGCTGTGTTTCTCTCTGTCAAATAAATAAAATCTTTAAAAAAAAACAAAAAAGAAAGCTGTTCTAAAAGGGGCTACAGTGATTTTCTGGACCCGAATTTTCCAGACTCAGCAATTTAAACTGGAGTTCAGGGATGGCCAGGTGGCTCAGTCAGTTAAGTGCCTGCCTTCAGCTCAGGTCATGATCCCAAGGTCCTGGGAACGAGTCCCGCATTAAGTTCCTTGCTCCAGTGGGGAGCCTACTTCTCCCTCTGTCTGCCACTCCCCCTGCTCGTGCTTTCTCCCTCCCTCTGACAAATAAATAAATAAAATATTTTAAAAATAAATAAATAAATTGGAGGTCAGAGTCAGAGCACCTGGTAGAGGAAGAAAAAGATGAAAAATACTGAGAGAGAAGAGCCATCTGGGTCATAAAGGCCAGAGTTGGCCAAAGGCATCGCGCAGAGAAAGAGATGGGTAGAGAGAAAGGGGCTGGTTGGCAATGTGACAGGAGTAGTGGGAGCAGATGTACAGACCAGGATATTAGGTGCTCAGTAAATTCTAGCAAGAGTCAGCGAGAACCAAGCTAGGCCAAGGAAACATCCACCTTGTGCCCCAACTGAAAGGTAGTTTCTGCAAACCTGTTTCTTCTCTCCCTGGTCATGGCCTGTGACCCGATGACAGGTCCTTCTGTGGGTTGAGTTATAACACTCCCCCCACCCCAACAAATGTTCAAAAGTTCACCCCCAATAGCTCAGAATGTGACCTTAGCTGGAAATAGGGCTGTTGCAGATGGAATTGGGTGGGGTGAGGTCACACGGCGGTCAGGTGGGCCCTGCCCCAATAGGACTGGGGTCCTTATGAGAAGACGGCCCTGTGAAGGCACAGAGACGGGGAGAACACCGTATGGGGTGAAGGCAGAGATCAGAATGATGCGTGTCGAGCCGAGGATTGCGGGCCATCACCAGAAGCTAGAGAGAGGCATGGGACAGATTCTCCCTCAGAACCCTCAGAAGGAAGCAATCCTGCTGACACAGTGATTTGGTTGGACCTCTAGCCTCCAGAAAAATGAGAGAATAAGTTCCAGTTGTTCTGTCACCCAACTGGTGGCCCTTTGTTAGGCAGATGCAGCCCATGAATACAGGCCTCATTACCTGAGGTACCCTAAGTACCTCTCTAGCCCTTACCCTTCACCCCGGCCGAGGGCTTTAGGGGACTCCAGGATTCAGGCACTCCTCTGACCCCCTAGGGGCTAAGGAGCCCCCTGGCCCAAAGCAACGTGCCCTTCCTTCGAAACCATGATCCGGGCCATAAGTCCTGGCCCAAATGGCTCCAAGCCTGCCAATAGGGTCTGCTGAGGCCTGGTTCTTGAGTCTGTCCTTCCAAGAGCACACCAAGCTGCCAACGTCCAGCCAAGGGGATGGCCAAGGATTGGCCATTGGGCAGGAGCTCGGAAAGCTGCCAACAGAAGAACTGAGCTTGTTGGTGGGGGTGTCCACACACATGTGTGCGTCATCCCACGGGGCAGAGATGAAAACAGGAGGAGGAAGAGAGCAGGCCGTGGGCTGTGGATCTCTATTTGTACCATCGCCCTGCTCCCCACTAATGTGGGTGGACTTACCGCACTCACACTCCCAGGCCAGGAATACCATCCGAGGAACAGGCACGTGTCTTCGTCACTCTCTGTGTTTCTTGCATAGGTCCTGGCCACGGGAATGGATTGCCACCTTATTCCTCCTCCTGTGCTCTGACTCATCTCTCTGCAGAAGGTGGGACCTCTAGGTAACCTTTTATACACACAATCTTGGTGGCTGAGTCACCTCCCGCCCCCCTTCCCTCCCTCCCTCCTTTTCCTCACCACCGCCAGGAAGGGAACCTGACCAGGCTTCTTAAGAACCTTGGCCCACACCTGTAGCTGGGCAGAATGTCAAAGCAGAGGTCCTAAATTTGGCTGCCTACAGGGACCAGGCAAGAGCTACAGGTGAGTGTATCTGGCCGGGTATAAGTACCAGTGGGAGGTAAGGTCCGCCACAAACGAGGACAGCCAGCTTCCTTCTACTAAAGTGGCTTCAGCTGGTGGTTGCCATGGAGAAGGTGGGTCTGACATGAAAAACCTCTCGGTTTTTGTTTTGTTTCTGTTTTTTTGAAACCAGAAATCTTAATTTTTTTTTAAAGATTTTATTTATTTATTTGACAGAGAGACACACAGTGACAGAAGGAGCACAAGCAGGAGTGAGAGAAGGAGAAGCAGGCTTCCCGCAGAGCAGGGAGCCCGATGCGGGGTTCCATCCCAGGACCCCAGGTTCATGACCTGAGCCAAAGGCAGACGCTTAATGACTGAACCACCCAGGTACCCTTGATTGTATTATGTGAAGAAGTTCCCACCAAATAAAACCCAAGCACAGAAAGCCAGATAGGACACCTAGTTTATTGCCACTAATCCAACTCAACACTCATACCAGATCTAGTTAGCAGGCTGAGGCCAGCTGGGAGATCCCCCACTTGTGGTTTGCCCTGCCCTCCCTGAACTCCGGGTGGTTTGAGGAACTAATGATGCTTTCACGTGTTGTTATTTTGGCAGCCCAATCCGGCCTTTGCATCCACCCTCTTCCATCTGGTTAAAACCCAAAAGTCCCTAGATGACTCATGTGGACTCCTGGACTGACCCATCCCCCCAGCTCAGCCTCTCCATTTGCAACACTTCCTGCTCCCTGCTCCTTACTCTTGTCTCAGTTTCAGCCCATACCACATGGCTTTGTAACTGTTTACTTGTCATCTACCACCAGACCATAAGCGCCTCCAAGTCTACGGTTTTATCTTGTTTACTCTGTGTTCCCAGCGCCCTGGCACTTAGCTGACGAGGCCTGAAGAGTGAATGAATAAACAACATATATCAGTAATGAGAGCAGTGTCGTGAAGCTGCTGGGCATACAGTTGACCCTTGAACAATACCATCTGAACTGTGTTGGTCCACTTTTATGCAGATTATTTTTGACAGATACAGTACAGCCCTATAAATATATTTTCTCTTCTTATGATTTTTTCTTAAGAAAATATTTTATTTATTTATTTATTCAAGAGAGCAAGAGAGCACAAGCAGGGGGAGTGGCAGCGGGTGCAGGGGAGGGAGGAGAGGCAGACTCCCTGCTGAGCAGGGAGCCCAAGGTGGCGGGAGGAGGGAACAGGGCTCCATCAGAGGGTCCTGAGATCATGACCTGAGCTGAAGGCAGACATTTAACTGACCAAGCCACCCACGCCCCTTATGATTTTCTTAGCAGAATTTTCTTTTCTCTGGCTTACTATACTATGAGAACAGAGGGTATAATCCATATAACATACAAATATGCATTTTGTTGATGTTACCGGTAAGGTCAACAGTAGTAGGCTATTAGTAGTTAAGTTTGGGGGAGTCGGGGCGCCTGGGTGGCTCAGTGGGCTAAGGCCTCTGCCTTCAGCTCAGGTCATGATCTCAGGGTCCTGGGATCGAGCCCCACATTGGGCTCTCTTCTCAGCAGGGAGCCTGCTTCCCCCTCTCTCTCTGTCTGCCTCTCTGCCTACTTGTGATCTCTCTCCTCTCTGTCAAATAAATAAATAAAATCTTTAAAAAAAAAAAAGTTTTTTGGGGGAGTCAAAAGTTATAGGCGGATTTTCAACTGGGAAAAGTGGGTACCCCTGACCCCTGCATTGTTCAAGGGTCAACAGTAGTTCCAAAGTGGTATTTGTGACAATCAGTTCATTATCAGAGCTTGGGAATGAGGTAAGATAATGTTCAACAGAATGGCCAAGGACTGGGAAACTGATTTTCATTGAAGAAGAAGTGGAGGGGGCGGGAAGCCCCACAATCCCTGTAATGAAACTAAAGGCTCGAAGGGCAAAAAATCTTGGTCAGCTCTCAGGGTGAGAATGTAGGGGCAGTAAGGCGACAGATGAAATAAAGCAGTTGTGATGGAGGAATCTTAGAAGGGAGTTGGAGGGTGCAGGGGCAAATAAGGCGGTGGGCGATAAGAATTAGAAAGTGCTTGCAGCACCCCTCTGACAGTCACCGTGAGAGGTGCCACACTCCCAAAGGGTTTCCTTTGGTTTCGGTTTCCTCGGGGCTTCTCGGTGATTCTTCTCTCCTGCTTCCTTCCGGGAGGGACCAGGCGAGCCCGCAGCCTCCTTTCATTTCGGTATGCCGCCCCCGTGCGGCAGGAGCGTGCAGCTACACAACCAGGTGGCGGGCTCGGGCTTCACCCCCAGGCCCGGAGGAGCCCTACTCAAGCCCAGCGCGTTTACAGATCTAATAACTTCAATAACATTTAAATATCATAAAGATTTCTCTTTACATCTGCTGAGGTCAAGCGGAAGGAAAACCTCACATACTCATTTCACAATCCATCATGCCCCTTCCTGATGCTCATTCCTGTCTTGCGTTTGTCTCCCACCCAGTCTGTCCCAAAGGATTTAGGGACAGAGATTTATCCATCTTTGCTTCCCCACAGAGCCTTACACACTGCAGGTGTCTTAAGGGAAAAAAGTCTCTCCTTAGTGCATCTATATGCAGACGATATAACACGTTTGTTTAAAGCTCCAAAACCAACTGAAATAAGGCAGACACAAAGGGAAAAAAGTGTGTGATTCCACGTAGGGAGGCCCCTAGAATACTGAAATTCATAGGGACAGAAAGTACAATACTGGCTAAAAGGGGCTGAGGGGAAAGGGGGAAGGGTAGTTGTTGTTTAATGAGTCTAAAATTTCTGCTTGAAATGATGAAAAAGTTCTGGGATAAGATAGTGGTAATTGTTGGGGCGCCTGGGTGGCTCAGTTGGTTAAAGCCTCTGCCTTCGGCTCAGGTCATGATCTCAGGGTCCTGGGATCAAGCCCCACAACAGGCTCTCTGCTCGGTAGGGAGCCTGCTTCCCCCTCTCCCTCTGCCTGCCTCTCGGCCTACTTGTGATCTCCTTCTCTCTGTTAAATAAATAAATAAAATCTTTCCCAAAAATGTCATTTTATGGCCTGGATGAGTATTTATAACAATTCATAAAGATAAATATTTATGTTTATGTACCTTTCTGTATATGGATTCTATTTCACAATTTTTAAATTTTTTAATGAACTAGTGAAGCACCCCTTCAAAGTACTAAGGAAAAATAATTTTGAACCTAGAAATCTAAACCTAGCCACATTAGCCGTCAAGATTGAGAACTAGGGGCATCTGGGAGGTGCAGTCAGTTAAGCTTCCGACTCTTAGTTCTGGCTCAGGTCATGATCTCAGGGGTGTAAGATCAAGCCCCACATCGGGCTCCACACTCAGTGGGGAGTCTACTTAGGATTCTCTCTTCCTCTGCTCCCCCCCACCCCCACTCGTACTCTCTCTCTTTCTCTCTCTCAAATAAATAAATAAATAAATAAACAAATCTTTAAAAGAAAGATTGAGAACTTAAACCATTTTTATGCCTGCAAAGATTCAGAGATAAAATAGTTTGTCTACTATTTAGCCTTTGTAAAGGAGATACGGAAGATGTTGGCCAAGAAATCAGGTGTAAACTGTATATAGAAAACCAGAAATGACAGAACTAACCTTGCTAATCTAATGAAAAGAAATCCTGGTATGATAGCTCATAGCAGGTTTTGAAAGAAATCTGTCCAAATTAAAACAGGTCAGTCATCTCCAAAGAGATGTCCTTAAGAAGAATTCTAGAATAGGCCCTGCACTATTTAGTATGAAAAAGAAAGTATCAGTGCTATGATGAAAAAGTCTTTTTCTTCTCCCAGAGAGGGGGAGGGGCAACGAAAAAGTCCAAGAAAATGGGAAAGTTAGGATCCATATTCAAAGCAAACTAAAATATGGTCTGATTTTGAGCAACTGTGACTCCATTTGATGATTTGCTAGGAACATTATCCTTGGAGGAGCTCAGGGTTGTGACATTATAAGGATAAGAGAAAATATGTCATATAACATAGCATACGATTATTTACTAATTTCAAGCTTGTATCATCACCTAGGGACCAGGCATGGGGAATAGTTCTGATTCCTGAACAGAATGTAAAAATGTTTCAACCTTGACTGTATAAATACAGAAGTGGGGTCCCCTAATTCTAACCCCAGGTTGGATTGTCAGAGGCACTAGGAAATAGAGGTGAGAGGAGGAATGGAGGCTCGGATGGGGCAGAGCCAAGAGAAGCTGGTGGAAATTGTCAGAGGAAAAACAGTTTTAGAATAGCATCTGAATTTGTAAGAGTAACCACTGAAACAAAAACCAATAATGCAAGGGGAAAAGTGAGGCAAGAGAAAAGAAAGGAGAAATGGGGTGATATGGATCCTCCAAGTCTTTATTTATTGTAATAGGCAATAAAGAGACAATGCCGACAGCAGATCATTTGAGCTCATGATATATAGAGATTCATATGAAACCGAAGGAACCAATGTAAGAAAAGCCTACAAGTGGTAATTACTAGAGCATAGCAGTAAAGGGGGAGAGAAGTGGCTGGGGGCTTTTTATCATGCCTTTTTGCATTTTCTGATTTGTTCTCAACCATCACTAGGACTGAGTATGCAGAATAAAAGGGAGTATTCAGTGAAGAGGTGTTCTCTCTGCACGCTTGCTACGGATGTGTTCGTGCCTGCTGCCCAGCACCACTCATTAAGGAGGCCCCCGTTGCCAGGGAAACCAGCTTTTCCCTGATACCAGAGATAACGCTGAAGCCTGCTATTCACCAAGCAACCTTCCTCCTGAGCCATGCCACCTTCCTGGACTATCTCTGGTCCCCGTACGATGCCGTCCAGCTGTAGGAAGCTCACACCTGCTCTCTCTCAATTCCCTCTTTGTGGCCAGCATCACTGGCTAGCGGGCCGCATCAGTCAGCATGACCTTGACCTGCAGCCTTTGTTTTGTCACAAGCAAACCTGCTCATCTGAAATGACTAGCGGTTGGTTTTTAAATGATATACATTTTATATCATTTTTTAAATTATATACATACAGAGAATAGTGTAAACGCCACATTATTTTTTTTTCCCAGCCAGCTTCACTGACCCCAGGGGCAGAGGGGGAGAGCAGAGAGAAGACATTTTTCTGACACTAATTATATTGAGGTATAAAGAACAGACAGTAATGCACTGATCTTAAATATAGAGTTTTATGAGTTTTGATAAATGCATACACCTGTAGAACCACCACCCCAGTCAAGATATAGGATACTTCCATCAACCTGGTAAGTTCCTTTTTGGACTGTTTTAGTCAATCACACACACACACACACACACACACACACACACACACACACACACCTTGTTTTTCCACCTCCTACCCTCTTTGCATCCCACTCACCCTCTCCAAGGCTCTGATTTCTATCACCATAGTATCACCATCATTTGGATTCTTCCATTCTTAACCTTCATATAGGCAATTATACTTCCTTTGGCATCTGATGTCTTTTGCTCAGAATAGTGTTTTTGACATTCATCCACATTGTTATGTGTGTGCGTATTTGTTCCAGATCAGTATTTCATTGTATGAATAGAAGACAATTTGTTTATCCTTTTCTTATTGATGGACATTTGGTTTATTGCTGGATTTTGGTGTTTATGACTCAGACTGCTATGAATATTCCTTAGCAATGAACATTTTTGTCACATAGTTTTCATATCTCTTGCGTAAATACCTAGGAGTAAAATTGCTGAGTCATGGGATAGGCTTATGTTTATAGAGTAGTGAAACTTGATTCTTTTTTAAGTGATAGAATTTAACAATAACGTGAAATTTACCATCTTAACCATTTTTAAGGGTAGAGTTCAGCGATAATAAGTACATTCATGTTGTTGTGTAACCATCACCACTGTCCATCTCCAGATCCCCTTTCATGTGCCAAAATTGAAACCCTGGACCCATCAAATATCCCTCCAGCCTCTGGCAACCATCTTTCTACTTCCTCTCTCCATGAGTTTGACACTAGTGGAATCAAACAGTATTTGCTCTTCTGTGAGCAAATTTCACAGAAGTGAAATTTGTTATTTATTATTCACTGTTATTTCACTTAGCATGATGTCCTCGGGGTTCACCCATGCTAGAGCATATGTCAGAATTTCCTTCCTTTTTAAAACTGAATAGCATTCGACTATTTGTATATTGCACATTTTGCTTATCCATTCATCCATCATTTTCCCCTTTGGGCTACTGTGAATAATGCTGTTATGAACTTGAACATACAAATATCTCTTCAAGTCCCAGTTTCTGCTTCTTTGGAGTATATACTCAGAAGTAGAATTGCTGGATCATATGATATTTCTCTTTCTGATTTTCTGAACAACCGCCATACTTTCTTATCTAGGGACTGGACCATTTTAAGTTCTCACCAAAAGTGCACAAAAGATTCCAATTTCCTAACATCCTTGCCAACACTTATTTTCCGTTTCTTTTTTATAGTAGCCCTCCTAGTGAGTCTAAATTGTGATTCATTTTTAAAAATCTTTTTATTATGGAATTTTCAAACATACACAAAAGATGAGAGACCGGGACGCCTGGGTGGCTCAGTGCGTTAGAGCCTCTGCCTTCGGC
Source organism: Procyon lotor (assembly GCA_028646535.1). NCBI lineage: Eukaryota > Metazoa > Chordata > Mammalia > Carnivora > Procyonidae > Procyon > Procyon lotor. Next base: position 53,715,600 of record CM053603.1, read on the forward strand.
TCAGGTCATGATCTCAGGGTCCTGGGATCGAGCCCCACATCGGGCTCTCTGCTCAGTGGGGAGCCTGCTTCTCCCTCTCTCTCTGCCTGCCTCTCTGCCTACTTGTGATCTCTGTCAAATAAATTAAAAAAAAAAAAAAAAAAGATGAGAGACCTCCAGGGGCCCATGCACCAGTTTTAACAGTTATTGGTATTTGATGGCAGGCACAGAGGTCATACATTCTAAAGCAGGTGTGAGAGCAGAGGCAAATAAAGATCTCTTTGGAACCACCAACTAAGAACATTGTTTTTGCAGGCTGTTGGCCAATAAAGGCTGGATAACTAGTGTCTAGTCCCTCTGCATGTGTACAAGAGATGGGTGGCTCAGTCGGTTAAGTGTCTGTCTTCGGTGCAGGTCATAATCCCGGGGTCCTGGGATCAAGTCCCGTGTTGGGCTCCCTGCTTAGTGGTGAGTCGGCTTTGTCCTCTCCCTCCTCTCTCTCCCTCACTCCCTCTCTCTCTCAAATAAATAGATGAAATCTTAAAAGAGAGAGAGAGAGATGGGTTAACAGTCATGCATACTTCGTAAAGGAGCAGCAGAGAGAGGCTACAATCAAGGGGCCATAAAGAAACCCTCACCATCATCCTTCATATTCCAACTAACAAATGATTTCCTTTTTATAGGAGCTCTGATTTGCCTCAGTGACCCATGTCATCCAGCAGGGGGAGACTAAACAAGACGCTGTAGGTACCTGGTAATCCGACAGCACTAGTCAGTTCATGCCTAGTTGCATGGAAACCGGAGGAAACCAAGTCAAGCACAAAAGCCAAAACTCCATCAAGCCACTGGCTGGCCCTTGACTGACTGACACATTCATGCTTGAAGAAAGAGCCAGTATCCTTTTGAATAGGAAACTCCTGAAATGATTCCCTTGAACATCTGCAAGAATAAGTCAGCTGTCCCTGAGCTGGGATCTGCCTTTTCCCTGCCAGAAAATTATGGGATCGAGAATGGCAGTTACCCATCATATTAACTGTATTTTCTCATTTTCTGTTTTCCTGATGTTCTGGTGTTCCTGTCCTTTCTGACCCAGGAGAGTGCCCCTCCCAGGGCTAGCTAATTCCTAGACTTAGCAAATGATTTCCCTTTGAGCATGTCTGTCATATGTAAACCAGCTAATCCAGAACCTATGATCTGAACCACCATTTGGTGCTTAAACCCCAAGAGGCCATATTCTTCTGTCTTAATCATCCCATGGCCAGGTATGTCCCATAACCAGCTGAAATTATTCAAACTAGCCAATCCTAAGTGTGCTTACTCTGCTTTGCTTTGTCTTTCCCATGTTAACAATAATAAGGGTTCCTGTGTATGGTTTCCCCTCCTTCTTTATGAATCCTGGACCTACCCTGATGCTACCCATGTTGCCCTACATGGTGTGGAGTGTCCCCTCTTTTTGTGAACTGTTCTGTAATAAATTATATATTTTTATATATTAATATATTATATATTATAAATTATATATATAAATATATTCAGTGGCAGTCATCTCCTGATCTGTTGGTCTCATCATATCTGAATAATAACAAAACTAGCATTTTTTAAACTTTTTTTAAAGATTTTATTTATTCATTTGACAGAGAGAGAGATCACAAGCAGGCAGAGAGAGAGAGAGGGGGAAGCAGGCTCCCCACTGAGCAGAGAGCCAGATGCGGGGCTCGATCCCAGGACCCTGAGATCATGACCCGAGCCGAAGGCAGAGGCTTTAACCCACTGAGCTACCCAGGTGCCCCTAAAGCTTGCATTTTAAAACATCTCTTCTTCACCCCTAATTTTCACCCAAAAGGCCAACGAATTTGACAGATAGTTCATTGCAAATTAGCTCCTCCCTAGAAAAAAAAAATCAGTGAAAAGACCCATACCTACATATATCCCAGAAAATGCTATGAAGTATAGATTTTGAAATGCAGAGTTTAAAAACTATACTTTTAGAAAAAGTTACTTGAAAAGTTACTCCAAATGAGAGAATAAACAGATTAAAGATTTTTCATTTTTAGTATTTCAAGATATTTTTTAGTTTCCAAAATGTAAGTTTTGCACTGATTTTATTATATTTATCCCTAAATATTTTATTCTTTTTGATGCTATAATAAATGGAATTATTTCTTAATTTCATTTTTGGTCTTCTCAATGCTACTGTCTAGCATTGAGATATATTTTTGTATAGTGATCCTGTATCCTGCAACCATGCTGAATTTGTTTATTAGTTGGAATTGTATTTACTGTATTTCTTAGGAATTTCTATGTATGAGATTATGATATCTTATAACTACAAGTAGTGTTACTTCTTCCTTTCCAATAACATGACCTGTATTTCTTTTTCTTACCTGATTGCCCTGGTTAGAACCACCAGCATGTTTAATAGAAGTGGTGAGAGTGGACAACCTCTTGTTCCTGATGTTAGGGGGAGATCATTCAATCTTTTACCACTAAGTGTGATGTTAGCTGTGGGTTCTTTCATAGACACCTTTTATCATGATGATGAACTTTGCTGAGTGTTTTTATCATGAAAGGTATTGGATTTTGTCAAATGCTTTTTCTGCATCATGAGGTCTTTGTTTTTTATCTTATTAATATGATATTAATATTATGTTAATTGATTTTTCAGATGGTAAACCAACCACGTATTCCTGGGACAAATTTCACTTGTTCATAGTGGATAATTCTTTTCATACGTTGATGGATCCAGTTTGATAGTATTTAGTTGAGGATTTTTTGCATCTATATTCATAATAAATATTTGTCTGTAGTTTTCTTCTGATGTCTCTAGTTTTGCCATCAGGGTAATATTGACTTCACAGAATGAGTTGGAAAGTATTACCTTTTCTTCCATTTTCTGGAAGAGTTTGTGAAGAATTGGTATTAATTCTTCTTTCAAAGTTTGGTAGAATTCAGTAGTGAGGCAATTTGGGCCCGGGCTTTTCTTTTGGGTGATTTTTTAGTTACTAATTCAATCTCTTTGCTATTATTGATCTATTCAGATTATCTATTTCTTCTCAAGTCAATTTTGGTAATCTCTGTCTTTCTAGGAATCTGTCCATTTCATCTAATTTATCTAGGTTATTAGCATACAGGTTATTATAGTGTTTCTTTATGATGCTTTTTTTTTTCCTGTAAACAATGTCCCCTTCTTTCATTTCTTATGTTAGTAATTTGAGTCTTCTCTTGTTTCATTAGTCAATCTAATTACAGGTTTGTCAGAAAAAAAAATCAACTTTCCCATAGGGAAAAAATATATAAGGAAAAAAAGACACATTGAGTAAATATCTGTAACTTATATCACAAAGAACTAATATGCCTAATATATAAAGATCTCCTAAAAATTGTAAAAGGCCAACAGACCAATAGAAAAATAGGCAAAAGGTTTGAACAGATGGTTCACGGAAAAAAACACAAATAATCTTTAAATATATTTTTTAAAAGTTCATTCATTCATAAGAGAAACATAAAGTGAAGCTACATTGAAATACCATTTCTTAACCACCAGACTGGAATATATCCAAAAGTTTTACAACTTTTGTTTTTGGTAAGACTGTTTGGAAACAGATACACATGCATTGCTGGTGAGGACCCAAAATGAAGAGCCAAAGGAGAAAAATATGGCAATATCCAGGAAAATAATTAATGTATTTATGCTTTAACCTGGAAGTTCTAGTTCTAGAAATCTACCTCAAAATTTCACTGACAAAACTATGAAATGACCTATGCATAAAGTAAGTCATAAGTGCATTATTTGTTAAAAAAAAAAATGGAAGACTGCAAACAATGGAAACAATCTACAGGAGTAGTTGAATAAATTAGATACATTCACGCACAGGAATACCATGTGGCGTTAAAAAGAATGAGGAAGATCTCTTTGTATCAATTTGAAGTTATCTCCAAGATAATGTTGTATTGTTCATTTTAAAAGTGCCAAAGAAAGTTTATAAAATGGTTGCTTCATTTGTCTGGTCCCTTTGGGGCTGCCATTTTTTATATAAGGGGTTAAGATAAAGTCTGTGTCCTCACAGAGCATAAGTGAGGTATTGGCTTTACTGGGGAAAACTCTTAAGACCAGACTCAGCAAGGGGCGCCTGGGTGGCTCAGTGGGTTAAAGTCTCTGCTTTCGGCTCAGGTCATGATCTCAGGGTCCTGGGATCAAGCCCCACATCGGACTCTCTGCTCAGCAGGGAGTTTGCTTCCCCTTCTTTCTCTGCCTGCCTCTCTGCCTACTTGTGATCTCTCTCTCTCTGTCATATAAATAAATAAATACATAAAATTTAAAAAAAAGACCAAACTCAGCAAAACAAAGATGTATACAATCATCTATCCATAATCCCATGGACAGGTGCACCAGAGCCAGGCTATCTGCTGGACACAGTGTGTGTCCAATTCCATCAGAGGACTTCCTCCCTACTGTGAGACAAGTAGTAAAGTGATCTTATCAGTGGGGGAGTGAACAGGCTGTTTGATGCCAGGCCGTCTGGGATTGGAGGTGCCAGTTATTCATAGGGGTTGTCTGGGAAAGTCACTTATTCTGTACGTAGGGACCTTGAAACCTGCGGCATTTTGCAAATCCTTTATCGGAGGTAATCTACTGATACCATGAGAAGCTGAGCTTAGGTGCTATGTGGTGCTGTGTTAATTATATCTCAACTTAAAAAATTTTCACCTTACCCAAAAAGAGGTCTGGCCTTTGCCAGTGCTTTGTGCACTGGAAAGGCCTAGAAGCAATGACAGCTAATGACAACATCCTAATGGTGATCTCTGACTACCAACCACACTCTCCTTCAAGGAACTGGGACTCCCACAACCAAGTATGGACAGGAAGATAGAGGTAAGCCTGGAATATCTGATGCAGAAAAGCATGGAAGCCACCAAAGACTAATGGGATTGTGGCAAAGGATATAAGAACAATGCAAAGAAGCTGCCAGTGGTCAAAGATGAGGCAACATGAGCATGAAGAACAGTAGTGATGGCAAACTGATTGAAACAGCTAAAAAAATAAGTCTTCAAGTTTATAAATAAAAGTTTTTATTGAAATGTAAAAAGTCCACAAGTAAGCAAAACAAAACGAAACAAAACAAAATGGAGACACAACTTCTAACCCCAAAAATTAGTAATTAAAAGGGAAGAATTGTGCATTTATTCTCCCTTCAACAATGGTTAGGTGGACGCCTACCAGTGCCAGGCACTGTCCTCGGTACTGAAGTTTCGTCACCAAAACAAAATAAATTCTTACCCTCGCGGATCTTGTCTGTGACTCCTTGGCATGTAACTATATTTAAAGGTAACTAAATAGTCCTGTTATTAAGGAAAAGTTCTACTTTCCAGAAGAACTCAGCTCATAGGTGTAGAAGAAGTGATAGAGTTAGAAAGACAACTGTATTGTAAGTCCTAATGAATGAATGGGTCCAGGAGACAGTGACTAGTGGACCAAAACCATCAGCTAAGAGACTGAGAGGGAGCCTGAACAGAGGTAGGATGGGGCTATAGCCCCTCCCCCCTCAGCCCCACTGACCAGTCCTAGCATTACTAGAAATGGGCAGACCGGAGGTTGTGATCCTTCTGTGAGGCAGCAGAAAGCTTACACTACCATATTTCCAGCATTCTAGCCACAACATTCCAACCAGAATCAAATCAAGCCTTTGGGGTGCCTGGGTGGCTCAGTTGGTTAAGCATCTGCCTTTGGCTCAGCTCATGATCTCAGGGTTCTGGGATGGAGCCCCATGTCAAGCTCTCTTCTCATCAGGGATCCTGCTTCTCGCTCTCTCTCTGCTCACTACTCCCCTTGCTTGTGCCCATGCGCTTTCTGTCAAAATCTTTAAAAAGTTTAGAAAATCAAGCCTTTAGCATGAACTTCAAGATAAAATAAATATGGGAGACAGAAGAACACATTATATACAATAAGAAAGAAAACAGATCAATGTACTCTGTGGGACAGTCCGTACATCAATAACCTGGCTTCTTCAACAAGACAAGGGCATGAGGAATTGTGGAGCAGCCAGAGGGACTCCTCTGGATTAAATGAGATTTAAAAGACACATCAACCAAATACAGTGTGTGCACTTTGCTTGGATCCTGAGTTGAAGAAACTATCTGTAAAAAGTCCATTTTGAGAACAATTGGGGAAAACTGAATATGGACTAGGCATTAGTTTTTGTCAAAGAATTAATTCACTATGATGATAGTATTATAATTATATATGACAATGTTCTTGTTTTTTTTTTTTTTTAAGATTTTATTTATTTGACAGAGAGAAACACAGTGAGAGAGGGAACACAAGCAGAGGGAATGGTAGCGGGAGAAGCAGGCTTCCTGATGATCAGGGAGCCCGATGTGGGGCTCGATCCCAGGACTCTGGGATCATGACCTGAGCCGAAGGCAGACGCTCAATGACTGAGCCACCCAGGTGCCCCTGACAATGCTCTTGGTTTTTAGAGATGAAATAAGAACCTCAGTGCTAACTGAGGTGTCTAGGTGGCGTGGTACAGCAACTACATCGGTCAAATAAGAATTCCACTCAGATCATGATCCTGGAATCCTGGGATCGAGTCCCGCATTGGGCTCCCTGCTCAGCAGGGGGTCTGTTTCTCCCTCCGACCTTCCCCCTCTCGGGCTCTGTCTTTCTCATTCTCTCTCTCTCTCTCTAATAAATAAATAAAATCTCTAAAAGAAAAAAAAAGAGAATCCGAGTCAATAAAAGGCATAATAGAGGCCTTAGAAATTTACTTTATTGATAGTAGGTTTGATGTACAATGAAGACAGGTTAACTATTAAACAGAGTATAAAAATATTCAACTCAATGATATGGAAAAAATCAAAGAGAAAAAGAATAAGAAAATAGGAAGAATAAATTAAAGAAAGTAAAAGCAGAAATCAATGAATTAGAGAATAGAGTCATTTTATAGGATACTTAATAGAATAGCACTGATATAACACAAGAAGAAATTCATTGAAAAGGACAAGAAAATAAAAATCTGTAATGAGGCTAATTAAGAAAAAGAGAAAATTTGGGAATGAAACAGGGAGTATAACCAGAAGTACAGAGGAAATAAAATTAAAATATTATGAAAAACACAATAGATTTGAAAACCTTAATTTAATGGAAAATTTCCCAAGAAAATCCAAAAAAATTGGAAATTAATTCAATATGCAAGAGACATAAGAAGAAATTGAAGAATTGTCAAAAGAAACTATCTAAGTGGCTATTTACCCAAAGGATACAAACACAGTGACTCAAAGGGGAAATTGCACCTCAATGTTTATAGCAGCAATGTCCACAATAGCCAAACTATGGAAAGAGCCCAGATGTCCATCGACAGATGAATGGATAAAGAAGATGTGATACATATATATACAATGGAATATTACTCAGCCATCAAAAAATTCAAAATCTTGCCATTTGCAATGATGTGGATGAACCTAGAGGGTATTAAGGTAGGCCAAATAAATCAGCCAGAAAAAGACAAATACTGTATTTCACTCATATGTGGAATTTACGAAACAAAACAGATGAACATAGGCGAAGAGAGAGGAAAATAAAATAAGATGAAAATGGAGAGGGCAGCAAACCATAAGAGATACTGAACTCTAGGAAACAAACTGAGGGTTCCTGGAGGGGAGGAGGGTGCAGGGATGGGGTAACTTCGTGACAGGCAGTTGATGGAATGAGCATTTTGTGTTCTATGCACCTGATGAATCACTAAATTCTACCCCAACTAATAATACACTATGCGTTAATTGAATTTAAATAAAGAATTTTTAAAAACCTACCTAAGTGGCACTAGTCCCATTCTTTTCAGATTTTTTTCAAACCCTCTAGAAACAAGTACTGTATGCTACTTAAACTGTTTCAGAATACACACCAAAACAGGAAAATTTTAATAAGTTTATTGTATATCTAATCTATCTCAAAGAATTCTAGATTCCCAAAGGATTTCTGTGTAAGCCCTAAGATGATACCGTCTCAGCCATTGCTAGCCAGAGCCAAAGGCCAAGACTGTGAGAACTATGGGGTTGCCCCCCTGGCAAACAGGTAGTTCCTTGAAAGGAATGGAGGCAAAGAGCCAATCTGACAATGACAGAATGATAGAGGGGGAGAAGCAGAGGAACAGGAAATAGCTTCCACTGTGGGTCTGCTGCATAATTCAGAATAATCTTAGCCACCTCTCTGGGACCCAATTTCGCAACCTGTAAAGGAGTTGGAGTAAATGATCTTTCTATGGACTCTTGAATATTCAGTTCTATAAATTCTCATTCAGAAGGGTGACATGAGAATGCTGGTGACAGGAAGCAATAAACTATTGGAATGACTTTAAATATCAGTGGCTGCTAACCACTGAGAGATATGTTGGGCAACTTTTGGTCCATCTTGCCCAGCCCAAATCCTCCTATAGAGGCTCCCTCTTCAACCCACTTCAACTACAGGACTGGGCCTAGAGCCACATATTGTAGACCCTTTTAGAGAAAAACACCTCTACAATCACAACAACCATATTCTCCCATTATAAAAATTTATGCACACACACACACACACACACACACACACACACACAGCTGGTGTTCAAAGACAATGAAGTAGGTGTGCAAGGAGGGCATAGACAAGACCCACGAAGGTAGAAAATGTATTTGGCTTAAGAATCTGAGTCTCTGGTGCCCAGACCAGTGCCTGGCACTAGCAGGCTTTCATTTAGTGATTGTCGAATGACTGCACAATCTGATTCCCCTACTTGGTTTCCATGAAATGCTTGTATATTTCTCTAATCATTCTATTTGTTTCCCAGTAAGCTAGTACAAGTTGGTTTCTTACAACCAGAAAGCCCCACCAAATACATTAGGGGCCCCTTCCCTTCACAGCCATCACTCACTTCACCATGGGTATACACACCTAGCCTCAGGGAAGACATCACCAGCCTGCACTGTCACAAGTCCTGGCCAAGAATGTGGAACTGACATATTAGGAGACTGGGTCAGGGGTCAGTGGCATACAAAGGCTGGCTGGCAAAATTGATAAGACAGCTCAGAGAGGGGCACCTGGGTGGCTCAGGCAGTTAGGAGTCTGTCTTCGGCTCAGGTCAGGATCCCAGCATCCTGGGATCAGGATCGAGCCCAGCGTTGGGCTTCCTGCTCAGCAGGGAGTCTGCTTCTCCCTCTCCGCTCCCCCTGCTTGTGCTCACTCTCTCTCTCAAATAAATAAATAATATCTTTTAAAAAAAAAAGTTCAGGGGCGCCTGGGTGGCTCAGTCGTTAAGCGTCTGCCTTCGGCCCAGGTCAGATCCCAGGGTTCTGGGATCGAGCCCCGCATCAGGCTCCCTGCTGGGTGGAGGCCTGCTTCTCCCGCTACCATTCCCTCTGCTTGTGTTCCCTCTCTCACTGTGTTTCTGTCAAATAAATAAAATCTTTAAAAAAAAAAAAAAAGCTCAGAGAGGGAAGTCAACAATAGTGGCTCTGAGAAAACCTCGTATTCTTTTAATAAAGTCCCTTTCCCCAACCCCCACTTAAATTGGAGTAAATTTCCCTCCCTTCCCACTAGTATAAATCGAACGGCAACCTTTATGGAATGATGAAATGCTCATTACCTTTTTTTTTTTTTTTTAGATTTTATTTATTTACTTGACAGAGAGGGAGATCACAAGTAGGCAGAGAGGCAGGCAGAGAGAGAGAAGGAAGCAGGCTCCCTGCTGAGCAGAGAACCAGATGCGGGGCTCGATCCCAGAATCCTGAGATCATGACCTGAGCCAAAGGCAGAGGCCTTAACCCACTGAGCCACCCAGGCACCCTGAAATTATCTTAATTGTGGTGAGTTTCATGCATGTGTCTTTAAACTGTGCAGTTTATTGTACTTCTATTATGTATCAATAAAGTAAAAAATGTGGAAAGAGCTCAAGTCAAATTCTTTCAGTTATTTTACAATAATCAGTAATGTATCAATAATGGTACAATGTTTAAGGAGGCCCTTTGTCACAAGGATGCTATTTTGGGACATGCTTAATATCAGTACTTCTTTAATTATTCCAGTGCCTTGTCACCCCCATCCCCACCAGCTCCCTCCTATCCCTCAAAGAAGTGAAGTTGTGAGAGTAGTCAAATTGGTGAACTCTAATTTATAATCAACGGAACTAAAATATAAGACTTTACACATTTTTTTATCAGGGAACTTTTAGATTTTAATCTTATTCTCTAAATCCCTTCTGGGGGTTGCAATTTACTTTACACTTTTGTAATTGTAAATTCTTTTACACTAATTAATCACAGGGCAAATTTACCCCTTATTCCCTACAGTAATTGATTCAACACAAACCAGTGTTATGGCTTGTTAAAATTATCTATGCAGATAACAACCACTTTAAGGACCGAGTCAAATCATTTATCTAGACTCCCTAACTCGCCAGCAGTGTCCAGTACAGAGTGACTAGGGATAGGGAAAGGGACTGACGGATATGACGGAAGACAGGGTAGGAAGAAAAAGGGTTATGTGGGGGTGTAGATCATGCAGGGCTTTGTACACCAAGATAAAGACGTTGGATTTTATTCTAATTATAATGCTAAGCCATTGGAGGATTTTGAGCAGAGGACTGGCATTGTCTGATTTATATTTTTACATTAGGAATCACTCTGGTTGCTGTATGAATAATTACAGGAAAGTATGGAAGCTGGGTATATACCAGAGTATACCGAGAAATGGGTGCACATGTTCACTAAAAGACAGATACGGAAATGTTTATAGCAACTTTATTCATAATAACCACAAACTGGAAACAACCAAAATTTCCATCAACGGTAGAATGGATTTATAAATCGCAGTACAGTCGTACAATGGAATACTGCACAGACGTAAAAAATGCTGCTACATGCAACGTGGATGAGTCACATAGTATTGAACAAAAGACACAAGAGCACACAGAATTGTCACATTTACATGAAGCTTTAAAAGGACAAAAATAAACTCCAGTGATAAAGGTCAGAACAGCATATCTGTGTGCAGGAAGGACATGAGGGCATTTGCTGGGATGCTAGAAATGTTCACTATCTTGATCTGGGTGATGGGTTCCAGGGTGTATATAAAAATCCACTGAGGCATACATTTAATATTTACACACTATACTATGTTTTACCTCAATAAAAAATATTTTTAAGGAAATTAATGGAGAGATATAACCATGTGTTAATCTAGTGTCATCTTCCAAATATTTCTGGTTTTCTTCTGAGGCACATGGAAGGATTACAGTTTTCCTGGAACTTTGGTGTGGCCATGGGATTTGTTTCGGGCAGTGAAAGTGCTTTACAGGCTTATAAGTGACTTGCTGCAGTTTTTTTCATTTCCCAAAATGAGCACATACACCGTACATGGTATCTGGTTAACCTGAGTCCCAGAATGAGAACAACTTCAAGCAGGAATCAGTGAGCATTTTCTGTGGGGTCACATAGCAAGTATTTTAGACCCTGTGTGTTGTACACACTCTTTGTCATAGCCCTATTCAATTCTGCCATTATAGAGCAAAAGCAGCCATAAACATAAGTTAAGTGGGCAAGGCTATCTCCCAATAAAACTATATTCACAGAAACAGGCAGCAGGATGGATTTTGCCTGTGGACTGTAGTTTGTTGACCCTTGACCTCAAGCAAAGTCCCTAGCCAAGTTGCAAGAGTTCCCAGTCACTGAGATTTTGCTTTTGTTACTGTATGACAACTTCGCCTATCCTGATACAGAAATTGGCTCCATTTTAAAAAACTCAAGATACTACACACTGGCTTAGTTGGTAGGCATTCAGGAAATTGCTATTGGAGGATGGAAGAAATAACTTATGGGGGCAACTCATGTTATGGAGTGGTGAAACTATCTCTTGCGAAAGCCTGGAAGGCACAGAATCTATCCTTTACTAAAGCTGGGGAGGTGGAAAGTAAAACAAAATGTCTTATGGTTGCTATTGGCTGCATTTGACAAAATGTGTAAGAAAGAGATAACCTCAGAATTCATCAATTTGAAAGCAGAAATGAAAGGGGGTAGAGTTCACAAATTCGAGTACTTATTAGATAGGATGAGGCCACTTCCCAATTATGAAAAGATAAAAATGAGAAATTCTTTAATCCAGATGATTAAATTAAAACCCAGTTTTGCAGCAAGGACCAGTGGATGACTATCACACCTACTGTTAAGACTTCTGGATGAGTTAATGTGCCTCAGACTAAAAGTCGAATTTAGTGTAACACTGGTTAATCCCTCAAATTGGACAAAATGGCTCAAGGAAAAAAAGACTATGGGTATAGTTCTTCCACAAATCCCCAAAGCCCTGGTTACCCAGAAATCAAGTTCAGAGGCACGTGAACAAGCAAGCAAAGAAATACAGCACATCTAAAAAGTACACTTTGACTACATGTCATTTTTGGGCCATCTATCTTCCTTAGAGAAGTGATAAGGACATTCTATAGGCAAGAAAGCAAGAGAACTGGGTATCTAGGAACCAGGAAGACAGAGTCATTCCTCTAGTATTTTATTAAATTTACTTACTTTTAAATCCCAGAAGAGCCAGAAATCATCTGTAAAGGAAAGTAGCAAGTAAATAGTATGCCATTTTCTTCTAGGATTAATACTCTACAAAAGGAAAAATGAGTATTTTAAATGGCATTATCTTTTTCTGATACTGAGTGTAACTTCTGAATTACCGAAGTATTGTTTTAGCCCACTAAATAGTTGCCCACTCTTTTTCATCTAGGTTCCTTTGGAAATCTACCTTTGGAAACTAGAAAAAAAAAAAAAAAGAAAGAAAAGGAAAAGGGAAAAAAAAAAGAAATTAAGATTTCTAAATAAAGGAGGTAAAGACTTAATATTCCATAGATTTATGTAAGTATACCTGGGTTTGAATCCTGGCTTTGCTACTTATATTTAGTAGGGCAAGTTGCAACCTAAGTTGTTTCCACAACAACATTCACATAGTAAATATTTGAGCCACATGCCAAGCACTGAGCTAAATTCTGGGAATATAATTCCCTAGTCACAAAGAACTTAGTTTAATTTCTCAATTTGTAATATGTGAATAACAATTACCCAACAAGCAGGCTAAGGCAGGAAGACCTCAGTGAAGGTCAAATGAGACTATGAAAGGGCTTCAAAGATCATAAAACACTACACACATATTTATTCATCCAAACATTTATTGGAATGCCAGGCATTGTGCTAAGCATTACAGACAGAACAGCTAGCAAGGCACAGTCCCTGCCCTGGTAAAGCTTACAGTCCAGCAATGATCGGTAAGAAGTAGCAACAACATGTGCCAAGTGTATGGCTGGGAAAGGAAAAGGGTATTTAGAGAGTGCACAGTGGGGCAGCTAGTCTAGAGGGCATCAGTGAAGGCTTCAGAGAGGAAGTGGTATTTAAACTGAGACCTCAAAGATAAACAGAAATTGTATCTTATCCAACTGTCATGGTGAAAGCAGTGGAGAGAGATGCCCAGGTGTGTCTTTCGGAGCCATCTGGCTGCAGCAAAAAAAATGTTCAAGCCAGAGAAAAAGACACTAACAAGGATGCTGTTGCTATAATTTAGGTGGGCTGAATTATAGGCTATCTATAATTCTAGGTAGGTAGAATGAGGATGGTTGCGCTGGAAAAGTGAGAAAAACTTGAGACAGCAGACCTAACACAAAGGTTTTCATGAGTGGGTATGATGAAGGTTTTTTGGCTTGGGCGAGGGCAACTGGTAGCAGCAGTGCCATCTACTGGAAGAGGGAACAGAAGAAGAGGAGGTTTGGGGGCAAGATCAATGACATGCTACGTTGTCCACGAGACAGAAGAGTGACTTAAGTTGGCAATTAGATAGATACATGAATTCGGAAAGGCCTAGAAAGGAGAGAGAATTTGAGAGTCATTTGCAGACAGATGGTAAATGAAGCCACGGACAGGGAGGAGAGCAGCTACGATGATGCAGAAAGTAGTGCTACAACAAAATCTTAAAATCACAAGAACACAAACGTGTAAGGAAAAGGGGTACACCTACGAAGCAGACTGAGAGAGCATATCTGCCGAGTGTCTACCCCTGAAGCCAACACATACAAGTACTTCAAGGAAGAGCAGTCAGTGGTGTCAAAGAGGGTGAGAATGCTAACAAGGATCTAGCTGGGTAGAGCCATCGGGAGTGGCACTGAGAGACTGGGAACACAGACAAATCTCTTAAGAAAACTAGTAGGAATGGGAGATATAGGGACGTAGGCTTTTTTTTTAAATTGGTACTTATTTTAACTATATTCACTGATACAACAGGACCAGTAACAACTATTTTGTAAAAAAAAAAAAAAAATTTTAAGACTGCCATGCAGTTACAGAGTTACTAAGTACAGAAAACAGTAATATACACACATTTTTCTTTTTTACAAACAAGACTAGTTTATAGCAAATTCTCTATTATTTAGGGTCAGTTTTAAATCCTTAGCTTATTATCTCCCCCTAACTCAGTGACTACATGATGCAAACTAGTTTTATTACCTTAAGCAAAATATATAGTGGAACTTCACAAAATGTACAAGACTTCAGTATTTCAGGAACTAGGGTAGGAAAGCAGAAGCAGGTCCTTTAAACATTCTTTCAATAAAGCACTTGCCATGAAAGAGAAGACTCCAAACTACTGGCAAATTACCGGTAGATTTTGGGGGGAGGGGGTTGGTTGGTTTCTCATCGTTGTTTTTCCAGGTATTTAAGCTTACTCCCTGTTCACCGAAAATCTCAACTTAATCATCCTCAATTACTAGCTTGTTAATTACTTGCTTTTCTGCTCTAATTCTGTTTAACAGAATAGAACCCTTTAGTCTGGTTCAATGTAAGCTACGGACTTAAAAAATGCTATTAAGAGCTACAAGAATCTATCAAGGCCTTTACCCCATCTTACCAGCCAAACCTGGAATGTTGGAATGAGTCTACCCTATGGAGTAGCGTCAGTTTGCCCCACTTGCCTTTCTCATTCTACTTCTACCGGTAATTTGCCCTGTCCCTCAGAATAAAATAATCTACAACGGGGGATCTACTGGCACTTTGAGAAGGCTAATTCTCCACTGTGCCTGGCTGTCCTATGCACTGCTGCGGGGGGGGGGGGGGGGGGGGGGGGGGGGGGGGGGGGGGGGGGGGGGGGGGGGGGGGGGGGGGGGGGGGGGGGGGGGGGTAGTAGGTAGGGGAAAGAAAGATGTACTTCGTGCTTAAATGCCAGCAGAATCCCCCCCACCCCGGTAAGTCTAACAATCAAAAAAGTCCCCTGTTTTCCAACAACCTCTGGAAAGAAGGGGTTACTACTTCTGGTCAAGAACCACTGACACTTTGGTTCCTGAGCTCTCAGGACATCTATTTTGATTGCTCAGGCATCAGTTCCTTCTAAATTGTTGGTTATATCCTGGTTCCACAAATTTACTGGATTAGTGACCAAGAATAACCTGTTACAATGTTAAGACAGGACTTTAGCACAAGTTTTCAAATTGTACTTGAGAGGACCTCTAAGTTAGGTCCTGCTTTCAAATCACTTTATATATTTGGCATTACTGTAAGATTTCCTTTTCATGATTAACATAAGTTTGAAAAGTAATGTTTTTGCACAAAGCAGATGTCTCACTAGAAATACAGAATTACTACAATCTGTTAATAAAGCTGCTTCTTCAGAATTAAATATTTCTACTTGTGCACTATCTTAAATATAGAATGTGTGGGACAGTTTTAAATTCTATAATAAATCCACTCCCAGGAGCTAACACAATCTGACGTCATATCACTTTAAAATAAAGGGATTCCTTTAAACAGGATTTCTTTATAAAGCAGTAACACCCATGCGTAATAAGCTAAAATATCTCACACCTCCTGATCCTGGAGGGCAAAAATTTTATTCTGTCATTCTTTTTTTGACAGGACTAAACGTCTGTCTGGAGTAGAATAAAGAATTACTAATGGGAAACCATTAAGATTCTATACTTACCGTAATCCTTTAATAGGCAAGCTGATAAAACAGCACCCACTGTGAAAAATTCAGGGGAGACCCCCAATAACTGGATAGTCTGATCTCCAAAATGCAGGAAGCCTCCTAAACCAGCAATTTAAAAATAATTCTTACTCCTCTGACTAAAATTTCGTATGATTATTTTCTTCTACTAGTAATATCACTAGGGCAGGTTGGGGGGTGGTGAGAGGAGGAAATCTGTCAGTATTTACTTCAGACTCAGAAAAGTTTAAAAAAAAAATAGTCTCAAACATTTTGATAGACAAAATACCTCCACTGTATGTACGTTTTCCTTTTCAGAAACTTCTGAACTTGCTATGTGAGTTTCTGCAAACTGGCTCAACATACACTTAAGGAGTTGATAACTTCAGACCATATGCATCAGAATTTTAACACTTTGTTAAAATAAAACCTAAAATTTCTTTAAAACATCTGAAAAACAGACTTCTAAGTCAACTCACATATCAGTACTGAACTTCTTTAAAAACAATTATATCATAAAAGCAAAAGACAATGACTTTGTCATTAAATTAAATTTTAAAAAAGGTGTTTGCATGTCTCAGTCCCATGCTGCCTCTTGAGATGAAAAAAACACCTGTCAGAAGAATCTGAATTGTTATCAATTTGGATGAATAAACTTGGTGCTCTGACACAATCCAAATTAGTTAACTTGAAAAATCAGACAAATGTTTGCTTTCAGAATGAGATTCTCTTTGAGTGTCTCAATGCTGTACTACCAAGGCTTATGGATTGGATTCATTTCTTCCTCTCACAAGATCATCCCAGTGCGGCTCTATTTCAGTTGTGGCAATCCTAAACAGGGCGTGGAGATGCTCATCTGTCAATGGCCGGCTCAATGTGTGTTGGTTTCGGGTCAAATATGAAAAAGCCTTTTCACAGATTTCGTTACTATCAAACAAGGATGCCACCTTACAGGCAACTCCTTTGATAATTGGGTAAGATTCAGCAGACAATCCAGCATAGAACTGCCCCAAGTCTTTGACTCTGTATTCATTCCAAAGGTTAGTATTCGCTTGAAGTTTTGTTAGCTCCACTCTTACTGAAATAGGCGCATATTCAGGTTTAAAGTTAAAAGGATTTGCGAAAAGTTCTAAGTCCTTTTTAATGAACCTGAGGTCCTTGAAATGTTTCTCAAATTCTTTCTGTAGGCGACAGATCACCACTTGATACCTATCAGGATCAAATATTTTTTGATCTTCTTTAAGATGCTGTTTAAGTTCATCGACAACTTCTCTGAAGGCAGCAAAGTGTGTTAGATTTTTTTCCTCAATATGTCTCTGCAGTAAACTCAGCTTCACTTCAAAGGTACAGATATGGTCAAAGGCAGCAGCAGCAAAGACTTTACTGACCCTCAGTAGTTCACTGAGTTCTCGAAGGTGGTCCATAATATCCACCAAGAAGCCAAAGTCACACAGCCATTGCTTGTCTGTGAAATGGACCGTCGTCGCCCCTATTGAAACCAAGAACGCTTCTATCTCTTTTCTCAGGGAAAATACTAATTTTAAAGTTTTCCCTCTTCTAAGCCAATTGTTCAGACATCGTCCATTAACCCTTTCACCATGCTCTGATTCAGATTCAGTTAGTAAGGCCTGAAATTCGGGGCGCCTGACTCCTCTGGTCTTAATCAGAACTATCCATTCTGATATAGTATTTATGATCTGATTAACGTCTACATCGTAGGAGCTCAAGAGTTCCAAATGCAGAAATCCTGAATAATGGATAACATTCCAACAATTGGGACTGACAGCCTTTTCCCTCATGTAGGACACTAGTCCTGAGTTCTCACCAATCATCCTCAGAGTGTGGGTCGTGGTTAGGCCAACCATTCGCTGCAAGCTAAGCCCTGCTGTCTGCAGGGCCTCAAGGATTGCCGCCATAAGGGCACCAACACTGAAGTGACGAGTCAGGTTGATTATGGTCAGAAGCTCTTCTTGCACCTCCAAGTCCTGGTCCACGCCGCGGACAAAGACCAGGAGGTAGTTCTCATAGGCCACAAAGGCCTGGTCATCCAAGGCAAGGGAATAGGCTTTAAAGTCCTTGGCTCTGTCAAAGAGCTGACTGCGCAGATTCTTGTTAATGTTCAGGACCCTCTGTCGCGTGACCTCTGGCGATACATCAATGCCATCCAGAACGCTTACGTGTTCGGGCAGTACATCCCTCAGCATCACCTCCATGCACTGGTACACAAAGTCCCCCTCACCCCAGCCGCGACCCCTCAAGGCCAAGAGGCGGGCGAGCCCGAGGCCTGCACGAGTAGCTCTCTCCTCGGGAGTGAGCGGGGCCACCACGGGCAAGTCGCCCTGCCGCAGACGCTCCACTAGGGCCGCGCGCTCGCCCTCTGCCACATACCGCTCGTAGTAGTCGTGCTCGGCCTCGTAGTGGCGCCTGACGTCGCGTTCGCGGGTGGCTACGACGAGGCGGCGACAGACCAAGCACAGGGCCCCTTCGCCCTCCGGAGGCTCCACCACCAGGTAACGCTGGGTCCACTCGGCCCGGAAAACTCGAGATTCGTCGACTTCCATCTTGATGCTCTTGGGGGTCATCCACTTCTCACTGCAGGCCACAAGAATAGGGCCGACCTCCGAGAGGCCGCAAGGAGAGGGGAGGAGCAGGAGCAGGAGCAGGAGCAAGCACCTCCTCCGCTCTGCGCCAAATCACCCCAGCAGGGGGACACCAACCTCCGGCTACGCCACCTGCGTTCCTATTGGCTGGAGATTTCGCATTCCCTAGCCCAGAAAAGAGCCAATGGGAAGCGCGGACAGCGCGCAGGCGCATACCCTACTAGCCAGTGGCTAGAAGCGTGCGCTAGGGAGGGACCGAGAGACCCAGGAACCCGCGGACTTAAGAAACTTGACTGGCATCCAGCTGCCCAATCAATAGCTCCCTGGTTCCGAAGCGGCAGCCGCGAGAAGGTGGGACAAGACCGCGTAAACAGAGTTGGTGAAAAGACGTAGTCACGAAGCCCTGAGGTGATTGGCTGAAGGCACTTCCGGTGAGCATCTCAACGGGACTTAGGCTCCTCCGGCGCCAAAATGTCGCTCGTAGCGGGGGTTATTCGGCGGTTGGACGAGACAGTGGTGAACCGCATCGCGGCAGGGGAAGTTATCCAGCGGCCGGCTAATGCTATCAAGGAGATGATTGAGAACTGGTACGGAGGGAGTAGAGCCGGGCTTCCTTATCTGCTACGATTTAACAGGCCCCTCTTCGGGATGGCGCGCGGACACACCTCCCTGCCCCGGGCGGAAGCGTGTACGGCGCATGCCCACGGCGCCCGAGGCCTCGGGGTCCTGCCTTCTCCCTGCCAGGGTACCGCGAGTTTTTGAGCGCTCTCGCGAGACTTTATTAGCGTTGTTGAGGGGGCTCCAAGTGGAAGGCTACTTTGTATTGTTTTTAACGGCGCCATTAGTTAAGGATACTCTGATGTGTGCACAGAAGGTCCAAGTTTTAAATGCATAAACATTTTCAGGGGGACCGACTCCATATTTCAGAGGGTACCGTGTTACGCGTGTTAACGTTTCTTGCATATTCCAAAAATAACCCATGCGCATTCAAGAGTACAATTTATTTGATTTTTTTTTTTCAGTTTATTTGATTTTTATTCCAAATAAATTGTCGAGATTTTAGACAGGCCGATGGACTTTGTCTGGGTTTAACTTGTGATTGCCTTATTGCCAACTTTGGGTTTCCCTCCCCTTTACCTCTTTTGGGGGGTTGGGGGAGTCTCATCGAAAATACCTGATTTCATGAGGGTATCCCGTGGATTCTGAAGTTTAGAAGTGTCACACAGTGTGGAAGGAAGAGGTTAAAAACCTGGAAAGAAAGGTGGGTGTAAACCATAAACGTCAAAAAGACATGCTCATGGTGTACCTAAACATTACCTTCGAGTTAAAATCAGTTGATGTCAATAAAATAAACCCACAAAAAGAACAAAATGACCCAGCGAAGAGTGGTAGGTTTGTAAGGAGATTGTGAAAACAAACAACAACTCAGGGTAATGGGACTAAAGGAACGGTGCAGAAAGGACCGCAGAGGGAAAGGAAGAGAATTAGGAGGAAGACAAAAGCTGGAGTGGGGAACCTGGGAACGGTTTCTCCTTTCCTCTGTTGTAAAGGCTGGTTTTTGTTTCTACAATGTTTGAATTCACTGACAGAACAACTTGGGCCTGTTAGGGGTAATGGGCCCGACTACTGCGCAAGCAAACTGAACATGTTAGCTAAGTGGTTTATAATTAATTCTGTGAGCAGAGATTTTGTCTGGAGTCCAGTTATGCTTTTTTTAATATGTAAATCAAGATGGCTAATACAACTTCAAGGGCTTCTGAGAAAGGTCTTTAGTATTTAAGTAACTTATTGTCTTATTTTTGAAGAAAGATTTCTGTGTGACGGGCAGATTACTTTTCTTTCTCACGCAGCCACAGGCAGAATTTATTTTCTTTAGCTCTTGCTCTCTGTGATGGTTGGCTACTTTTTGAAAGTCAAAGGTTTTCTTGGCTTTTCAAAGAACTTTCTGTATTGCCGTTTTTGTTTTTTTTTTTTCTTTTTCTTTTCCCCAGCAAAATGTATTTTCTTAAAAGGGAGTAAATAGAAGAAAAACACATTTATGATTTTCTTGAAATAGCATCTTATTAGGGTCACTTGGGAACCCGAGACTGAATAAAATTGAAGTAATAAATGGCAAAATTAGTTGAGAAGAGAGTAAGAAATAAGCATGTGGTAAAGGTATCCTACTTTTAACTTCAGTTTCTTTCCAAGAGATACAGAAATGGTGTTGAATGTCTTACTGGAAATGATGATTGCCCCCTCCTGCCTGTCTCTTCCCCCTCACCCCCACAGCATGTAAACTCATTACAGTGTAGTCACAGAGCCTGTAGAACAGAGGAAAAGCACGCTAATCAGACAGTCTTGGATTTATCTGGAATTTGTTGGCTCATATTAAAATATGTACATAAGAATAGTTGCAGAATAATAAACTTTTTTTCTTTTTAATTTGCCAGTTTAGATGCAAAATCCACTAGTATCCAAGTGGTTGTTAAAGAGGGAGGCCTCAAGTTAATTCAGATCCAGGACAATGGCACTGGGATCAGGGTAAGTAAAACCTCAGAGTAGCAGGCTGTTTGTGTGCTTTGTGGGCAATATCTACAGGAAATGACAGAGCCCTTCCCTGTGTGGCTGGATTTTTAACTGAAATACTCAATACCAGCAATAAATATATATTTGGTACCTATTCTAAGCTGGACACTTATTCAGGAAAATAAGGTCAAGGAGAGATTTGCTTAAAGGGTGCTTAAAGAAAATGTTCTGGGCAGACAAAACATGCAAAGACCACAAAATGGAAGCCCACTTGACTTCTTTAAGGACCAGCAAGGAGGCCAATGTGTCTCTTACAGAGTGAGGGAATGGAAGAATAACTGGAGATGAAGTCTGAGAGATAAGTAGGCTGGTCATATAGGACCTTGTGGGCCATTGTAAAATCTTTGGCTTTTACTCTGAATAAGGTGGGATACTATTACAGGGTTTTGAGCAAAGAAGTGACTTGGTTTGGTGAGTTTTCTAGGAACTCTTTTGTCTAGAATATGGAAGACAGACTGTAACAAGACAGGACAGAGGCAGTGAGGGGGCCCTTGGAGCAATCCAGGAGAGGGGTGACCATGCCTTGGACCAGTTTGGTTGCAGTAGAGAAACAGGAAACAGTGAGATCTGCATTGATTACGAAGATAAAGCTCTCGGAATTTGCTCATTCTTGGTGTAAGAGAAAGAAGAGTCAAGAAGGTTTTGGCCTGTGCAAATGGAAGAGTTGCCATTTAGTGATGGGAAAGCCTATGGAAGAAACACATTTGGGGACATAGCAGAAAATCATTTGGGGCATGGTAACCTTGAGATGGCTCTTGGTTGAGTTAGCCTGTGAGTGTGGAGGGCAGCATAGAGGTTTGGGCTGGAGATAAAAATTTATTGTATTGCATTTTGATGATAATAAAAACCATGAGACTCCCATGAAAAGACGCTGAATATCATAGGTCATTAGAGGAATACAAATAAAAGCAACAATGACCTACCATTTGACACCTATTAGGATGGCTATTATAAAAACAGTAAAATAAATAATAAATATTATAAAGAATGTAGAGAAACTAGAACCTTTGTGCATTTGCTGGTAGGATGTAAATAGTGTAGCCATTGTGGAAAATAGTATGGTGATTCTTGAAAAAATTAAACCAAATTACCATGCAAGTCAGCAGAACTTGTGAGTATGTACTCCAAAGAATTGAAAGAAAGGTCTTGAAGAGATTTGTCCCCCCATGTTCATAGCATCATATTCACAGTAGCCAAAAGCTGAAAGCAACCCAGGATTCCATAGATGAGTGGATTTAAAAATGTGATGTATACACATAATGGAATATTATTCAGCCTAAAGAGGATTGAAATTCAGACACATGCTGCAACATGCATGAACCTTGAAGATATTACGTTAAGTCAAATAGGCTAGTCACAAAAGGACAAATAGTGTATGATTCCTTGTCTAGGAGGTTCCTAGAGTAGTCCCCTTCATAGAAGGTAGAACAGTGGTTGCAAGGGACTTGGAGAAAGGGAGGATGGAGAGTTCTTGTTCAGTGGGGACCGAGTTTCAGTTTGAAAGGATGAAAGAGTTCTGGAGGGGCGCCTGGGCGACTCAGTGGGTTAAAGCCTCTGCCTTCGGCTCAGGTCGTGGTCTCAGGGTCCTGGGATCGAGCCCCACATCGAGCTCCCTGCTCAGCGGGGGGCGTGCTTCCCCCCTTTCTTTCTGCCTGCCTCTCTGCCTACTTGTGATCGCTCTCTCTGTCAAATGAATAAATAAAATCTGTAAAAAAAAAAAAAAAAAAAAAGAGAGAGAGAGAAACAGAGTTCTGGAGATAGTGATGACAGTTGCACAACTGTGCAAATGTATTTATGGCCACAGAACTGTACACTTAAAAATGGTTAAAATGGTAGTTTGTTTTGTGTATTTTACTGTAATTAAATGCCTCTGTAGACTTTTAATGAAGTTTTCCAATAATAATACTGATTTTTATAAAATTCGTGTGTCTGGGAGAACTCAAGAGAGTGAGTGTAGACAGGAAAGAGGTCCAAGGCTGGAGTCCTGGGTTACTCTGCCGTCGGAGATGAGGCGGATCTAGCAAATGCAGATGAGAAATGTGACTTGTGAGAGAGAAGGGACACCGGGACAGTGTGGCATTCTGGATGGCACGTGAAGAATTTAGTGCTGATTTTAAAACTCTTCTCCTCAGAGGGGTTTCTTCTTAGATTCAGTCAAGATTTCGAAAAAATGAGTAACATAAGTACTTATTTTTTGGTGTCTCCTAGAAAGAAGATCTGGATATCGTGTGTGAGAGGTTCACTACAAGTAAACTGCAGTCCTTTGAGGATTTAGCTAGTATTTCTACCTATGGCTTTCGGGGTGAGGTAAGCAGAAGATCAAATTAATGTGTAGAATATCCTTTTGTGATGACATTTCTGCCATTTGTCAACATATGTTTCTCAACAGAGGTAAATACGATATGACTCTTTTTACTTGTTAAATATATGCAAATCAAACAAACAAAATTAAATTTCATTTTCCAAAACCAAGGATTGTTTATAAGTACTTAATACACTGTAAACTATTTAATCTATGCATACAGTCCCCTTCTCCTCCTGCCAAGATGTTAGATGTCTTCTGATGGAGAATGCAACACCACCCACAAGATTTTTTTTGTCAAATTATCAAATGTGAATCTGATTAATACTTAGTGCCAGTGGTGGGAAATTATAGGAGGCAAGGGAGCAGAGTAAATGATACAGAGATTAGGAAACTACGTGATAAAAGTCTTGTTTGTTTCCTTCAACAAATAAACTGCAAGGAAGAAAAGTGGAGGAGGGAACAAAAACCTATAAATTAAAAGAGGCTTGGGGGTGCCTGAGTGGCTCAGCTGGTTAAGTGCCTGACTCTTGATTTTAGCTCAGGTCATGATCTCAAGTTTGTGAGATCGAGCCCCAACTTGGACTCTGCACTGGGCATGGAGTCTGCTTAAGGGTCTCTCTTCCTCTCCCTCCACCCCCTGTCACGCTCTCTCTTGCTCTCTCTAAAGAAAAAGAAAAAAAAGAAAAGAAGCTTAAGAAGCATTTGAACCAGCTCCAATGTGTTCATCTTACTTGGATCCTGATTTGAGGAAACTGTAAAAAAAAGAATTTTTTGAGATAGATATTTGAACACATGGGTTATTTGGTAGTATTAAGAAGATATTTTTGGGATGCCTGGGTGGCTCAGTCAGTTAAGTGGCTGCCTTCAGCTCAGGTCATGATCCCCAGGTCCTGGGATCAAGCCCCACATTGGGCTTTCTGCTCAATGGGCAGCCTGCTTCTCCCTCTGCCGCTTGTGCTCTCTCTAGAGCATGCACTCTCTCTCTCAAATAAATAAAATCTTTAAAAAAAAAAGTGTTGATTTTCTTGGTTTAAAAAAATAGTATCATTTTTTTGGAGGAGTTCTTTTAAAATATATATGGGAATATTTGTGAATAAAATTATGTGATGCATTGGAGGAGTATACAATATAAAAAGTAGATAAAAACATTTTAAAATAAGATCTTATAATTTTATGACAATACACTGTGGATATTTTTTCATTCAGTGTATATCTGTGTGTGTGTATCTATATAGTCCTATGTAATTTTTAATATTTCTGTCTTATCCTATTATGAACATACTGTAGTTTACTTAAGTTATTTCCTATTGAACATTTATGCTTTTTGCTATTTTCTTGGTGAATATTCATATATTCATATACAATGAATTCAGTTTTGTTCAGTTACTCTCTCAGGGTAAATTTATAGAAATAACATTCATGGGGCACCTGGGTGGCTCAGTTGGTTAAGCATCCAAGACTCTTGATTTTGGCTCAGGTCATGATCTTGGGGTTTTGGGATGGAGTATGTACTGTATATATTTAATGTCCTCCCTATACAGGTTTCAAAATCATTTATGTTTTTAATGATGAGACAGGGTTAGCTCAGTCACATAAACTAGGGAAATCAAGCCAGGACCTGGTAATCTCTGAGCCTAGGCCATGTTCCTTATTAATGAACTGAACCTGCCACAGACTGAGTTCACTGTCTTCCAAGGTGTCATACAGACTCCCATCACAGTGCCTGGTTGCATTTTTATATTCTGTGATGTCCTTCTTGTGAAAAGAGGAACAGGTTCCAGTAGGCTAGGAAACAAGTCTTGGTTAGAAGGGGAGAAAATGGTTATTTTTAAAAAATTTGTTTTGTCTTACTTAGATAATTTTTGAATTGACATTTCTAAATTGACATTTCTAAACCTGTAAGTGCTTATAGAAAATAGTTTTGTGTGTGTGTGCAACATTATGTATTTGGAGTGCTCTCATTTCTGAAGGCAAGTTTTCTAATTGTTGGGAGGCAAATCATTGATAATAATACTAAACCTGCCTGTAATTCTGCTGCCTAAATGCACTTGCTGCTAACGCATTAATACTCTGGTATGTTTCTTTGCAACAATGTGGGTGGAGCTAGAGGGTATTATGCTAAGTGAAATAAGTCAGTCAGAGAAAGATAGATACCGTATGATTTCACTTATATGTGAAATTTAAGAAACAAAACAAGCAAAGGGGGAAAAAAGAGACAAACCAAACAGCAGACTCTTAACTATAGAAAATAAACTGATGGTTACCAGAGGGGAGTGGGTGGAGGGCAATGGGTGAAACAAGTGAAGGGGATTAAGAGTACACTTACTGTATTGAGCCCTGAGTAATATATAGAATTATTGAATCACTGTATTATACACCCGAAATTAACTTATGTAACAGTGTATGTTAACTATACTGGATTTATTTATTTTCTTTTAATTTATTTATTTGAGAGAGACTGAGAAAGTAGGCACACGTGTGCACACGGGAGTAGGAGGAGGAGCAGAGGGAGAAAGAGAAACTCAAGCACACTCCCTCCTGAGTTTAAAGCCTGATGTGGGGCTCCGTCTCACAATCCTGAGATCGTGACCTGAGCCAATATCAAGAGCCAGACACTTAACTGACTGAGCCATGCACACACCCCAACTATTACTGGATTTAAAATAAATTTTTAAAAATACTCTGTTGTGTTTCCTTTTGGACTCTTTTTTCGTATGTATTTTCCCCTTGTTCTGATAATATGCCACAAATTCGATTTGATATCCTTTTTTTAACATGTCATGAAAGTGAGTGAGCAAAATACCCATTGTTGCCATTTGCTAATACAAAGTGGAAGGGGTAATTTAGATCACCTTTCTCTTTAATGAGGTGACAGTGGGTGATAGCAATGTTTTTCTTTCATTCCTTTTTTTTTTCTTAGGCTTTGGCCAGCATCAGCCATGTGGCTCATGTTACCATTACAACCAAAACAGCCGATGCAAAGTGCGCGTACAGGTATGGCACAGTCTGCTTTTATTTATCTGTTTGTCCTGAAACATGCTTTATGCCTACATCTCAAAGTGACCCTGTCTGAAAACACCAGTGTCATCTTTTCTGACCAAGATCTTGGGTAAGTTTTCCTTCCTCTCTACGGACTAGTTGATAATCCACAGGGATGATTATTAGGCAATAATCTTACTCATGGATTCTTAACAGATAGGATGTGACATATAAGTGCTTGCAAGCTCTTTCACACAGATGTATTCTAAGTAGGTGGTAGATGTGGATGTTATGCTGGCCCGGTGCCCTCTGGTAGGATATCATCACTTTGTCCGATGCCAGGGCTGTGACTGGGCTGCTGGAGACTTACGGTTCCTTAGCTGGCTCATGCGCCCCTGGCTCCCTGCCCCACATGCTTGTCTGTGCTGGCTTGCCCTCCCACTGGGGGTGGGGAGGGCGTGTGCTGGCTCTCTCTTGTGCTGCCACAGTCTTCAGAGGATGACAGACAGCCTTAGAACAGAACAAAAATAGGATTCAGGGAATCAGAGTTAAACCTCTGTTGGATTTTTGGCTTTGGGGTTTTTTTTGTTTTTTTTTTTTTTAAGATTTTATGTATTTATTTGACAGACAGCTCGAGAGAGAACACAAACGGGGGGGTGGGAGAGGGAAAAGTTGGCTTCCTGCTGAGCAGGGAGCCTGATGTGGGGCTCGATCCCAGGACCCTGGGATGACCTGAGCCGAAGGCAGACACTTAACAACTGACCCACCCGGGCGCCCCTACACCCCTGTTTTTATAAGCACTGGCCATTTGCTAGTGGAATACAGGTAGGAGTACCTTATTTAGGAGTACCTCAAAAAGAATTTTTTTTTAATCAGATGGACTGTCCATAAATTAATAGGGAAAATAGCTCCAACAGTAGCAGGGCTGCCTGTTTGTCAGTCCTCAGCAGACAGGCCTGTAACCTAACGGAACAGGGAGCATTCCAGAGTATACAGCACTGCTGCTGGGGGAGTTTGATGCTGTGTGAATTATTCTTGCCCTAGGATCTGGGTGTGCTGATAGGGTCAGAATTCCTTCTCGCAAAACAGGGAGGTTCTTGTGAATTAATGTCTCCTTCAACAGCCTGGGACACAAATCCTGTTCCTTCACCACTGAGATTATATTATGCTCCTGCTTGGGACCTCCAGTGGCTCGCGCTCCATGGTGGTATGAAATCCAGAACCATCCCTAAACAGCACCACACACACACACACACACAGACACACTCACACCCCTCTCCATCCACTTTTCCAGCCCTTTCTCTCCACAGACTCCCAGCTTCCAGGTGTTCCAAAGCTTCTGTGCTTTTCTGTTTTTCTCTGCCTCAATGGTCTTCTGTGTTTTCGCCCTGAAACTCTTCCTCCCTAGAGCCTTGTCATCTGTTCTGTGATGCTTTCACCCCCCTCCCTGGCCCCCAGCTGAATGTTTGCTTCTCTGGATCATTTAGCACAACGTTCTCCACTTGAGAAGAAAGTGTGTGCCCTAGATGGAGAGCTCTCCAGGGCCTTTCTTTGTTACCAGGGCCTCTGCAGTCCTGTCATGGAGTTGCCCCTCCATAGACAATTACAGAATTACTGAAAAAACTATTGCTTTGTAGCTCAAAACTCAGAAACTAAAAAGCAACATTTGCTAGAAGAATAGGATTTTTTTTTTTTTGGTATCCAATTGGATTAATAATGGACTAGTAGAAAAAGAGGAAAATGGTAATTAAGACTGTAGAGAACACGGCTGTACCTTATTGTTGATATAATTTATTTTTACCCTTTGGATGGATATTCCATGTCTATTGGATATTAATAATCTCTTATATTTTCTCTTAAGAGCGAATTATTCAGATGGAAAGCTGAAAGCGCCTCCTAAACCATGTGCAGGCAATCAGGGGACCCAGATCACGGTAAGAATGGTATAAGGGAGTATAAATTGTTGAAAAAGAGCTTTGTAGAAATACTGAAATAAAGAATAAAACTGTCTCAAAAAAATAAAATTGTCTCTGAGTTTTTAAAGTAATAATAAAATGAATCTTTGCTAGTTAATAGAAACAAAGATGTTTCTCTCTAAACAAGAGGACTGATTGTTGACTTTTACAGCATGGTGCCTGTGTGCACTCCCCTGATCTTTTTTCAGAGACTGGGAGATTCTTTCATTGGGATGGCAGAAATCAGTGGTAAGGTAGTTGGCATTGAAATGACCTTTAAACTTGGCTCCAGAAGATGTGAGTTAGTCTCAGCCTTGCCACTCAGTGGTTGTGTGTGCAGAGGCAAGTTGTTTACTGCCCCTTTACCTCACTTTTCCCATCTCTCAAATGGAATAAAGAATGTGTGCCCACTCAGGGTATTTGAGTAATACGGTTGTATCATTAACCAGAGAAAATGTAGTATGCTGCCTTATTTCTATGGTGCCGCACTTGGTCTCCTCCCATTGTGTGATCCTACAAAAGCATCCCACTGTCATGCATCCCACCCCTCATACCTCCAGCCCCAGCGAGCACGCATTTCCCTGAAGGCTGTAAACCCTAGCCTTGATAAGACAGGCAGTAGGCAGAAATGAATGTTAAATGCATGTTAAGAAGGATCCAGTACACAGGGTGATCAGGGTGTGATTTCCAAGAAGCCAAATGATCGCAGGCATTTTTAATAAGAATTTTTAGTTTGGAGAATATGCTTGGATGCCATGTGATAGTATAATTATTTGTAAATTTACATGTTTGCCCCCACTGAACCATGTGTTATCCTGGGTAAGACAGTGCTTTATTGGTCTTTGTATTCCCAGCACAAAGCAAAGAGCCCGACCTAGAGATAGCCCTCAGTACCTATGTGAGAAATCAGTGAATGAATATGGGAAGCAGGAAGAATATCCTTTATTTCCTTTGTTGAGGCTGACTTATCTCTTGCCCCCCAGAATCAGTGCTCTGAACCATACTGTTGGTAAGTATAGTTGGATTCTCTGCTAGCCAGCTTTAGGTAGACAGCTTGGGTCTTTATTTCCATGTATTTCTGCGCATTTACAGAAAAAAATCAATTTCATTTCAGGTGGAGGACCTTTTTTACAACATATCCACGAGGAGGAAAGCTTTAAAAAATGCAAGTGAAGAGTATGGGAAAATTTTGGAAGTTGTTGGCAGGTACAGTCCAAAATCTGAGAGTGGTTCTTTGCAGTCTCTCACTGAAGGAATGTGTGCGGGTGCTTATAAACTGAGGACAGTTGGTGGGCTAGGCGGAAAACAGCACATTGTATTCTAGCATACGGATTGTTTCTGGTTAAGGTTTAGTCGCCACTTCTGGGCTTTCTCTCATCTTCCTGAGAGAGAGCAGTTGGTCTCTGCATCAGTGAGTGTTCTTTGGTGGAAAGCAAAACAGATGGACTCCAGCTAACTTGAGTCCAAAAGAAATTTATTGGAAGGCTGAGAGTGGCAAGAAGTGTTAGCAGCTGCTCCCTGGAGAGGATGAAAACCAGGCTGGCTTTGGGGATTAGACAGCGGCCCTGGTATGCTTGTTTTCATTCTTTCCTGACTCTACTCAAGAGTCTGTTTCCTGGGAGAGTACCTCTGATTGGCATGGCTTGGGTCCCCCCGTCATGTGCCTCTTGTCTGTGGGGAGATTCCCTGATTGGCAGTCTAGGGTAAATCAGGTGGAATGGGGAGAAGTTGGTTTCCCAAAGGAAGACTAGGACCTGTTAAAAGAAGGAGGAGAGGGGCGCCTGGGTGGCTCAGTTGGTTAAGCAGCTGCCTTCGGCTCAGGTCGTGATCTCAGGGTCCTGGGATCGAGCCCCGCATCGGGCTCTCTGCTCAGTGGGGAGTCTGCTTCTCCCTCTCCCTCTGCCTGCCTCTCTGCCTACTTGTGTCCTCAATCTCTCTGTGTTAAATAAATTAATTAATTAATTAAAAAAAAAAAAAAAGGAGGAGGAGGAGAAAGGGTTTGGGGCAGGTAAAAATAACATTATGTCCAATGTAGACTGACTTCATCTGCTACTTAAGTGGATCCAGCATGAGCTCTGTAAGCCTGCACATCCTTGAATCGTAGCAGGATTATTAATTAGTTAACTAATTAATAGTTAACTATTTTTCAGTATTTCTGAAAACTCCACAATGAATAAAACATTTGCTCCTCATAAAGTGGAACAGACTTATCCATCAAGTTTCTTTGCTTTTCCTTGGAGTTGTATAAAGCAGCATCAGAATATTAATTGTCTCTTGGAAATAAAGGAGTTCTAGTTGGCTCTTTTGGTTCTGGGTGTAGTCAGCTGAATTCTTAATTGTTAGACGAATGAATGCATTTTGCTAGACACAATCCTTCAGTTCATGGGGCCCATGAGGGAGGAGTGATAAATAAGTAATAGTCAACTGAGAAAAGACTGGGAGATGCTGAAACAGGGCCTGGGGCCATAAAAGAAGTAGGTAAGGAGGGGATGTCTTGAGGGACTCTGGGAGAGAATAAAGTTTAGGAGTTGGAAAGCCTAAGTTCCCAAGACGCAAGCTGGACCTAGTGGGTTTACCAAAGTAAAACTGTAGGCAAGGTGGAGATTGTATTGAAATGTAGCTGAGGGGCACCTGGGTGGCTCAGTGGGTTAAGGCCTCAGTCTTTAGCTCGGGTCATAATCCCAGGGTCCTGGGATCAAGCCCCGCATCGGGCTCTCTGCTCATGGGGGAGCCTGCTTCCCTCTTTCCCTCTGCCTGCCTCTCTGCCTACTTATGATCTCTCTCTCTGTCAAATAAATAAATAAAATCTTAAAAAAAAAAAACATAGTTGAGTCTAGTCAGAACCCTATAAAAGCAAAAAACTCTGGTTTTTGTTTGATTCTGCCATATTTAGCATTGCTATATCCTTGAAGTCTGTGCTGGCTTATTTTCCTGTGGGTAAATATGGTATATGGAGATATTCCTGACTGTGTATATCTTTGTTTAAATCACATCACGCCAATGATTTATTTAACCAATAAGTAGTTCTGCCCTGTATTGTGCATTTGGCCACTCTGCTTACTGTTTTGTTGTCTTTTCTTTACCAGGTATTCAATACACAATTCAGGCATTAGTTTCTCAGTTAAAAAAGTAAGTGGTTGGTTTATAAGGGATGGTTATGTATTAGAAAAGGAATTTTTTTTTAATAGTTCACCTGAGGAGATAAGATTAGGATGTTTCATTCACAACTGTGAGACAGTAAGTTGCATTTTCTGCTCTGTTCATCAGCAAGGTGAGACCGTAGCTGACGTTAGGACACTGCCCAATGCCACAACGGTGGACAATATTCGCTCCATCTTTGGAAATGCTGTTAGCCGGTATGTTAATAATTCATATTTTGAAAAATCTGCATTCCATGTCTTGGTTTACCATTTATCACATTATTTTGGACTCTATCATAGCACCTGCCCTAAGAGTTTGCTTTAATGAAATAGGCAGACTTTATTTCCGTGCTCCAGATTTGTTCGCAGAGTCATGATTTCAGGGAACCCACACTTCTTGGGTGCTTGTTATCTCCCAGATGCTCTGACTGTAAATCAATGTGTTCTCTCTAGTCTCTGTCTTCAAAATAGTCACAGTGTAGTAGAATTCTTTCATCTTCCAGCACTTCCTCTTTTCCTCATACTTCCCGTATCGTCATTTTGGGATTTCACTTATTATGGCTCAACATTTATTAATTGCCTCTCACATTCTAGGCTTTGTGCCGGAAGTTAAGGATGTAAAGACAAATAAAATACTCCCTGTCCTTAAAGACTTCCCTGTCTGGCGGCAAGCAGATTTCTAAGTGTTAGGAGATCTTCCTTGTCAGGGAAAGCCTCAGAGGGGAGCCTGCGGTATAGATTCCCACAGCATTTCCTGTGAGGCAAAAACCATCATTTCCATCACAGAGTCCTAGCTAAATCTCAGGTCTCTGCAGAACCCAAAGTGCCCACGTCATAATCTGAGGGGGAAGAATACTAAGGGCCCTCTACGTGCCAGCCATGGCCCAGATGTGGCCAGTGGAGAAGACAGCCCCTGGCTTCCCTTTTTCCAAAATCTTAGAAGTAGCAGTAGTCCCAGAGCCCAGTTTTCTACTTCAAAGAGCAAATTACTCATTTCTTTCAGCAAAACCAAGTACCTAACTAGGGAACAGTCAATTTGCTTTTAATTACCCTCTTCTTTACTAATTGTTAATGAATTAAGTTTTTTAAACTGTGTTCCCAGAGCAGAGAGAGAACACTATTGTATAAGGAAACTCGTAAGAGCTTCTTTATTATTTAAAGACTCAGAATTAGTCATTATGAATTTCCTAGGGACTCTAAGAGATTAGAAATCACACAGAGCAGCTGTTCCAAAGGGTGTTTCCAGAAAACCAGCCTCTTGAGACATTTTTGGGAAGAAAGGGTTTGCTGGTTTATTGTGTGTGAGAAACACCGCAAGCTGTATTCTCTGCTCTGAGACTCCAAGTACACATGAACTACTTAACAGTCTTCCGCCATACGTTCAGCGAGTGCTTAGTGAATGCCCACTGTTTGCCGTGGGCTGTGCTGAGAAATATAGTAGGGCGTAAAGCAGAAATGCTTCTTGCCCTCAGAGGATGCCTGTTCATTTGGAAAGACACATGAAATAATTATGCCATTCATTAGTGATTGGGCTAGATGTCTCAAAGGAAAAATATAAAGCACAACAGGAGAATTTCTCAGAATCAGGGGGAGGGATGGTCAGAGAAAGCTCTTTGAAGGAGTAAGCCCAGACATAAGAGGGATAAGGAGAAATTAACTAGCTGTCCATAGGAGCTTTCCAGGCAGAGGGACCCATGCTTGAGAAGCTCATCAGGCAGGGCCAAGTGTGGCTTATGTGCGGACCACCTGTCACCCATTAACCTCACCTCCCCATAAGTACAGCCTGAGGACAGCACACTGGAGCCCCGTTGTGATGCTGTTCGTATAGTAAGGGATTCAGGAGAAATGAGCCCTTTTGGAATTTCATCTCTGGGGTTTAGTCACTGAGGTACACAGAAGTTTCAGCAAAAAAAGGTCTCAGAGTTTGGATTTTCTATTATGTCCCAGCAGTCCGAGCAGTACTTGGCTTAGAACAGAAGTGCTTGAAAACAGTGATAGGGCGAGTAGGTGGGTAGATGGAGGGAGAGCCAGGTGGGTGGATGGGTGGGCCCAGACGATCTCAACAAACCAAGTCTCAGGAGTCCTTAATTGGCAGAATTTGTTTATGAAGGAGCTCTGATTTTTCCACCTCTGGATCTTTATACTGTTTGAATTTTCTATTATTTTCAAGACCCTCGACATTTCTCTTTTTCAACCAGAGAACTGATAGAAGTTGGGTGTGAGGATAAAACCCTGGCCTTCAAAATGAATGGCTACATATCCAATGCAAATTACTCGGTGAAGAAGTGCATCTTCTTACTCTTCATCAACCGTAAGTGAGAAAGAACCATGCGGGAGAAGTCTGTCCACAGGGAATTTTATGGGACCATGGAAAATTTCCAAATCCACAGGCTTGATTCTGCACAGGGAACCCACAGGCTAAAGTGTGGCTTGATTAGGAAGCCTTTATAACTTCTAGACTAAGTCTGCTCAGCCCTCTGATACGTGCTCTTTGCTGGCTAGCCGTTGGCAGAGTGTGGTTGTTGCCTCGGGAGAGGGCATTACAGACCCCTGTGAGCCTGAACAGCTTCCTCCCCTGCTGGCCTCAGAGCCTTCCAAGCAGGCCCCAGGCAGATGTTCGTTCTCCCCTTAGATCAAGGATCAGCTGTTTGACTAGCAGGACACAGGGAAGGGGTACTTTGGGTATAGGCAGTGTCATTAGTAAAGAAATGGAATGTTAAGTCCCTGGGGATTCTTCCTTTTAAAGAATAAGTTATTTATGATATAATGAGCAGTACTAGGAATCAGGGAGGAAATTAACTAAAGGAATTTGGATTTTTGTCAGATCCCTCTCCGGTCTTTATCTCTCTGCAGGCATATTGTTTACATGATTGCTGCTTGTTGAGTAAATACTTTATGCATTCTGTTTCTTTTTACTTAATTGCTTATATTATGGTTTTCAAAGAATGTGACAGGGTCACAGACAGACCCACAAATGGGTCTGATTTCATTTTTAATTTTCCAGCCAGAAATGCATCATGCATCTTGTAGGTCCAGTACTTACATTTTCATCATATAGATCCATTACCTTTGTTGTTCAAAGCAATTTGTAATTATTTTATAGTTTTGTTGGCTTGCTTTTGAAAATGGTAGATTGTGTTTATAATGAGAGCCAGCCAGAAGTGTTCCAGAATATCCTTGTTTTACAGCCGTTTCCAGGCCTTATAGAAACAGGGAAAAGGGAGTCAATATTTTATAAACGCATCCTGTTAAACTGATCAGTATTATAGTAGCAGGGTTTTTTCCTACTTCCTTAAGAAGGACTTAAGCCTGATCTCTAATAAAAGCTGGCTTTAATCAAGGCTCAGAAATGTTTTTCCCTTGTTTTTCTAACCATGAAGAATACTGCTTTGTGACACATGTGTTGGCAAAGGAATAGATGGCCGAAATCAGTGTAAGTGCCACATGCAGAGCCTGTGTGGGTGCTGCTGGTGACCCACAGGCTCGGCATCAGCATTTTTGAGTCTGGGCACTGCACCAGATTCCCGGCAGCACGGAGGCCAGACCCTGAGGTGTGTTGTCCGGCTGTCTCCACACCACGCGCTCTCACTCAGGTGGTGGGAGAAGGAACACTCCTTCGGCGTGTCTCCAGTCCAGAAATTGCAGCAAAGGGGCTCTGGTCATCCCCTTGTCAGGTGCCCGTACCTGCTCCAGGCCTGCGTGCTCGGGGCATGTGGCACTGGACACAGCGCCCTTGTAGTAGAGGGCCCGCAGAGGACCTAAAACCATGGGGCGTATATCCTTGGCTACACCAACCACCCCAGGAGAACAGACCGCCAGCAGGTCGTCTGTCGTCTGTCCGGGGAGAAAGGAGGGCTGTGTTTTCTGAAAATAGATTTTCCTCTGATTTTTGTCTTATCTTCCCCAGCTTTGAGTGTTTCCCCCCCCCTTCAGACCTGTTGCATTTCCTAAATTACCTTAAATATACATTCAGATAGTTGGACTGCCTGAAGTGCCCGGAAAACTCTTTCCTTTTTTTTTTTTTCTTTCTTTTTGAAGATTTTATTTATTTGACAGAGAGAGAGCACACAAGCAGGGGAAGCAGCAGACAGAGGGAGAGGGGGAAGCAGGCTCCTCGCCAAGCAGAGAACCCAGTGTGGGGCTCGATCCCAGGACCCTGGTTCTGAGCAGAACCTGAGCCGAAGGCAGACAGCCAATCAGCTGAGCCACCCAGGAGCCCCTGGAAAACTCTTTCTTGCTTTCTTGCTCTCTCACTGCTCAGTTGGGTTACTGCACTCTTGGAATCTCTCCCCCTCTCTTTCCGCCCCTGGCAGAGTTGGTTGCTCCATCCTCCCACCATTTAGCACACATATCTCTCGGGGTGCTTACCACCTGGAACTGGAGTTTGTGTGGTCACCAGCATATTGTCCCCCAGCCCGTGGCATATGTGATAGGCAGCCAGGGTGTATGTGCAGCATGAAAGTCTGAGAGCTGACAGTGTGCTGCCCACCATCCCCGGCAAGGGCACAGTAGTCCTCCCGGGCTGACTGAGGGAAGGGAAGGGGGGAGGCAGAACCTGGTGCCCTCTCGTGTTCCTGTGACAGGGCTGAGAGGAGAGAGCCTGAGGCCCAGAGCCAGATGCTGGTGGAGAGCGACACGTTAAAAGAGATCTCTCTTTCCTAGGGTCTGCTATGGATGTCACTCCAGAAGTGTTTTTCCTGAGTGATTTCATGGCACAGTATGGATGTGCACCTGTTACCTCTCCCTTCAGGACAGTTCTGAGCTGGTTACTTTCCTTTTATTTTCTAGATCGTCTGGTAGAGTCAACTTCCTTAAGAAAAGCCATCGAAACAGTGTATGCTGCATATTTGCCCAAAAACACACACCCGTTTCTATACCTCAGGTAAGGCCACACCGGGCTCCTCACCCACAACTCACAAGGAATGAATTCTGTCCAGCTGTCCTTTTTGAAAGAGATGGGCTTGCTCATAGCTCCAGCAGAGCGAGTCCCATCCACCTCTGGCAGAAGGATGTTCTGTCCTTTCTCGCAGGTGAAGGGCACAGTTTTCCTTCGCTCACTCACTCCTGCAGTGGTCTCACTGAGGGCCTCCCATGTGTCAGCCAGCGTGCTGGTGAAACAAAGGTGAATAACAGCTCTTTCTCTTGAACCAGCCAGAAGCCGCACCCTCCCTGGCACAGAAGCCCTCCCCCTCCACGGTCCCTCCAGCACCCTTTCTTGCCACAGAGTCACCTTGTGCTTACAGAGCGAGCAGTGAGGGGTGGATGTGGAGCCGAGGCAGTCAGGTGATGGCTAGACGGCTTCGAAGCTGACTTTTACATTACATTTTGATGATAGAACATTCTCTCACATGTATTCTTATTTTGATCCTCATACTACTGAAAAGTAAGTAGGGAACAGGTTCATGGTTACAGATGAGAAAACCCATCCAGAGGGGTTAAGTGGCTTGCCCCAGGTCACAGAATAAGAAATTCCACTAGTTCTGGAATGATGGTAACAGCTGACGCGTACTAAACGTGCCAGGTACGCACAGCGTGCTTTGCATGAATTTAAGCCCCACCACATGTTATATCTGCTTTACAGAGGGGGAGACTGAAGCTAAGAAAGATGATGTCACTGACCCCAGGCTGCACAGCTTCAGAATCCAGGTTACTCAGACTTGACCCTGAAGTTTTTGACCACTGTGTCATTTGAACCCCTCTCCCCCGCCCCAAGCCTGCTGGCGAGAATTGTTTTCCCCGTTCCCCACCACCCAGTAATTGTTTGCTTTTCTTCCTGCCAGTTTAGAGATCAGCCCCCAGAACGTGGACGTCAATGTGCACCCCACAAAGCACGAAGTTCACTTCCTGCACGAGGACAGCATCCTGGAGCGGGTGCAGCAGCACATCGAGAACAAGCTCCTGGGCTCTAACTCTTCCAGAATGTACTTCACCCAGGTGAGGACCCTTCCCGTCCAGCTCTGGCTCTGGTGCTTTCACCACCACCTGAAAATGTGGCCCGTCAGACACCAGAGTCCCGAGTTTTGCTTGTTGCTTTAGGCTTGTCTTTCCAAAGATTACCTGAAGAGTTTTCCTTTAGTAACATCTCGTTTTTTTGAAGCTAACCATGAAAGTATCCTGTTATCCCTGGGCCTGGAGTCAGGAGGCTCACAGTCTCACTGTGCCCCCATCTAGGACCTTAGACTGGCTTCTCGGGAAAACAAGCTGTCTGGGACCGAATAGGGCACCTCTTCCGCACGTCTGTCTTCCCTGGGGATGTTCAGGAGGAGGCCGAGCCCATAGTCACGGGCAGAGGGAGGCAGCGGGACAGTGGGAGGAGCAGGGCCTTGCGTGTCAGACGGGCCTGGGTTACCACCATGTGCCACACCTTCCCCGGTCTCCGTGTCTCCCTCAGGGCCCAGCTGGTCACCCTCACCTCTGAAGGTGGGGACAAGCAGGAGGTGGAAGTGTCTGATGCAGGGCCTGGCACCACCCACCTTATCAGAATTACTAGGTTCTAAGTGCTTGTGATTCTAAGCTGCTCCCAGCTCTCCGAGGCCTCCAGTTTCCCATCTGTAAAATAGATGGGCAGACAATATGATCTCCAGTGTCCCGTCCCAGTTCTGACATGATGTGATTCTCGGCACCACATGGTGAGGGTGTGTTCAGAAGTACCACAGGCCCCAGAACCATGGAAACATCCCCTCTTCCTCCACCCCCCTCCCTCCCTAAAAAGAAAGCAGGGTGGGTGGTGGTGCAGGTGGGCACCTGGGTGGCTCAGTTGGTTAAGTATCTGACTCTGGATTTCAGCTCAGGTCACGGTCTCAGAGTTGTGGTATTGAGCCTCTCGTGGGGCTCTCCACTGGGCTGAAGCCTGCTTAAGAGTCTCTCCCTCTCTCTCTCCCTCTCTCTCTGCCCCTCCCTCTCCCCCCCCCCCCCCACAAAAAAAAGAAAGAAATGGAAACACCAAGTCCTGCAAGCAGAGAGTGGGCCTCTGGGAGCCTACTTCACAGAAAACTTCTTAAGTTCCGGAGCCAGTGAATGCTTGCCATAGGAACCTTCATAGAAAGCCCCCCGCTGGGAGGCCATATGGGCACAAGGCAGTGAGAGTGGATGCC
>CM053603.1:53754704-53789630 GCA_028646535.1 Procyon lotor
GTGTTCAGTAGGGGGCTCAATCCCAGGACCCCGGGATCATGACCTGAGCCGAAGGCAGACACTTAACGACTGAGCCACCCAGGCGCCCCAGGACAGATAGCTTCTGTATGAAAAGCTGGAGGTTGGCACGTTGTGCTGGTGGAGGAACCCCCGAGTGCCCCAGTGTTAGCAGCATCCTGAGCAATGTGAAGCAGTGGGGTCCACCAAGAAATCTTTGAAAGCATTTATTGTCCTTTTGTTCCTGCTATCTTGTGAGCATCTCTATTTTTCATTAAATGTGGTTTTTCAGGGTGTCTGGGTGGGTCAGTGGGTTAAAGCCTCTGCCTTCAGCTCAGGTCATGATATCAGGGTCCTGGGATCGAGCCCCACATCGGGCTCTCTGCTCAGCAGGGAGCCTGCCTCTCTCTCTCTCTCTCTCTCACAAATAAATAAATAAAATCTTTAAAAAAAAAATAAATGTGGTTTTTCCTCTTGAGGTTTTTCCTCATGTTTTTTAAGTATGCTGGGAAGGGATCTTGCCCACTGGCATGGTGTGGTTATCAGAGGTGTCTTATGTTACCTTAATGTTGATGACAGGGGAGTGCTTTTAGGAAGACCAGCTCTTACTGATCCCTTCCAGATGCCTTCCACACCATGCTCATCCACATTCCTGTCACTCAGGACCCACCCCACCCCTACTTGGTTCCCCTCCCTTCTCCTGTCTTCCCCCATGGACTTGTCCACTTAAATCTCTCACCCTGTAAATGACTTTTAAAAAAACCATTATTTTTTATTTTTATTTTTTT
Organism: Procyon lotor; assembly: GCA_028646535.1. Classification (NCBI taxonomy): domain Eukaryota; kingdom Metazoa; phylum Chordata; class Mammalia; order Carnivora; family Procyonidae; genus Procyon; species Procyon lotor. The sequence continues at coordinate 53,755,490 of CM053603.1, forward strand.
AAGATTTTATTTATTTATTTGGCAGAGAGAGAGAGCTTACAAGTAGGCAGAGAGAGGGGGAAGCAGGCTCCCTGCTGAGCAGAGATGCAATGTAGGGCTCTCTCCCAGACCTCCCTGAGATCATGACCTGAGCTGAAGGCAGAGGCCTTAACCCACTGAGCCACCCAGGCGCCCCAAAAAAACATTTAATAGAGGAAAAGAAATTACTGCTTTTCTATTTGTGTATTTGTGTTAATTTTTCTTCATTCTTGAGAATGATGGAATTGAATGTAGTCTGGCAAATTGAGTTTGTAAATGCTAAACGCAGACTCAGATAACCCTTCGAAAGTATCAGATTACATGTGAATTTAGTTGTCCTCCTTTTTCCATTTTTGGCATGGAGCATATTATCTAAGTTTTGTATCCTCCTGGCATTTAAAAATAATGTGAATTCCTCTCCTTTTTTTGTCCTTTTGTGTTTTTTGTGTCTATATCCAGACACTTGTCATTTCTTTTTCTAATTAAGATGTATACTTTCCCCCACTTTTGATTTCAAAAGAATAATAGAGCTGTTTTGTCAGCTGCTTCTCAAATTCAGTACCTTACGTTAGAATTGGTTAAGTGTTTTAGTTTTTAATTTGATGATTGTGCTTAAGAGACATTATAATGCTTGATTTCCATAACTTGTCACTGTGGTTTCTTTAAAGAAAGCAGAGGGTGCTCTATATACGAACTTTAAAGACATTAGTTTTAGGAGTTTTTATGTTTAGAATGAACATCTCTTAGATGTTAATAGCCATATGTATGTATAACTGGAAAACCTCAAATAAGACAAAATAATGCTTTTTGGTCTTACATGGTAAAGTAGATAAGAAATATGTATGTAGGAAAAGTAGGAGATGATAATTTACCAATAATTCTTAACATCTGTTAAATATTCAAGGGTATAAATTGAGCCTCGTTGCCTAAGGAGAATAGTTGCTTAAGAATTGCTACATGCCGAATTCTCGTTTTTCTAAAAAACTGGACTAAACTAAAGATATGACTGTTCCTTCGAATTCATGATACTCTTGTTGTCGTAGGTTCTGCTAACAAATTTGAAATGATTAAGCTGAGATATGTCTTGTATTTTTTAGTTCTACTTAAGAAAATAAAGCCTAAAACTATGGCTTGCTCTCTTTGATAAGCAAAATTTCCCTCTCTAGAAATGGAAGTTGCTCCATGTTCGGAAAAAAGGCAGTTATCAGAGGAAGAGCACACACGTGGGGCTGCGTGTGCACAGAAACCCTAACTGGCTTGCTGCTGCAGAGCTGTGCTCCGGGGAGTTCCTCCCACTCCCCTTGGGGCAAGCCAGGGGGGGCCTGTTGCCAAGACGCTGGATGTCATCTTTCCCTTTAGCAAGCACCTTTTCTCCTGTTCAGCACAGCTTTCTTTCTCCCTTTGTTAAGTTTCTTTATCAGCTTTATTTTTTGTTCGATTTTCCTCTCTCTGACCCCTTCTGTTTTTTTTCTTTCTGCTCTTTTATTACTTCTCTCCCCACTTCCTCTGCAGGAGAATCAACGAATGCAGCAGAAAATAGACACCGTGACAAAAGAGGTGTTTGACCTCCAGGAGACACTCCTTTGGAAAGATAAAAACATTAGGGTATGAAAGGAAGTTGGGCTTTGGTTTGAAGCTCATCGATGAGGAATAGACCAATATAATTTAATTTAGAGATTTCTAAAAATCTGTCCTTTTGGTTGTTTTTGAGCATTTATACACTGAAATGGGAATAAGCAGAAGACAGAAAAAGACTTCCAGGGGAAAATATGATAACATGCCTGGGAAGAACTCTTCTTGCTAGCAGGACTCTGGGCTTGTGAAACCTACAAAGCAGGAACTTTCTAGGGAAGCTTATTTCCCCAGGATTCTCATCCAGAAGCAGCCACAGGCATTTAATTCAAACTCTGTGGGTAACTTGATATCCTTACATTGCAAGAATTTTGGATGAGAAGCAAGAGAACAGTGAGTAGGGGGTGGAGGACAAGTAATTAGCATCCCATAAATCCTTGGTGAATAAAATAGGAAGAGATTAACATCAATTTAGTTACGGAAGTGGATAGGAATGTAAGATTTGCCACAGTTGCCAAACCATGACATCATCTCTAATTATAACCCCATGACTCCCCAAAGCAGGGGCCCAGAGAAGGAAAGTCTTCAGTGCTTTTTTGCTAAGCCTTTTAGGTAGATTCCAAGCGCATGCGAGGCTGGAAGAATTCCCACCAGTTAGTTCATCTGGAGTCACCCTTTGACATGGGCTCCATCTCATGCTGTGAGCTCTCTGTTCTGCACTGGGGGTGCCACACAGCCAAAGCTGCCAGAGGCTTACCTTGTCTGGGAAGGGCTATGGTGGAGGAAGCAGAGAGAAGGAAGAAAACCCTTGTCCTGAGAACACAGAAAGTTTTGTTCTGCTTGAGGTTAGGTGGCGTAGGGAAAAGTTATTAGCAAAGATCCCCAAGGACACCTGTGATAGACATGCCTGGATGGGCAGCCCTCTGGGTCATAACCTTCATTGTTGAGGGGGGTTCTCATATCCAGTTCTTTTCATACATCCAAGGAAATATCCTCTTTTTTTTTTTTTTTTTAAGATTTTATTTATTTGAGAGAGCAAGAGTGCATGAACTCAGGTGGGAGGCAGCAGAGGGAGAGGGAGAAGCAGACTCCTCGCTGAGCAGTGAGCCCTACTCACTGGATCCTAGGAACCTAAGATGACCTGAGCAGAAGACAGACGTTTAACTGACTCAGCCACCCAGGTGCCTGCCACCCCACTCATCCTCTTATTAATAAACACATGAGGACCAAAATTATCTCTTAAAGCTTTTAATATTTAAATACTGAGTTTCTAAAATTCCACCCAAAGCTAGAAGAGCCTTCTGGAATATAACAACTGTTAAGGATTTTGAAATTCTGATTGTGAACTACTGATCTCATTTACATTTTTACTTGGAGAATTTAAAATGAGATGTGAAAAATGTATGGCATAAAGTAGGTAATTTGTAAAGGTTAGTTAAAAATCTGGTCACTGTCTAGAATGGTCTTCTTTTAGGACTTTGATATAAATTTTTTTTAAAGATTTTTAAAAATTTTTTAAAATTTATTTGACAGAGAGAGATCACAAGTAGGCAGTCAGAAAGAGAATCAAGCAGAGACAGAGGGAGAAGCAGGTTCCCCGCTGAGCAGAGAGCCCGACGATCCCAGGACCCTGAGATCATGACCCGAGCCGAAGGCAAAGGCTTTAAGCTACCCAGGCGCCCCTGACATAATTTTCATTAGCATAGATCTGTAGGTACATGATTTCTATTTTGTATAATTATCTTAGTATTTAAACCGATTATTTTGGATCAGCCATAGGAAAACCCCAAACCACTCAGTCCAATAAAATAGCTATTCAAAATAAAACAAAAATTTATTTTCTACCAAAAAGATACGCTCATAGTTAAGACAGATTATTTGACTTTTAAATATTCATGGCATTATTGAATGAATAAGTGGCTATCTTCTTTATGGTATATAATAACGTGTTCCTTTGGCTTTTTTAAAAAATTAAACTTAAAAAATTTTTTTGGAAGTCATTGTAGATTCACATGCAATTGTAAGAAGTAATACAGAGGTCCTGTATGCCCTTTATCCAGTCTTCCCCAGATGGAACATCTTGCAAAAACTATGGTACAGTATCACAGCCAGGGTATTGACCTTGCTATAGGCAAAATACAGAACATTTTCACCACCACAAAGGATGTCTCCTGTTGCCCTTTTATGGTCTCATCTCCTACCTTCCCTATTCCTCCCCAAGCCCTGGGAACCGCTAATCTGTGCTCATTTCTGTGATTTTGCCGTTACAAGACCATTATATAAATGAAAAAAAAAGTATTTAACCCTTTGGGATTACATTTTTCACTTAGCATGATTCCCTTGAGATTTATCCAAGTAGCATGTATCAATAGTTGGTCCCTCCTTTGACTTTTTTGAAAACTTTCTAAATTGTGGTAAAATACAAATAATGTCAAGTTGACCGCTTTAACCATTTTTCAGTGTAGAGTTTGGTGGTATTAAGTACATTCACACTGTTGTGCCGCCATTACCACCGTCCGTCTCCAGAGCTCTTTCATCTTGCAGAACCCAGACTGGGCCCATTAAACAGCTCCCTACATCCTCCTCCCTGTAGCCGCTGGCAGCCACCATTCTACTCTCTGTCTCTCTGGATTTACTATTCTAGGTATCTCATATAAGTAGAATCCCAGAGTCTTTGACTTTTTGTGACTGGCTTATTTTACTTAGCGTAATGTCCTCAAGGTTTATCCGTGTCAGAACAGCCTTCCTTTTTAAGTCCGAATGATAGTTCGTTGTATGTATGTGCCACATTTTGTTTATCCATTCGGGGGTGGTGGACACTTAGTTTGTTTCCACCTTTTGGCTATTGTGGATAATGCTGCTGTGCACATGAGTTTGTAAATACCTCTTTGTGGCCTGCTTTCTTTACTTTGGGTTCATCCCCAGGAGAGGAATTGCTGCATAATATGGTAATGGTATGTTTAGGTTTTTTTAGGAGTAGCGACACTGTCTTACATAGCAGTGGTGCCATTTTCCATTCTCATCAGCACTGCCCAAGGGTTCCATTACCAGCACTTGTTTCTGGTTTTTCCGAAAGCCATCCTAATGTGGTCCTCCCATGACTTGCACAAGATACATTTTCCTTATAGTCTGTGGCTACAGACTATAGTCTGTGGCTACAGACTATAAGACGTATCACTTGTCTCTAGCTTCATTTTCAAGATTTAAAGTTAGTAACTTAGTAAAGGAACATGGCCGTTATTCTCATGTTAGAGTTTGGTTTTTTTTGGTTCTCCTTCATCAATCCTTGTGGTCATGCTTGTAGCCCTCAAGCAGTTCCGAGTACCAGGTGGCTACGTGTGGAATAAGCACGTACAAAGGCCTGGTGTATCTGGAATGCCCTGTGTGAGACTCCATCCCATTCTAAGATATTTCTGGCCCTGTGCAATTACATGGAGAAATAACCTGTTGTCCTCTGAGTTCAGCCTGTTATACATAATCTTTCAGGCTTCTTGACACTAGAATTTGAGGTTAGGTCAGGGGTAAAGAATTATTTAGGATCTCCACATGCATGTAGTTTTTATCCTAAGCAGGGGGAAAAAAAATCTGTAAGAGCTGTTATTGAATGCAAACACAGGGTAGCGGTTTTATGCTCAGGTGCTACAGAGGATTTCAGATCAGCGCGAATACATTTGCTCCAATTATAAGGTATTTCAGTAGCCTCCAAACTTCATGGTGAAATGGGAGAACTTAAAGGATGGATTTTATTTTCCCATTCATAATTATGGGAAAGTAATGTTAAGAAGTTCTAAAGTAAAGATAAAATCCATTGCTATAATATGGAGGAAGAGGAACCAATGGCATGTACTAGCATTTGCTAGACTTTCTAGTTTCAGATTGGTCTGTTCCTAAGAGATCTTGTGTATCTAGTGGTGGTGTTTATGTAGAGCATGTTGTGGCAGTGATCACTGACCCTGTTGTATGTGGTGCTGCATGGCGTCACTGTGCACGCAGATACCGGTAACCCACAAATATCTAACTCCGCGGAGCTTCGAGAGTCTGCCAACAGATGGGAGAGTATTGCTTGTGCTTTTTTCGTCCTGATGTTAACATTGGTTATTAATGCAATGGAGTGGTAATAGTAGCTTGAAGTGTTAGGATAAATGCCTAAATGATTAATATAAAGGCAACTCAAGCCATATGGTGTGAATGTAAATTGCTGAAAGGAAATTAGATATTGGTGTTGCAGTTTGGGTAAGTACGGGGTAGGACTGCTTACAGGCTACTTTTCCAGCAGCATCTGGGATGACAGTAAGGAAACATAACTGTGGCTGGCCTTCTTGGGGCTGATAGAGAAAATAGTATGCAAAGACTTTGAAAATAAAGAGAACTGGATTTACTTTCTGGCTTTGGCACTTACGGCAACTTTGGGCAAAAAAAACCCCAACACTTTATATATATATATATGACCTCTGAGCTTCAGTTTTCTAATATATGAAATGGGTATAAGACAAGTACAGGATATAGAAGGGAAAAATTCTATATATGAATATATTAGGGCAAAAGCCCGTGTCTCTGTAGCAGTGCCTGTTGGATAGTTGGAGCCCGCACGGTCGGTCGGTGGCTGCCAGCGTCCCTTCCTTGTCATAAGATCAGAATGATTTCAAACACTGTCCAACTACTCAGCAGTCGGTAATGAAGCCGTTGCCTCTTTTCTAACCCCATAAACCAAGAGGAAAGGTACCTGTTGTAGTTTAACTTCTTGGCCTATTGGGGCTATTGGCAGAAAATATTAAATACAGGAACACTGGTGTAGAGAAAGGTTTTTTCAGAATAGTCCAACTGTCAGGTGTCTGCATGGGCTGCTTGCCTAGGGCATGTTTTTAATTCTGGGTTGTTGCCTTACATAGAACAGATTCCATCTGTCACTGATGACCCAGGTGTGTGCCTGCTTCTGCCCCGTTGGCCTCAGCTATGACAGTTGTGATTTAGGCAGTGGTGGTCCATCCAAGTAGAGAGAAAGTGCTGGGCTTTTCCTGAGCCTCCCTGGGACTCGCACACGGCAGCGGTGCTTAGGCTGTGGGATGATACTACTGTTGTCCCTTCTGTTTTTCAGATGAGAAATCTGAGGTCTAGGTAAGTTAGTACATGCTGGGACTCAAAAGCCTGACCCCCAGACCCATATTCTGCTGCACTCCATAGGTGGGCTGTATTTATTTTGTCAGTGTTCTATTTTTCTTTTTTCCATTTAGAAAGATGTATCAGAAACCAGATTCTTAATTGTATATAACTAAATTAACAAAAAACAGGTCCTTGGGAATCCCTTTGGAGATTAGCTATTTTGAATTAAGTGGTATTTGAGGAATATTTTGCCACACTGTTTGGAGAACAATCACCACAGCCAATATTTAATTAAAACACCTTGTACATATTGGTTATTTTTTCTTCCAGGGCCATTAAAACTTTTTTAATTAAAAAATTTTAAAATTTTCTTAATTAAGAAATTTCACTGTATCCTTAACCGTGGATAAACTTAACTGTGAACAGTTTTAGTTAAACATGAAATGTAGTTGTTTGTTTTGATCACCATATGAAAATGTAGTAGGGTCAATAAGGAAAACTTTATTTTAATATGACTGCTGTCTTCATCTTCCTTTTCCTGTTTTTTTTTTTTTTTTTCATCGACTGGAAAAGAAAGATCAGTTCTCCTGCCTGATGTGCTAAGCATGTTTTGACGATTGATGCACGACTAACCACTTTCTGTTAAAACTCTCCTATGGAGATGTGTGTCCAAATGACTTTGTATTTCCTCTTATATCTAACTGCCGGTTTCCAAGCTTTACCGCTCCCCTGTCTTTTATGGCCTTATCTTTGTTTATTTGAATTAGGTACTCTCTACTGCCTCTTTCACTTGCTCTTTTTCTGTGCTATTCTTTCCCTTGCTACCTTGTCTAAAACCAGGCCCTAGAGAAACAGAAAGAATACATTGCCTGCCTTAGGAATGAGCGAGATATGCTCAGAGAGGAGCTGGCTGACCTGAAGGAGACAGTGAAGACAGGAGAGGTACGTTAGCTTTAGCCTGGAGTTCAAGTCCCTCACTGCTTTATTCTTCCTTCCTTTCATCCTGTTGTCTTTCCCAGCCCGAAGACAAACCAGTTCATTCTTCAGTGCAGATTTGGTAGGTTTTAGTGATTTCTTCTACGGACCTATATTCTGTGTAACTAGTTCTAACCCAGTGTTACCTGTGGCAGATGTATTGTCACAGAGTCACCTCACAGAGCATACTGCTTCCCTGCGGGCCATGTTTTGTGACGATGGCTTTTTTCCTTTTCCACAGAAACACGGCTTAGTTATAATCCCCGATGGCACTCCCAATGGTGATGTCAATCATGAACCGGTGGTTGGAGCCATCACCGTGGTGTCTCAGGAGGCTGCTCAGGTCTTGGAGTCTGCAGGAGAAGGTCCACTAGGTAAGACACTGGCTGCTGCTCTCGGCGTGGATTTTCTGTCCTGTCGGACTTCTAGCTTACTCACATCCCATTTTGGGAAACAAAAACAACACAAGAGCTGTCTGAGGTTTATCTAAATTCTTAACAGGAAGAAATCTGGGCACAGTGTCTTTAGGCATCCTTGAACTTGGGAAACCAGCATCTGGGTCATTGTAAGGTCTGGATGGAAGCACTGTTGGTGTATACACATTTCTTTTCTACTTAAATACAAACCTTGCTGGAAGAGATAATCCAGCATATGCATCCGAAGGAACCCGTGGGCTGGTAGGGGACTTCCCAACGGTGTTTGAAGTTTCTTCTTCCTGGAGAATCTGGTTTTTTGCTTTGTTCTCCCAGGGTTCGGTAGCTCTTTGCCACCGCATTGCTTAAGGCAAGAAACAGGTGGCCAAGAAGTCAGATCATAGAGGACTGTTCTTTCTAGAGCAGGGCTTCTGAGCCTCTTAACATGTAAGCCTCTTAAATTTAAGCCTTTGAGACTTTAATAGCACCTCTCCCAGGAAACCACAAAGATGCCCATCCATTGGCTGCACTAAGAATTCGGCTCTAGAGGAAGGAAAGTGGCATAGATACTCTAACACCAGCTCACGTTTTTTTCCCTTTTGTTTTCATATACGTGTAGGGCTCCTAGAGGAGTGAGACCTCTTCAGAGTTAGTAAACACATTCTCTGATGACAGAATTGCGGAGACAGAGCACTTTGATAGAGCTCGAGGCTGCAGTTGAGGCAGTGGGAGCCGCCCTAGAAAATGCACTGAGTGTGTGGCTGGGGCAGCCAGAGGTTCCTCTGCTTGTTTGGAAGGAACCTGGGAAGCCAGCACTTACCTTTGGCTGTGACCCTGGTTGGTTGTGGGAGGCACTGGCTCAGCGTTGACTGCTGCTTTTACTCATCTTTGGTCCTGCTCAGTCCCAGGGGCTTGTTTAAATGGCATGCTTGGGAAGCAGCGCCCTCCCCCCACCCTCTGCCGGCCAGGAGCAAGCCCTAGCAATCCTGCCACCATGCCTCAGATTAGCCCTTGACAGCCTGCAGCTCGAAGTTGGTCCCCATTTCCCTCCACTGGCCTGTGTGGACCTTTGCTTCTTCAGCATTGTGTTCCCATTTTCCCTTTTCCAGCCTCCCCACTCAGGCCCCCTCGTACCCCGTCTGTCTTCTCTCCCAGATTTTGTTTGCTCCTGCGAGGCCTAAACCTGGGAGCACCCAGCATTCGATTGGTCTGTCCGCTGGTGAAAGCTTGCACATTTTTGAGACAAGGAAGTGATCTTTGTACTTCGGTTTGTCTTTCAGTGGAAAATCACTGCCCTTGGGAACAAATGTTGTATTTAGTGCCTTGATAGCTATTTTTTGTGTGGAAATATGTGTTGAATAATTAAGTACTTTTCCTTAGCACTGCTAACTTAAGCCTTCATTTCTTCTGATATTGAGAGCTGTAAGTTATCAGATAATGTTTGCTGTTTTTGAATTTCAAGAATAATTTTTAATTGTTTCTGTACTGTATCCTCACAAATTAAGTTTACATCCTTTTTCATTTGTTTTAGATGTCAGGCTACGAAAACTTGCTGGAGAAAAGGAAGAGCTACTATCACAGGTAAAGGCATTCTTCTCACTGGAAGGTAATATTAATTTAATGGACTAAATAAATCACATGGCAAAGTTAGTGAATTAAAGTGTACACAAGAAAGAGATGTGCTTATTTCAAACATTAATACTCAAGATTTGAAGGACGAAAAGGTAAATTCTTATTTTGCCTCTTTGTTGTTTCCTGTTCTTTTAAAAAAATTTATCAGACGTGGAGTTTAAGGAGTTAAATAGTTCTATGAAGCTTGTTGCGAAGACAGGAGTTCCCTGCTCTGCCTCCTCACCTTTACCCCAACCACGCCAGTTGGTTTAGCAGATTCTTTCCATGTGTACTGTTCTTGTGTATTTCTCTCTCACACGCTCATGTTGCTTCTTGATGGTTCTGTTTTGGGCACTGGCTGTTGACATCCCTCTGTGGAAGAGGACCGTCTGGCTTTCTGTCCCCAGCACGCACACCCTTCCTGTCCCGTCCCGGTGAAGGCACAGTGTGCAGCCCATCTGTGTGTGTTATTGGGACTCGGAAGTGCCACTTCCTGTGGAGCCCCGCAGCGTTCCAGGGCTGCCTTCCCTCTTCGTCACAGCTGCAGCTCCCCCAGAGTTAATACCGCGGCTTCTCTTTTCCTCTGCTTGGTTTCCTGGGTATTTATGACCAGCGTGGCTGCTGCGTCTGCAGCAGTAGTTGAATCTGCTCTTAGAGTTTGCAGACGCACCAAGTGTTCTCTCAGCTGTACTTGCTGGTTCTAGGGGCGTCCGACCTGACCCACTGGGAGCTTCATGGCCACTCCCTCTGCGCCAGCTGTGCTGCCCTTCGTCACCACCCAGGGTTTTCCTCTGCCTGTGGTTGAGGTTTGAGTCCCTTTTTGCAATTCCATAGGCCTTCCTCCTTTTTCATTCATTCTCTTTTCAGTGCATCCCCCAGGAACTTCCTGAGAAAAGGATATATAGGCTGTGAATTTTTCTTAACTTCAGAGGCCTGAAAATATCTTCATTTTACCCTATTACTTGATCAACAATTTGGATGGAGAATTCTTGGGATTTTTTTTCCTTCATTTTTTAAAAGAAATTTCCTCATTGTCTTCTGGCTTCCAGTATGGAAGCCAGCATGTTGAGGATTTCAAGGGCATTTTGATTTTTCATCTTTTGTATGTGACTCCTTCCCCTCTCTGGTGGCTCATATCATACTTTCTCCTTGTTTGAATGTTTCACAGTGATGTGGTTTGGAGCTGTCTGCATGTTTTGGGCCCCTGTCAATTCTAGGAATTTCTGTCCTTCAATCCTGGGAAAATTTCTTGACTGGTTTTCTCCTTTCCCATATTCCATTATCTCTTTTTGAAACTCCTGTTCGGTCATTCAGATGTTGAATGAGATGCCACTCTTTAACAGGCTCCATTCCAGGCATTTAGCATATTTCTGTGAACTAATCAGTTAAATAATCCCTGCACTAGTAGACCTTACATTCTAGTGGGAGGAAACCAGACACTAAACAATAGATGGAATGAGTATGTAAGTTATAATGGTATGTTCAAGGTTTGTGTGACCACACTTACTATATGTGTTTCTCTAGCCACATTTAGCGGCCCTAGGTGCAGGTGTGGGTGGGTGGAGTTGGATTTTATCCAGGAGTGTAATTGAGCAGGAGGTGAGGGCATGTGGAGGAGAGTATTGATAATGATGACCCCGGAGATGAAGTGGGTAATGAAGCTAATGGGTAATCCAGGAAGATGTCAAGGCTCAGTGGAAAGATGGGAAATATCAGTGGGATTGAAGGACTGGGATTTGGGTTCCTGAGAGAGGGAGCTGGAAAGACCAGACAGGAGTGGAGGTTAGAGAAAAGATAATGGGACTGACTCATGCAGGGATTGCACTTAATCGAGTGGGAGAATCCAGTATGTGACTGTGGGAGAGTAGTGAGGGCAAGAGGAGATAGATGGCAAGATCCTTGGAGAGGAGGTTTCTGGAAACTGCCATTCGTTGTAGGAGAAATCCTCTACGTAGATGAGTCTTGAAATTGCTCAGGCTATTCTAGAGGGAGCATAAGTCAGGAGCTAAATGGTGGAGAAGGAGTGGGTGATGTGAGGTGGTTGGTATGTAGAATTGGAGGGGAGGAGATCAGGAAGCAGGAATTTTAGGGAGCACTGAGGGATAATAGTTGGGCAAAAGCACAAAAAGCAGGTCTTGTGTTCTGTTCTCAGGCTCAATGGTAGGAGGGCTCTGGGAGAAATCACCAGAAGATCAGAGGGCTGCAGAGGGAACAGGCTTCTCAGGGTAGAGTGGGCTTCTGCTAATGTACCAGGTAAAGGGACCACTCAGAGAAGAGACTGAAAATGAGGGGAAATGGTAATCCAGGGTTTTAGGCACTGGGGAGGGTTAGGAGGTACAGATGGGGGCAATGGCTGTACAGAGCCCTTCAGGGAAGAGTGTAGGAGGATAACTGGTTTTGAGATGGACATAATGATATTGGGGATAATGAAAAACTAGTCCTGATTCACACAAGGCAGATGTTGAAAGGGTAGAGATGTCTGGGAAGCATGGGTTTCCTCTCAGTGCAGAGCTCGCCCTCTCCCCGATGGAGATGTGGCCCACTTAGTCCTAGTGCCCAGGCTTCCCTCTGACCACTGTTGATGGGGGTACCAGCTAGGGAAGCCCCCTTAACTCTGAGCATCACACTCACCCTTGACCCTCGATGATGAAGGGCGAAGGTGGCCTGGGGAGGCTTGGTCTTGGTCCCAGAGGCAGTTCCCCCTTGTAGTTCTGAGCTGTAGTGCTCCCCAAACCCTGCTGGTGATAGCGGTAGGCATTCAGGGAAATATGGCTCTGATTTCTGAAGGAAGGGGCAGTAGACCTCTGGGATCAGCACTTTAACTTTTTTGTTTCTGTCCATTCTTTTTGATCTCTCTTGCTCTGCTTTTATGTTTTATTTTTTTAATTTTTAAAAAATATTTATTTATTTGACAGAGAGAAAGATCACCAGTAGGCAGAGAGGCAGGTGGTGGGGATGGGGGAGCAGGCTCCCTGATGAGCAAGGAGCCTGATGTGGGTCTCGATCCCAGGACACTGAGACCATGACCCGAGCCGAAGGCAGAGGCTTTAACCCACCGGCCACCCAGGCGCCCCTCTTGCTCTGCTTTTAAAAGATTTTCTCAACGTTATCTTTGAATACTTCTATTGGCTTTGTGCTTCTGCATTCATTTCCAGGATGTAGATATTTTCACTTACCTCAGAGGATATTGATAGTTCGTCACTGTTATGTTGTTTCCTTCCATCTGCATAGTTTATTTTCTAACTGATGCTCTTTTATGTGTATTTATTTGGACCTAAGTTTCAGGGTCGGCAGAGACTAAAACGCTGATGGGCAGCTTTGAGCATATGTAAGGCTGATGTGTTGGGTGTTTTTGGGCAATCTCGATGTGGGTATGTTGGTCTTTACCTTAGACGAGGCAGACAGTTCTACAGGGAGATATCCCCCAGTCCTCTGTGTGTGGGGAGCCGTCTTGCTGGCAGCATCCTGGGGATTGAGGCCGGACTGGGGCCTTAGCATCAGTACGTGTCTGTTCACCTGATCTTGTCCTCTGAGTGTGCAGGGCTCCTGTCTCCACTGGGCCCTGTCTTTTCCCAAACCGGAGTCCCTTTGCATTTGATTCATTTTTAGTTCCTTCAGCTTGCAAATTAAAAAAAAACACATAGCTTTATTAAGGTATAAGTGGTATAGAATAAGCTGCTCGTACATAAAGTGTACAAGTGGATCTACCGTATTAGTTCCTGAGGGCTGCCCTAACAAAGTACCACACACTGGGTGGCTTAGAGGAACAGAAGGGTCCCGTCTGCACAGTTGTGGAGATTTAGCAAGTGCCTGCGGTTGGGTGGCAGCCATGGTGGTGCCTTCTGAGGCCTGTGAAGGGCGGTCCATCCCACACCTCTCTGGCTCCTGGCGCTTTGCTGGCGGGCTGTGGCATTCCTGGGCTTGTGGCATTCCTGGGCTTGTGGATAGCATTCTGTGTGTCTTCACATCATCCTCTCTCTCTACACGCCTCTCTTCGTATGGCATCAGTCATACTGGATCAGGGGCCCACCCTATGCCAGCATGGTCTCATCTCAGCTTAACTAAATGCATCTTCAGGGACTCCATTACCAAATGAGTTTACATCTTGAGGTACTGAGAGTTAGAACTTCAATATGCGAATTTTGTAAGGACAAAGCTCAACCTATAACAGTACTCATGAAACCATGACCACAGTCAAAATGGTGAAAATGTTCATAACCCTTCCAAAGTTTCAGTGTCCCCTGGTAAACCTTCTTCCTAAGCCTCCCTCTCTCCCCCTGTCCAGGCAACCACTGATCTGCTCTGTTACTGTGGATTAGTTTCCATTTTGTGTTTATAGAATCGGAATTACATAGTATGTCCTCTTCCTTTGTCTGGCATCTTCTACACAGCATACTTATTTTGAGACTCCACTGTGTTGCAGGTATCGGTAGTGCTTTCCCTTCTTGCTGGGTAATAATTCCACTGTGTAGATGTGCCATAGTTTGTTTAGCCTCCTGTTGATAGACATTTGGATCATTTCCAGTTTGGAGCTATTATGAATAAGCTACTATAAACATCCTTTATTTTGGGTAAAATAAGGTAGATCAGCTGTGTAGCCGAACTCAAAAATACATTTCCAGAAAGTCTTCTAAATATTTAACCTAATATTTAAGTGTTAATATTTAACAATTTAATATTTAAATTTACTTAATTTTAATATTTAATTGAATTCATTGTTTAATATTTAAGTTTTCTAAATATTTAGCCTAAGATATTTACCCCAATTCTAAGACAAAACACAAACATCTAACTGCCTGTGGAATTTCATTAAAAATGGAATTGAATGAAAGTAGTGAGAAACCCTGAAAAGATCTGCCCTTCCACCAGCCTGCACATCATCAAATAGGGCTGCTCTGCTTGGGACACCTGGTCCTGGAGCTCACGCCTTCTGACGTTCCCGGTTTGTGGCGAGCGTATCTGGCTGTGTGGCCCTGCGGGAGGCACTCAGGTTCTGGGCTGAGGACCTGCCGTGTCCCGTGGATCTTGTGATGGCCCTGTCTTTCCGCTTCAGATCCGGAGGCTGAAGCTGCAGCTGGAGGAGGAGCGGCAGAAGTGCTCCCGGAGCGAGGGCTCGGCGGCGGCGGACATGGCGGGGCTGCACAACGGTTCCGACTTGCAGTTCATCGAGATGCAGAGTAGGTACCTCGGCAGGGCCAGCGCCACTCCGGGGAGGCTGCCAGTCTTGCCACGCGCATTTCTCTAGGAGAGCCGTGTCACAAAGATTGCTTAGTCCTCGGCGAGCCCGGAGGGTAGTCCCGATCTCAGTGGTGCGGCTGGGGAGAGGCTTCCAGCAGCCTCTGCTCTTCAGGGAATGGGTAAGACAGGGCTGGGTTAGGGCTCTTCCCTCTCCGTGCCGTGATTTCTAGAGGCATTTTGGAAACAGTGTCCTCCTGGCACTGTCCTCTTCCACAGCTGGGTCAACTGTAGCTCCCATACGGCACCCTTCCTAACGACCTTTCTCTGTGGAATCTCTTGGATAGTGGGAGGGTATGTTTAGAACTAACTCATACTAATGTTGAATAGTTTCAGAACTTTGCTGGAAGTTTTCTTATTAACCAAATTAATCTTTATAGATGGAATTTAAAACAAGGCCACAGAGTAAGCCTGTTCAGTTTACCTCATGAAGCTTTTCTTCTACTTTTGACCCCATGCTGTTTTAAAATGTCTGCTGTGTGTGTCCACAGTAATCTCCGTGGTGGGGGGAGGTCAGCAGCCATTTCTATATAGTTAGATAATGTATCATTTGTGGAGAGGGGAGACTTAACTTTTTTTTCAATTTGAATTGTGGCTTTTCTGATAACTTACTTTAAAATATTGTTTATTCCATGGCCTTTTCATCTAACTAATAGAAAAGGCTTCTTGGATTTGGATTAAGGCTATTAATACTATTAATACTGGCTTTTGAGGTTAGTGTCATGTCCTTTATTAGAGATCAGTTGGGACTCTCGTGACACTTCCTGTTGAATATTTTATTCTAGAAATATTTTGGCATGGAGATAGATGGAGATGGGCATGAGGAGAGGCAAGCTGGGAGGCTCAGCTGGATCGTAGAGTGGCTGCCAACAGTCTTAGAGGGTAGGGGTGGATTTGAAAGAGATTGTCCTAAAGCAGCAAATTCAAAAGGAGTCACACTGAGGGAGAACAGGTAGGCCTTACGTGCGAATGCTCGTAGGGCGGGTGGGCGTGATGGAGCTGGTATCTGGGGAGGACCCAGAGTGAGCTGTGGAACGAGGTGGACTCAGCGAGACGGGATAGACTGGGTCTGGCCGGCAAAGGGAGCCCGGGGATGTAAGCATGGTGTGGCCGGATGGAATCTCGTGGCAAGCACGGAATGGCAAACATGAAGCACTTATACTCTTGAAAACAGGAAGGAAAGGGAAGTTTGCCATGAGAAGGAAGCAGCACATTGTGATAATCAGTAAGTGGCAGGGATGAAGGGTTAAAATCAGATCCTAAAGCTTCTGTTTTAGAGCCCAGCAGTAGGATCTCTTGTCTCTCACTGCCAGAGGGGCCTTTGGGGCGAGGGTTTTATAGCCCCATTACTTTCCAGGTGACAGTAACTACCTATGAGAAGAACCTCTGCCCGAAGATTATATAAGTGGCTATAACCTCAGTGATGTGGAAAAGCAGAAAACTTAAGTTAGATAGCTTAGATTTGGTTTATCTCCTATAGGCCTTATGATTCCTACCCTATAATCATTTCAGGTGTTTTTTGTTAAATTTGGCTTGCTGGAGTGTATTTTTTTTTTTATTTAAAAAAAAAATTTTTTTTTAAAGATTTTATTTGACAGAGAGAAACACAGCGAGAGAGGGAACACAAGCAGAGGGAATGGTAGCAGGAGAAACAGGCTTCCTGCAGAGCAGAGAGCCCGATGCGGGGCTCAATCCCAGGTCCCTGGGATCTGACCTGGGCCGAAGGCAGACGCTCAACGACTGAGCCACCCAGGCGCCCGCTGGAGTGTATTTTTAAACTTCTCATTTTAAATGACTTCTTAGTCAGAAATACAACTAATGATTTAGAGTCTACCCATCACATGATCACAACACGTTACTGAAAAGCATTTCTTTGAGCGAATGTTTATTGAGCACATGCCCAAAGCCCTTGGCAAGATACAGAGGCAGACTGAGGAGGGCAGAGCCGGGACCCCTCTCCTCACGTACAGTGTTTAGAATGCACGATCAGTGTTAGCAAAGCCAACAAAAACACGACAGGGAAGGTGCAGTTACAGGGGACTAAGTAGAGGCAGGCTGGAGGGTGCTGAGGACACACAAGTCAGAGGCGGGGAAGGAAGGATCCTCCAGGTGTGGCAGCTGAAGGGAGCCTGGGAGGCAGGAAGGTGAGGGAAACCAGAGGCTCCTGGGAGGCAGGAAGGTGAGGGAAACCAGAGGCTCCTGGGAGGCAGGAAGGTGAGGGAAACCAGAGGCTCCTAGGGGAAAGGCAGCATGTAAGGCTGGCAGGGGCCACCGATGCACTGACAGGGCTCTGCTCAAGGTCAGCCTCCCCCAACCATGGTGTAAAGAATCCCTTTTCTTCCAGCCCCCTGGTCCAAGGGATGCTGGGATCAGGTGCTAGAGCTTCTGGCAGGAGAGCCGTTCTAGAGCCCAGGCTGTGGAGGTGCTGTGGCGGCCCGGTGGGCGTTTGCGCCTTGTCTTGTTCCACTGGACCGTCCCCTCCTGGGCTACAGAGGCTGTCACTGCCTGAGGTCACAGCTGCTCTCTGACAGGTGACTCACTGTTCTCTTCTAGGAGATGCCAATAGACAAATTAGTGAATACAAATTTAAGCTTTCAAAGGCAGAACAGGATATAACCACGTTGGAGCAGAGCGTAAGTACTTCTTCAGCGCTACCAAGTGATTCACACTCCCTTTGAAACTTCCTGCATCTGAGTGGCTAACTCCAGGAGTACCCAGGTTTCTTTGGGCTGCCTCTGCAGTGGGGTCTCTAGAAAAGCTCTCTATTAAAGCAGGAAAGCCAGCAGAGAAAACCTGGCAGGACACTTCAGCCTTCTGTTAGCTGTAAAAAGGCACAAGACTGTAGCTATAATTGTTTTTTTCCAGATTATTTCGAGGGGCTTCAGGAAGACAGTAGTTTGCAAGTACTTTATTGCACATTTCTAAAAGTCCAGACGCTTTTCCATTTAGTGAATCTTGTCCTGCAGTGTTAGCTTGGCACTTAAATATTATGTTCATCATAAACTTAACATGGGAAATTGGCTCTAGAATGACTCTCCAGCTGTAATCCTCTCCGGGGACATTTTTGATCTATAAATAGCTGTTGGGTTCTGAGAGGCCCTATGACTCACCAGGAGGGGAGTCTGGGATTTGTAATGACACCGTGTTTCCCTGTGGCTGCAAGAAAGGGGCTCCCGTGCCCGCTAGCAGAGGCCTGCGTTCTCTCGTTGACAGATCAGCCGGCTCGAGGGCCAGGTGCTGAGGTATAAGACCGCCGCGGAGAATGCCGAGAAAGTGGAAGACGAACTGAAGGCGGAGAAGAGGAAGCTACAGCGAGAGGTACCTGCCTTTGCATGCTCACGTTCCTACAAAGAAAAGATCCTTTGCTGCCCGAGGAACTGAATCCTGGGTCCAAGTCTTAAGGGAAGAGCAGTGGAGGCTCTTCCTTTTTGGTGTTGGTTTTCAACCTGTGAAGTGACTGCCATTTACTTTTAGGCTTTGGTCAGTTAGAGACTAAGGGAAAGGATAGGTCTCCCTTCTGTTGTAGAGCTGGTCTGTCTCCCCAGCCCCTGTCTGTCCCTTCTGGGACTGAGGCTCAGTGTCCCTGCCGGGCACCGCCAGCTGGCGGAAGAGAGCCGAAGGCTACAGGGTGCTGTGCGAGGCCGAGCTGGCAGTGCTTCCGTTCCTAGGGCGGAGGGGTCGGGGTGCCCAGGTGGCCCTGGGGTTCGTGTGTGACCGTGTGAAGTGACCGGGTTCTTCCTGTTTGCAGTTACGAACAGCGCTGGACAAGATTGAGGAGATGGAGATGACCAACAGCCACCTGGCCAAGCGGCTGGAGAAGATGAAGGCCAACAGGACAGCATTTCTAGCCCAGCAGTAGGAGGCCGCCCTCCGGCCCGGGTGCCGCTCCTGGGGCCCCTCCCAGAGGGACTGACTTTTTGTCCATTGACACAGACCCCCTTCAGTACTGTTTGAGTTTTGTCATTAAAATAGCCACCTTCGTATTTTATAATTTATGAGAGAATGAAACAGGTTTGAATCTTCATGAATGAACACTTTGGATTTCGTTTGTAGTTTGGTTCTAGACTAAGAACTAGTCCATGCTGTTTTTATTTTTTATTTCCATAATTTTAGAATCAAGTTTACTCACCATTTTTCCCCAGCTGCCTCAGTGACTGGGCACTCAGAGGCCTTGGCACGGGTTCCGGAGGACAGTGACTCTGTGAATGCCCAATGAGATAACTCGGCTGGAGACCTCGGAAAACACAAGTGCCTTCTCCACGGTGCAATTCAGACTTCAGTCATCTCCAGCGGTCAAAAGACACTTACCCTTGATTTCAGATAGCATTTATATTTTAGTGAAGAAACAAGTTCACAGGTGGGGAACCTATGTTTCACTCAAATTTCTATGTTTGGAGGAAAAAGACTTTTTTTGTAAAATATTTAAATTTATATAAGAAAATGTTAGAAAAAGATATGGGGAGTGTATATAAAACTTGCTTTATTGCATGTGGCCGGGAAAGTCCAAAGCCTAACACTCTTAAAGTAAGAGCAGGGCCCTTCGTCTTCAACATCAACTGTGCTGTATCTCATGTAAAGTATCTCATCTGCTGCTGATTTGTGGACTGAAACCTCAGACGAGCCCGGTGGGGGTGGGGGGGCAGGCAGGCGGGAGGTCGGCCTGAAGACTATTAAACGCACCCTCTTGCTGACCACAGCTGGCTACTGACACATTCATTTTTGTTAAGGAGCCTTTAAAACGCCTCAAGGCAGCCGCACCCTCCCCTCTTTCCTTGCCCCTCTGCTTTTCTCTCCTCCCCAAGGAGAACGATCTGGAATATACAGCTTTTTAAGAATTCAGTCAGTTTCATCTTTAAAGGCACCCAATTCAAGGGGCTTTTATCATCGAGTGTGGCCACTCTGCTGGATTTGTGGTTCTCTTTTGCCCTCAGAACCAAGGTGGTTTTATGGAAATGGTGGCTGTACCTTGAGAACCAACGCTGGGGGAAGTCCAATGAATTAAAGGCACAGGAGATAAATAAAGCTGACTTGAAACTAGATGCTACCGCTAACTCAAATGTGAAGAACATCTCTACGAATTACCCCCTTCTTAAGAGCAATAAGCCTTTTAAAATATGGAAACCACTGACCTGAATGGAAGGGATTTCCTATAAATTCTCTCGAGTCGTAGCAGCAATCACCTGTGCAGGAGCTGGGGGAGAGGGGGAGGGGCTGAGGTCCTGGAGTCAGGCCTAGGGCCCCTTGGCCTGTGCCCCCACTGGGCTCACCGAGCCCCACTACTGAGCCGCCTTTTGACTTTTTGGAAGTTCTATGTGGTAAAACCCGACCTTGCCCCTTTTGTGGTACAACAAATTTGTCTCTTCTGTTGTCCCAGTCTCTTCCAAAGGGAATGGCTCTATGTCTTCATTAGGTAGAGTTCCCTGTTCCTTCCCATGGAACATTCTTGACTGAGTCTTGTAATCTGGATTTTACCTCAGTACTTTGTGGGTGTTCCTCCTCCCCACGCTCACTGCACATTTCTGTTATTGGAGGCTAGTGTTAAGGCAGCTTATTGTAATGGCACCTATAGCTTAAGTTTGTATTTATATGTCATCCTTCAGACAAGAATAACTAGAACTTTATCTTAAGCTGGTAGCATTCAGATCCATTAACAAAGGGGGCTCCCTTAAGGTGCACACCAGTTACAAACTTCATGAGGACTGCTGTCTTCTCACAAGTTTCTTTTCATTACAAATTAATTAGCTTTGGTTATGTATGGTAGTAACAGATGATCAGTTCAGCTTTCTCCATACTCAGTGTCACCAGAGCCTCTCATATGTTCAGGACCTCTTTCCAAAGGCATGTGAACCAATGTAATTCACAGCAGCTGATGTTAGAAATTTACCAGAATACCAAATAACCAAACCAGAACAAGATCTATAAAATCTTCAGGGCCTTTTTAGAATTCTTATCAGATGCCCAGAGGGCTTTCAAACTACTTTTGGATTCTCCAACACAATACTGAGATGAAAATGGATCTAGAAAACCTTTCAAGTGCAGTGAAATTAAATAAATCACATTAGGACACATCTGACAATTTATTTCTGGTCGGTCCACCAAGCGTGAAAGAGTGCTACCAGTTAGAGGGCAAACTTAGAGGCCTTCAACTGTAAGACCTACCCTCGTCAGGACATGATGCAAGAACCGCACAGCACAGCCCCGAGTCCACAGGTGAGCGTGGTTAGCACCTCTCGAAGACTTTGTACAGATCGGGCAGGTTAGCAAGCTGTAGGATATTTCCATCCTCTGTGAAATGTTTAGGAGGCAGAAGGTGTGAGCGGAAGGCTTTATAGACAATGTGTTCCACAGTCCACTTCCAGGGATGTGCAGAGGAGCTGGGCACTTCCCTCTGGAAAAGACGTGTTCAAGGTCACAAGCCTCCCTGTTTGCCCTGCTCACAGGCCAGCCTTTGTGGTTTCCCGGCTGACCCATACTGGGCCTGGAAGTCTTGCTCGTTACAGTGGGCTGCTTTACCTAATGCTGGTGAAACCTCTCTGCTCAGCCTCTCAGGGATCCTACAGCCCTGAATGTGAGAGAGGTGACAACAGGAAAAGAAGGCAGAGACTTTCTCCCTGGAAACTTTGTTTCCATTCGGGAGGAACTGTGGACTGTAGCAGGATCTAACGTAACCTCTGATCTGGACTCTGATCGGGACTATGACGGATTAGGATGCTCGGCTGGCAGCGGTAGGAAGTGCATTCACTTGAGCCCTTCCTGTGTACAGCTGGTCTGTAAGAAGAGCAAGAGATCTGACCTTAGTACCTGTGCCCTGTGCTCCTGGCAGAGCAGTGGTCAGATTAAAATGAGCCAAAGCTCAACGAGCCTGGCCACTAGCTTGAGGGCTAACGACGGGAGACAAGAGCTCACCAGCCCTGGGTCATCCAGCTCAGCCTCCCAGCTCTCACTGTGACGGCCAGTGTTTTCAACGTTTAACAGGTACTGGGATCATTCTAGAGGGACCTTCCAAACCAGCAGAAGGAAGCAGAATTCATGGATAAAAGCTGAACATTATGTTTAAACCTTAGGTGCAGTGAAATCCTAGGAATTCAGAGGTGGCAAGTTTCATTTTCTAAATGTGTGAGGGCCCATCCCCATCCCGGGTGCTACCGCGCATCACCACAGTACCTGCTGCCCTGAGAGGGTCGACTCCTCAGATACATACTGCTTCCGAACGGAGTAAAACATAGCACATTCTTTACTGAGGCTTTCAAAACATTCCTTCTCTTCATCCCAGTTCACCTGGTCCAAAGAGAGAATTTAATACCTCAGCAGAGGTACTTGCTTTAGTAAACACATTTCATTTCCAAGTGGAGGTCACAGACTACTTAAAGCTTTTTACATATAATATTTTAGGCTTTAAAATCTGTAAACTGGAACTGCTGAATACTGCTGGGGTAGGTGGGGTAAGAGGGGGCCTTCAAGTTGTTTTATCCTTTTCATCACTCCATGTGAAGGACCATTTTTTGGTCTGCCCTCTCCCTCCAGCCCACACACAGGTACCCGCATACTTAAGAGCAGCTTGACCACTTGCCTCTGTGGCTAGTCGAAGAATGAAGATAGGAAGACCCTCCAAAGGGGGCACATAGTTGTCAATCAGCAGGGGTAATCCAATCAGGTTCCCTTCCTGCTTGTGGAGAAAAGGCCACGACAAGGAGACAAGAAATAAATTGTTGCAGTTTAATCAAGTTCCATTTCCCCAGTGCTCCCTCCAGGTCTTGTCCGCATGTGTACACTCAGGGCTACTCAGGTGCTCGACTTGGCTGGGCACCAGGGGCAGGAGAGCAAAGCGCTTAAAAAGGGCTTTTTGTACTGACAGGAAGCAGAACAACTTTTTTTCAATATGCTCACCTACTACTAAAGAATACAGAGAGATGGAAAGCCCCAAAGGTTAAAGGATAAGAGGAAGAAACAAGAAAAGCAAGTGGCCTGGCATCATCTCATTCGCTGTGGCCTATAGGGACTGTGGGATTCAGCTCTCTCTTGTTGGAGTCCTTCACCCCAGAAACAGGAATGGGCATGGATGGATGAGAAAACGGTTGTGTAACCTAGACATGCAAACAGGGAGTGAGGAAATGAATGGATGTCTCGTGCTGCTTCTCATAGGGGTGGGTGGCCTTCTCGCCCTGACCGAGGACCAACTACAGAGCTTGGCTCTTACCTGAGGAATACAACACAGAGGCATACAAATGGCTGTCACACACCTCATCGATTTCCAAAGAGAAATAGTCTGCGAGCATCTCAGCCTTCTTTTTCAGAAACTCAACAATGTACTCAGCAAGTCCTTCTTTGGGACCATCTTCTTCTGTCCAGCCACTCTCAGGACTATCCAAGGCGAGCATGGCGAGGTCAAACAGCGGCGCTGGCTCCTAGAACAGAGGCCAAGTTAACAGTACCTTCAAGCAAACCTGAATTCCTTCCCACAAAACCACCACAGGCGCACCTTGGAGGTACTGGGGGTTTGGTTTCAGACTGCTACAGTAAAGGAGTATTTCTATATAGTGAGCCAAATAAATTTTTTGGTTTTCCTGTGCACATAAAAAAGTTATGCTTATGGACATATATCCTAGCTATGAAGTGTGAAATAGATTATGTCTTAAAAAAATGTACATACCTTAACTAAAAAAAAAAAAAACTCAGCTGTGATCATTAAGACAGTATGGTACTGTCACAAAAACACAGACCAATGGAACAGAATAGAGAACCCAGAAATGGACCCTCAACTCTATGGTCAATTTTTTTTTTTATGGTCAGTTAATTTTTGACAAAGCAGGAAAGAATGTCCAATGGAAAAAAGACAGTCTCTTCAACAAATGGTGCTCGGAAAAGTAGACAGCCACATGCGAAGAATGAAACTGGACCATTTCCTTAATACCAAACACAAAAATAGACCCAAAATGGATGAAAGACCTAAATGTGAGATAGGAATACATCAAATTCCTCGAGGAGAACACAGGCGGCAACCTTTTCAACCTCGGCCACAGCAACTTCTTGTTAGACACATCTCCAAAGGCAAGGGACACAAAGGCAAAAATGAACTATTGGAACTTCATCAAGATAAAAAGCTTTTGCACAGCAAAAGAAACAGTCGACAAAACCAAAAGACAACTGACAGAATGGGAGAAGATATTTGCAAATGACATATCAGATAAAAGGCTAGTATCCAAAGTCTATAAAGAACTTATCAAACTCAACACCCAAAGAATAACCCAATTAAGAAATGGGCAGAAGACATGAACAGACATTTCTCCAAAGAAGACATCCAAATGGCCAATGGACACATGAAAAAGTGCTCAACATCACTCAGCATCAGAGAAATACAAATCAAAACCATGAGATACCACTTCACACCAGTCAGAATGGCTAAAATTAACAAGTCAGGAAATGACAGATGTTGGCGAGGATGCGGAGAAAGGGGAGCCCTCCTACACTGTTAGTGGGAATGCAAGCTGGTGCAGCCACTCTGGAAAACAGTATGGAGGTTCCTCAGAAAGTTGCAAATAGAGCTACCCTATGATCCAGCAATTTCACTACTGGGTATTTATCCCAAAGATACAAATGAAATGATCCAAAAGGGCACCTGCACCTGAATGTTTACAGCAGCAATGTCCACAATAGCCAAACTATGGAAAGAGCCCAGATGTCTATCAACAGATGAATGGATAAAGAAGATGTATATATATACAATGGAATATTATGCAGCCATCAAGAACCCCAAAATCTTGCCATTTGTAACAATGTGGATGGAACTAGAGGGTATTATGCTAAGCGAAATAAGTCAGAGAAGGACAATTATTGTATAATCTCACTGATACACAGAATTTAAGAAACAAGGCAGAGGATCATAAGGGAAGGAGAGGAAAAAAATGGAACAAGATGAAATCAGAGAGGGAAACAAACCATAAGAAATTCTTAATCATAGGAAACAGGGCTGCTGGAGGGAGGAGGATGGAGGGATGGGGTAACTGGATGATGGATACTAGGTAGGGTATGTGTTGTAATGAGTACTGGGTGTTATATAAGACTGATAAATCACAGACCTGTGACCCTGAAACAAATAATACATTATTGTTAATTAATTGAATTTAAATTAAAAAAGTGAAGAAAAAAAATGTGCTTCTGGAAAAAAAAATTATTGCTAAAAAATGCTAACCATTGAGCTTAAAGTGAATTATAATCACTGATCAGTTTGTAATTTATACACAAATACAATAATAATAAAAAAGTTTGAAATATTGCCAGAATTACCAAAATGTAACACAGAGACATGAAGTGAGCAAATGCTGTTGGAAAGAGGATGCCAACTGACTTGCTCACTGTAGGATTGCCACAGACCTTGAATATGGAGAAATGCGAGGTCTGTGACGTGCAATGAAGCACACCATATAACAAGCTGTGTCTGTGAGAAAACCGAAAAGCCATGATCATGACAGCAGCTGAGAAACCCCGAATCTAATATCACTCCCCATCTCCCACAAAGAAAACACCTGACGATCCACAAAAAAGCCTCTTCCTCCTCCTCACCAGTGGCTGTCACAGCAGAGAGGATGTGCCAGCCTGCCGAACAGGCGGGAAGGGGAGGCTGTCTGGGGGCACTGCCCTCCTGTGCCCTGATAACGAACTCGAAGGGAGGGGAGAAGCAGTTCAGTGACATCTCCTGTAGTCATCTGATTAGGAAGAAGACTGACATATATGGTTCAAAATAAGATGCCTTAATTTTCTTCCATGTCTCCCCATCTGATGTTACTATGGTCATACATTTTACATGTTATAAGCCCACAAAATACTGTTCCTATTTTTTCATAAAAATAGAGGAGTCAATGAAAGGACCTGACAGTTTAAATATTTATGCACTCAGTACCAGAGCTTTAAAATCTATGAAGGATCAAACTAACGGAACTGGCAAAGAGAAAAAGACAAATCTGCAATCACAGCCAGAGGTTTCAATTCTGCCCTTTTTAAAAGAATAAACTAGAACAAGTAGAAAATCAGAATACAGAAATGGGAGCATCACTGTCAACTCACTATACTTGCCACTCAGAACACTCCACTCACGCAGACCACAAGATACATTCGTTTCAAGGGTTCATGGGTCATTTACCAGCACAGACCATACTCTCAGTGATTTCTAACTCACTAACAGATATCAGGAAAGTCTCCCAACTAACTGGAAACAACACACTTCTCAGTAACCTGTGGGTCAAAGAAGAAATCAAAAAGGAAATAAAGAATTTTGAACTGGAAGAAAATCAAAACAACTTATCAAAATTTGTGAGAAGCTATTAAAGCAGCACTCGGGAAATTTGCTAACACAACACCTAAATTAGAAAAGAATGACATCAAATCAGTCACCTCAGTTTCTACCTTAAGAAATTTGAAACAGAAGAGCAAATTAAGCCCAAAATAAGTAGAAAGGAAGTAATAAGGATCAGAGTAAATATCAATGGAATAGAAAACAGAAAAACAACAGAGAAAAATCAATGAAACCAAGTCCGTTCTTTGAGATCAATAAAAATTGGTAAACTTCTGGCCAGACTGATTAGGTTAAAGAGGAAGGAGAGAAGATCTAGACATTAAAAGAATTATTAATTTCTTAATTAAGAAATTAAGTGGCTCAGTGGGTTAAAGCCTCTGCCTTCGGCTCAGGTCATGATCTTAGGGTCCTGGGATCGAGCCCCATATTGGGCTCTCTGCTCAGCAGGGAGCCTGCTTCCCCCTCTCTCTCTGCCTGCCTCTCTGCCTGCTTGTGATCTCTCTCTCTGTCAAATAAACAAATAAAATCCTAAATAAATAAATAAATAAATAAAAGAATTATGAAAAATACTATGAACAACTTCATACTAATAAATTCGAAAACTTCAATGGACAAATTCCTTGAAAGAAACCAAAAGCAAAGCTCTGTCAAGAAGAAAAAAATAAACTGAGTAGTTATCTATGAAAGTGAATTTGTAGCTAAAAACCTTCCCATGAGGAAATCCTCAGGCCCAGATGGCTTCACTCACTGGTGAATCCTACCAGACATTTAAGGAATAAACCCCAATTCTATACAAACTCAGACAATAGAAAAGAAGGAGATCAATAGCTCCCAATTCATTCTATGCAGCCAGCATTATTGCCAATACCAAAACCATGGACTGCAAGAAAAATAAAAACCAGTATCATTCATGAACATATATGTATCAACTGTAAACGAAATTTCAACAAATCAATTCCAGTAATATATAAAAAGAGTAATACATCAAGTACAAGCAGGGTTCATTCCAGGAGTGCAAGATTGGTTTTTAACATGAAAATCAATGTAATTCATTATATTAAGAAATTTAAAAAGAATACCACACAATTATCTTACCAGATGCAGAAAAGGCTTTTGAAAAAACTCAATATCCATTCCTGAATAAAAAGAACTGTAAGCAAACAAGGAACAGAAGGGAACTTCCTTAACCTCATAAAGGACACCTCATCTCACGGCAGAGAGCATACTTACTTTGGAAAGACTGAATGTGTTTCTCTGTAAGATCAGCAACAAGAGAAGGATTTCCATTCTCACCACTTCTATTCAACATTGTACTAAGGGTCTAGCCAGTGCAATTAGGCAAGAAAAAGAAAGAAAAGCCATCCAGATCGGACAGGAAAAATAAAATTGCCTTTATACATAGAGGCCGTGATCATCCATGTAGAAACTGATGGAAATCTGTAAGAAAACCACTAGCACTACTAAACAAGTTTGGCAAGGTGCAAGATCAATGTACATAAACACTTGTGTATCTATATACTAGCAACAAACAACTGGACATTATTTAAAATGCCATTTATAATAGCATCAAAAATGCGGGATATTAAGGGATAAATCTAACAAAAGATTTCCTCCCCAAATTGCTCTGTAGATTCAAGACAATTCCAATAAAAATCCCAGTAGGCTTTTTTGTAGAGTTATGTCAGCTGTACAAAGATGGTATGAAACTACATAGGTAAATAGTATAATTCTAATTCTAAATTAAAATTAAGCAATGAAAAGGTCTTGGAAGAAATGACCTAATACTTTCAGCTGAGGTTGGTTGTGTTTGGGTCATAGGCTTTAGAGAATGTTTATTTCTATTTTTATCTCTTTATAAGTTTTCTTAAGTAGGTATGTATTTTTTTTTGTTTTTTTAAGTAGGTATAAATTAACCAATATAATAATGAACCTTTGTTTAAGTTGGCTACCAAATGACTGTTCTGCTTTGTATAAAACTGTGTTATAACTAAAGATACTTCCATATACAAATCATACAATACAGACACTATCCTTGGAGTATTTAGAAAAACCTAATATACTACAAATCAGTTATTAGGGTAGAGCTATTATTTTCAGAAATGACCAGGTGCTGGAAGTTGCAGAAGTGAGAAGCGGGAAGTAAACTTACCGAGAGCCTGAGAACACCAAAATTGGCAAAATCATAAATGAGTATCTGGTAGAACAGTTCTTCACTGAAAATAAAAATGAAGGGACTGTAAGGAAATGCTGAATCCATGCTTAAGAGCCATGCAGTCAGGACAAAGGGGAGAAAGAACCCCTGCAACATGGATGGGAGACGCTGTGGAGCCCGACCACCTACAAGACGTCCTTCTCCTCTAAGGAGCTGGGCCCTGCTGCGGGCCCCAGCCAGGGCTCCCGTCGGTGGGCCTCCGCCCGTGCCGAGAGCACTAAGTCTCCAAGTCACCCAGGCTCTGTCCCCACCCCGGGTGCTGTAAAAGGCTGCTGAACGCCCTGTAGGTGAAATGTAAGAAATTTTTGTTTGCTTACTTCTTCCCCACTTACAAGGAATCCTATAAACCACTTTTTTTTTTTTTTTACAACTCGCTGTTAAAAATGGTATGGAGTGTATAGGGAAGGCAGGAGACTTGCCCTCTTAATCCTACTTAATCCCAAGTGGACACAGGGCCGAGGCAGACCACCTGGGTGTTTGGTGTAGGGCGACGGGCTGGCTGGCAGCACTCAGAGGCAGCCGTGCGGGATCCAGCACTTAGACCTCATACAACATGGCGCTCAAATACACGGTCCTGTACAGCTCTTAAGCAGTCGGAAGCATACAGGTCTGTTTAAAGACTTCTCATTATCAATCAAAGTAGACAAGGCATCTGCTACACCTGCATTACGGGGGGAAACGGGGGCACCCAGTAAGTACGTGACTTGTCCTGGGTCAGAGTTAATGAGGTGGAAAAGGAAGGAGTAGAATCCAGATTCTGCACCCTAAACCTGGTTCTCAATCTGTTTCTTTTACCTTCTCACTGGGAAGCCATTCACATCTATTTATAGCTGAAATTCTCAGGCTGACCCAGCTCTCTTTGTAAAATCAAAGAACCTGAACACAATGTGATTTGGAGCCTTAGAAACGTACTTACATGTGATGGAAGAGAAAGAACAAGGGCAGGAGAATTCCCAACACATTAATAAGAGCCCCATGCACAAGCCAAAGGATTCTCAAAGCAAAGACAAGGGATCTTGAATAGAGCTGCACCAAAAGGGCCCCAAAGGGGTGAGTTCTGAATATCCACAGAGGTGTGTGTGCCAGCAGTCAGCTCTGGGCTGGACAGTTTCCAGGTGAGGGAGGAAATTAGTTCTTATCTTGCGCGCACCCCCAAGCAACATATGGCGGCTGCCTTGCTCACGGGCTCGGTGGGAAAGGGCCCCGCAGTGGCCAAGTGACATCTAGTGGGTGCAGGGCAGCAGCACCCTCCCGTCTGTGCCACCTAACTGAGAATACATTTGATACAGCTTCTAGACTCCCTAGGAGCTCATCCACCAAGGTCTCTGGGAACAATCAATAGAAAGGTCACTGGCTATGTACTGGGCACATGGCACGGCTTGTCAACCCCGCTGGCTCGAGTGGTGGTGAGAGTAAGCGTTGGTGACATTCCCTATGGGTCTTTCTCTTGCCTCCCACGGTACCCCACTGCACATAGCAGGTGCTAGAATTCTCTACCGGCACTAAGCCCTCGACACTTGGTTCAATCACAGTGGTCGACATGTACTGAGGACCGAGAACCTGCCAAACATCAGGCTTCTCATGTCATTTCTTAACCTGACAAAACCCTGCAAATTAAGCAGTAATTTCCAAATTTACAGATGAGAAATCTGAGACACTGTTTTGGAAAGTACCTTGTCCACGGTACATAAATGGTAATTGGTTGAACTTAGACTAGAAACCATCCCTGTCTGTCTCCAAAGCCTGGGACCTTTCCAGACAGCTCAGGCCGCTGTCCCAGGCTTTTCGGGCCTGCGCCCCCAGACCACTGTTGTGGCGGCCATGCCGTGTCAGGCACTCACTAGTTTACCTCAGTCTGGTGGTGTTGAGAAGGTATAACTTGGTCTGATGCTGTGCCAAGGCCCACTGCGGATTCACGCAACCCACAAATGAGTGGTTCTGCAGCATCTCTCGGAGCGCTGGAAAAGGAAGAGACGGTCAGGACTGGCATCCCACCAACACCGCTCTGCACCCAAAGCAGCGAGCACCAGAGCTGGAGACAACAGACAAGCCGCGATGCCTGCAGTGTACCTCTTGCTGAAAACACACACAGATGAGGAATAAATGACAACTGATCTTTCAAAAGGCAACAAAAACATTGCCCAAAGGTAAAGGAAAACCCTGCCCAAAGATCACACCCCGAGGCAAAGCAGGAAACCGGAGAAGTATGGCGAGCTCTGAGGCCAGCTTCCCCCAAATGCACTAGAGGAACCTCAGGAGTCATGAACTCCTGAGGAGTTCCAGAGAAAAAAAATCACAGCCCTGAGAACCTGCAACCACAAGCTGGTCCTCACATGCTTTTGCAGCCAGGATTCCGGCTAAGTGCTGCCTAAAACCTCGTATGGAGATTTTAGTTTAACATTGATTCCAGGGCTGACTGTTCCTCCAGGTCCCTGATAGAATCAAATGCAAATTCTCTGTGGAGAAATTCAGTTTCAGTCCAGGCTTCAAATTATCCCCCACAGATAAAATACCAGGAGCCTGCAGTCAAAAAATTACAAAACACACAAAGAATGCACCAAGAATTAGAATCCAGAAGAAACCACACGACCTCTGCAAAGGCTCAGAGACTGGAAATACCAGCAGAGAAGAGAAAATAAGTATGTTCAGTATGCTTAAGCGGGATTAAACAATGAAGAAGCAGCAGGAGACTATCAGAAATGATCAAGATCTCCAAAAGAAATCGAATTTCTAAAAATGAAAAATATAATAATTAAAATTAAAAATCAAGACCGACTTCACAACAGATGAGACAAAGTTGCCAAGGTAATAACTGGTAGGTAGATCTGAAGAAATTATCCAGAATGCAGCGCAGAGAGACAAAGAGAGAAAAACTATGGAAGCGGCCTATGCAACACGGAGGATAATAAGTATAAAGCTCAAGTTCCAGAAGGGAGAGAGGGCAGGGGGAGATGATATTTACACACTTCGAAGCCTAAACTATCTGAGACTACTACAGAAGTGATGGAAGACACCAAACCTCAGTTCTAGGAAGCCCAACAAAACCCACACTTGGCACACAGAGATACCGTAGGCGCTAAAGATAAGAGATTGTAAAAGCACTCAAGAGACAAAAGAGAGATTCCCCACCAAGTAATAAAATATAAGACTGACAGCTGGATTTTCAGCAGTAACAGTGAAGGCGAAAAATGATAGAATAATACCTTTGATGCCTTAAGAAAAATTACTGTCAATCTGGAATTTTAAACCCAGCAAAAAACACTTTTCAATATGAGGATAAACTAGACAAAACAAAACTCAGCTGGCCACCCAAGACCCCACTAAAGGATGTGCTTCAGGCAGACCATGAACGGTCCAAGGGAAAGATCTATGAGCAAATAATACTTGCTAAATCCAAACAAGCTGACAGTAACAATGTATTATGGCACAATCTGATATCCACATGAAAACCATGAATCTAACACCATGTACCAAAGATGAATTTCAGGAGGACTAGGGATTTACGTATAAACATTTTAGGAGACAATGTAAGGCTATGTCTTTAATTTCCCAGAGTTAGGAAGAACTTCCTAAATAAGATTTAAAAAGCCAATCTGTAAAGACTAATTCACAAAATCTGCCTATGTTAAATCTAAGAAACAAATGTTTGTTTAAAAAAAAAGGAAGAAGAAGAAAATGGGTAAATCCTAAACTGGAGGAAGATGGTTTTTTTTTCCAAAGATGTTTTCATGTAACTGATTATTATCTGGAATATATGAAGAACTCCTCAAATGAGTTCAAAAAGACCAAAAACCCAACAGAAAAATGGGCAAAAACTAAAACAGGCACTTAACGGAAGAGGAAATAAATTGAGAGTCATCAGGGAGATGCAAATAAAACCACCATTAGCTACCATTTCACAAACACCGAACTGATACAAAGTCTGACAAGATCAAATCTTGGTGAGGAAGTGAACAAATTCAACTTCTATACACTGTTGGTGGGACCAACAATGGCTACATTTATCCGACCCCCCTGAAAAACAATTTGTCATCTCATGACCCAGCAGCAGCTCTGCTGAGTATATGCCCACAGCCGAGCTTCCCAACCAGTGTGCCAAGCTATTGAATCTCTCATGGCCAACAGCATCCTGGGATGGGGTATGAAGAGGCACGGATGAGGCCATGAGTCCAAATGTCCTTCAACAGCAGAATGAATGAACCAACGTGCAGTAATGGTCACCAAGTGGAATCTATTACACAGAAAAAGGAAACCAGAGCTATAAGTAGTAAGAGGGATGAATCCTAGAAACATAATGTGTATGTATGTGCTTTTTATATATATATATATTTTATGTATATTTTACATATATGTCTATGTGTATACACACACACACACACACACACACACCCAAAAAAACCCTTACAGTATTATTCCATTTATGTAAAATTTAACTGGCTGAGCAAATTTTTTTAGGGCTACAAATATGGGTGGTAAAACTATATAAAAAAGAAATAACAATCATAAAATTTAAGATAGAGGTTGCCTCTAAGGGAGAAAGGAAGGGGATAATTTAGGGAAGAAGCACCTGAGAGCTTCAAAGGTGATGAAACCCACAGTGCTCTATCTCTTAAGCAAGTGTTCACGTGTTTTCTCATGTAGATCCTATGCATGTATTTCATAAATTTGATTTTTTATTTACCAATACAGCTGTGTGCGTGTGTAAGTAAAAATACCACCACCATAAAGCGGGATGGGGGAAGAGGGTCTGGAGACCACAAGGAAGGGTCTGGGGACAGTAATAAGCCTGTGGACCATGTTCTTACTATTCTTTTTTAGCTTAGCCACGACAAGTGAATTCTCATATTGTTACATAAGTTCTGTAACACTCTCTGTCCCCCCAGTCCCCAATAAAAAGAGGCTTATTTTCTTCATTTTTAGAATGAAGTGTTCCCCTCTGTTCCCACTGGAAACTCAATGTCTCTACAGGATGTACTGTGTAGGCGGAAAATGATTATTTTAAAAGCTGGAGAACATCGAATAATCTTGAATAATGAGGCACTGGAGGAAAGAGAAAGCAGTGTAATCCACTAAAAAAAGGGCCAGAGATTTTTCCACACAGATTTTTCACGGAACCCTGTGCCGCAGCCTAGCTACCGAGGTGCAGCCCTGCCAGCCTGGGCAGGGGAGGGAGGCAGCTGCTGGCTTGGCATGGGGCCGCCACAGTCGCTCCTTCATCCAGGCGGGCCCCTTCTTCCCTGGGCTTCATGAGGCTAATTGGGCCTCTTCACGACTCCTTATCAGGACCTCAAGGACCTCTATCGCATCCGTCCTCTATCTCCACAGCATCAGAAGTCTGTGGCATTTCCCCGCCATTTTGCCGGTAGCAGAATGGGACAAGATCCTTCTGTGCTTCAAAGCCAAACCACACAGCTGAGTTCTCAATGGAGGCCCTGGGTCTCACTCGGGAGGGAGAAAGCCAAACCCGAAGGAAGCGCGACGGGTCATCTAGTTCTTCATGGCAACGTGAGGAGTGGGAGCTCGGCACGAGCAGGGCCGCCTTACAGAAGCCCCTGTGGGCACAGCCTCTGGCTGTTGTCGGAGATGATCCAGAAGCCCTGCCCCACATGTCTCACCCTGGGCTCGGCTGACGTGGCCTTCTACCTCTGCTACAGAGTATCTTTCATTCTACCTGGTGGTATAGCCAGTTATTTACTCAATACTCCGCACACCACC
>CM053603.1:53799865-53930472 GCA_028646535.1 Procyon lotor
GGGGTTGGTGAGAGGGGTGGGAGAGAGAAATGAAACAGGAAGGGATGGGGAAGGAGACAAACCGTAAGAGACTCCTAGACTCACGAAACAAACAAAGGGTGGCTAGGAGGTGGGGGGGTAGGGATGGGGTGGCTGGGTTATGGACATTGGGGAGGGTATGTGCTATGGTAAGTGCTGTGAAATGTGAAAGCCTGACGATTCACAGACATGTACCCTGGGGCAAATAATACATTATATGTTAATAAAAAAATAATAATAAAAGAAAAAAGAAAAATAACACGTTCATCCCCTAGGAGTATATATCTAGAAAACCCAGACTAATCAAATGCAAAATTACTAAGAACAATGAGAAGACTTAATATAAGTAACAGGTTATAAAATTAACATATAAAATCCAACAATCCTCATAAATATAAATAAAATCTAGAGAGAAAATACAATAAACACACTATCAAAAAATAAAATTTATGAGGAAAATCATATAAAATATTCCTGAGGGACAGGGAAGTAGGACTAACTAGAAAGGCATACTATCTTGGATAAGAAGACTTAGTATCATAAAAATGTCAGTTCTCCTTCAAATTAATCTACACTTTTAATGCAGTCCAAATGAAAATACCATTAGGCTTTTTTTCTCATTAGAGCTTGACAAACTGATTATAAAGTTTATTTGGAAGAAAAACAAGAAAAAACAGCCAGAAAAAAAAAAATACTGATAAAGAAGAAAGCTAGCCTTACTAGACATAAGGCCTATATAATTAAAACAATGTTTGTAAGGGCTTAAAATACAGAAGAAAGGAGCAAAAGAGAAAATCCAGAAATACACCCAGTTAAACGTGCAAACATTTTAAGCAAAAACAAAACAAAATGATCATTTCAAATCAATGAGAAAAGATAGAGTTTTATGTTAGTGAGGCTGGAATAACTGAATACCCAAATGGAAAAAGGAAAATGGAACCACACCCCATAGTATACACCAGGACAAATTTCAAATGGATTGGCAGGGTAAGGAAAGAAGAGAGAAGAAAAGAGAAAAGGAAAGAAGGATACAGTTACTAGAGAAAAAAATGAGCGAATTCCTATAACCAAAGAGTAGCAAAATATGTCACTAAAAAATGACCTAAAAATCCACCAGCAAGGAAGGGAAATGGGTAATAAGTTAGACCACATAAAAACTTTTGAATGGGGGCACCTGGGCTGAAAAGGCTGAAAGCCTCTGCTTTCAGCTCAGGTCCTGGGATCGAGCCCGCATTGAGCCCGCATCAGGCTCTCTGCTCAGCAGGGAGCCTGCCTCCCCTTCTCTCTCTGCCTGCCTCTCTGCCTACTTGTGATCTTTCAAATAAATAAATAAAATCTTAAAAAAAATTTTAAAATTAAAATTAAAAAAAAAAACTTTTGAATGGCAAAAGGCACTCTAAGCAAAGTAAAAACACAAGTGATAAACTACAAAAAAATAAATTGCAACTTGTATCAGAAACAGAAGGTTACCTTCTCTCTATATAGAGCCTCCAAAATTAAAAAGAAAAAAACAGTACTATATAGAAAAACAGTCTAAAGAAATGGACAGTTTCTTTACAGAAACTTTTTCACAGAAAAAGAAATAGAAATCACTCTGAATATAAAAAGATGATCATACTAAGAGAACAATAAATTAAAACTGTATGTCTCACTTAAACACTAGTAAAAGTCCAAAAACTTGGACAATATATTCAGGAAAATACCCTCGGGAAGGAACAGGCCCTCTCATACATTTTGGTAGGAATCCAAAATGGTATAACTACTACAAAGGGGAATCTGGCAGTATCCCCCAGAATGACAATACCTTTTGACCCAATAAACCCACTTTGATGACTCCCCTATCTATCCCGGCAAAAATGCAAAAAGACTTACATAGTATATCATTTCTGCAGGACTATTTAACAGCAAAAGACTGTAAACAATTCTGATGTCCATTAATAGGGAGCTGGTGGAATAAACTATAGTACATGCACACCACAGAATCACTACGTAGTAATACCAAAGAATGAAGAAGTCATTAGGTGATAAAGAGTAAGGTGTGGAGTAGTATTTATAGTATGCTACTACTTTCTAAGAAAGGTGGGATAAATATATTTATACATATATACAAATACGTATATTTGTATATATTTTTTTCAAATAGCAAATTATATTTATCTTCTATAGTTAAAAAATGGAAGGATAAAGCATTTAATTAAAAAATCCCCTCAAGAAATAGGGATGCACAGAGACAGAAAACTGACTTCTTTGAATGTATTTTCTTTGTCGATTTGACTTCAAGTATATGTAAATATCTCATGTAATTGTAAAACAAAATTAAACTCAAAAAGCAATTCCTGATGGAAGCAACCCAAGTGTCTACAGACAGATGATTAGATACACAAAATGTGCTACCTACATACACCGGAATATGATTCAGGAAGGAAATTCTGACACACGCTACAACACAACATGGATAAACCTTAAAAGTGTTATAAGCCAGTCACAAAAAGTCAAATACTGTATGATTTCACTTCTATGAGATACCCAGAGTAGCCAAACTCAGAGAGAAAGAGAAAGTAGAATGGCAGTTGCCAGGAGCTGGGGTGGGAGGGCGGAGCTCTTGTTTAATGAGCACAGAGTTCTGCAAGATGAAAAAGTTCCCATTACATAACAGTGTGGATAAACTTGAAACTACTGAACTGTCCAAACTATAACACCTTAAAATGGTCAAGGTGGTAAGTTTTGTTATACTTTTTATCACAGTTAAAAGCAAAGATAATCTAAAGATAAAAATTTTTAAAGCAATTCCTAAGTATCAAAAATAAACTGCAGTGAGCCTAATTATATATCCAGTTAGCAGCATAAACGCACAGAAACTATTTTGAGTAACTTTTAAAAACAATGGTTGGACTATACATAGTATAGCAGCAAAATAACAACCAACCAGAACAAAACAAAAAACTTTTTAACTATTTTCAGTAATTATATCATTCGTGGCGACATTGGTATTGCTATTCTGAGCACTGTTGGACAGAGCAAAGAGAACAGAATATAACATAATTACTATCATCCCCAGTGACTTTGAGAACTGGCAGTGGGAAAACAGAGATACACATATGTAAAACGGAGCATTAAGGAAAAATGCTGGAGTCCTGAACATGAACTAGAACTATTTTGACTTGAAAAACAAAAAAGTACTCCACATAAAGATTTCCCTGATACATCTGCTAAAAAGGTCCTTATAAACAGTGATCTTCTTGGTGGTAGGAACTCTCCAGCACCTACATCGCTCCACTAAAAGAACCAAGGCTCCTTGGACAAATAGCTCCAGGTCTGGAACAGGAAATGTACCAGATGAGCCTGGAACACTTTCTCATGCTAAACAGAATTTATCAAAAAGAAAAAAGACTTGTCAAAATTACTTGGAAATCAACCTGAACACATTCATATTAGTTAAAGGTTGAACAATCTGAAAATCAAAAGGAATACAAGGTAGGGGCGCCTGGGTGACTCAGTCATTGAGCGTCTTCCTTCGGTTCAGGTCATGGTCCCAGGGACATGGGATGGAGCCCCACATCGGGCTCCCTGCTCAGCAGGGAGCCTGCTTCTCCCTCTCTCGCTCTCCCTGTTTGTGTTCTCTCACTGTATTTCTCTGTTGAATAAATAAATAAAATCTTTAAAAAAATAAAATAAAAATAAAAAGACTAAATCATCAAATCATGAATTCATGTCATCAATTCATCATTGAATTCATGAATTCATTGAATCATTGAATTCAAATTGAAATCATTGAATTCAAATCATTGAATTCAAATAAAAATAAAAAATTCATCATTGAATTCATGATGAATTCAAATCATCAAATGCTGGTATTCTTGACTTCATAATGATATTTTAAAATATTTTTTAAGTTGTATCTGATAAGGGACTTATATCTAGAGTATATAAACTCTTGCAACTTGATAATAAAAAAAAAAACTAAAAATAGGCAAAAGAGGGGCACCTGGATAGTTCAGTTAGTTAAGTGTCTACCTTCAGCTCAGAGCATGATCTCAGGGTCCTGGGATGGAGTCCCCCATTAGGCTCCGTGCTCAGTAGGGAGTCTGCTTCTCCCTTTCTCCTGCTTCTCCCCTTTCCCTCTGTTCCTCCCCCTGCTTGTGCTCTTCCTCTCTCTCAGTCTTTTATTTTTTTTCTCTCAAAAAATAAAATAAAATCTTAAAAATAGGCAAAAGATCTGAATAGCTATTTCTCCAAGGAAGATACAGGAAGCTTATGAAAATAGACCCATAATTATTAGTCATCAGGAAAATGCAAATCAAAACCACAGCTGCTAGGAAGGCTGTAAAAAGAAAAAAAGTCAGACAACAATAAGTGTTGGTGAGCCTGTGGTGAAATCAGAATTCAGATACTCTGCTGGTGGGAACGTGAAATGGTGCAGCCACTGTGGAAAGTGGTCTGGCATTCCTCAAATGGTTCAACAAAGAGCTGCCATATGATCCAGCAACTAACTCCCTTCCCAGGTCCACATTTAGCAGAAAGGACAACATACGCTCACACAAAGACTTGTACACAAATGTTTACCACAGCATCATTCATCACAGCATGTGCATCATCAGCACATAAACGAACAAACAAAATCTGGTATACCCACTGAATGGGAGAGTATTAGGATGGGAATATTAGTATGAAGCAGTGACCCACACTACAATACAGATGAACGTCCAAAATAGTTAAGCTAAATAAAAGAAACCAGTCTCAAAAGCCAACCTCATATTCTATGACTCCACCGACTGTAAGTTTAGAATGGGGAAATTACTATGGAGGCAGAAAGCAGACGAGTTACTGAGGGCTGAGGGGGCAAGAGACAGAGCAATGACACCTAAAGGGTACAAGTACAGGGCTTCTTTCTGACATGACCACAGTAATCAAAAACTAACTGGGACAGTTGCACATAATGTGAATACACAAAAGCCCCTAAATTGTACACTTTTAAATGGATGAACTAGGATGGTATGTGAATTTTATCTCCAATCCATTTTAAAATAATACAAGAAATATAAAACAGTAATCATAAAATTAGTATATCCCATTTTGTAACCCCTGAAAAACTAACGAATTGAAGCGTCTAGCAACAGCATTATAAAAAGAAAAGCCATATATCAGGGCCTCTTGCCAGATGATAACCCATGAAGTAGACTTGCCAAAAATGCTGCACCATTCATTTGGTTAAGCCCCTAAACCTGATTACCTGTTTACAGAAAATACAGAGGAAAAGGGAACACATTAAAGACACCACAGGGATGAAACAGCAAAATCTCTAAGGCTGTCGGAAACTGTTAAGACAAGCAATCCAGTCTCTTCAACACACAAATTGCAAGGGAGGGAAAAAAAAAGAGAGAGATGAAAGGAAAGCTATAAATAAAAAGAGACGTAAAAGACATGACAACTAATTTCAACTTAAGGAACTTATCTGGATCCTCAGGGGTTTTTTGTTTTTTTGCTTTTAAGTGTAAAAAAGAAAACCACTTAGGACATTTGAGACAATTAAAATTTTAAGAATGGTTGGATATGTAGTATGAAGGAATTATTCTTAAATTTTTAGATGTGAAACAGTCCTGTGGTTATAGAAAAAGAGGGAGTCCCTATTGTTTAGAGAGTCTTACCTAAACTCTTATCAAAATATGACAAGTCCAAGGGGCACCTGGGTGGCTCAGTTGGTTAAGCATCTGCCTCCGGCTCAGGTCATGATCCTGGAGTCCCAGGATCGAGCCCACATCGGGCTCTCTTCTCAGCGGGGAGTATGGTTCTTCCTCTCCCTCTGTTTCTCCCCGGCTCATGCTCACTCTCTCTCACTCTCTCTCTCAAATAAATACATAAAATCATTTTTAAAAAATATGAGTTACTGAGGTCTTGTCTCAAAGAATAGGAGTTGGGGGAAGTAGATGGAGAAAAGTGGCCATGGGTTGATGTTGCTGGAGGTAGATGATGGGCTTTAGAAAGGTTCAGAATAGTCTGCTATTTTCTGTATTTTTAAAAACTCTAATACAACATTTCTTTAAAATCTCAGATAAACTTAAAAAAAAAAAAAAAGAAAAAGAACCCACTACTAAAATAAATAGCTATTAAGAAAATAACATACTTGAGGGACGCCTGGGTGGCTCAGTGCGTTAAAGCCTCTACCATCGGCTCAGGTCATGATCTCAGGGTCCTGGGATCGTGCCCGCATCGGGCTCTCTGCTCAGCAGGGAGCCTGCTTCCCCCTCTCTCTCTGCCTGCCTCTCTGCCTACTTGTAATCTCTCTGTCAAATAAATAAATAAAATCTTAAAAAAAAAAAAAGAAAATAATATACTTGAGACATTCCTAATCAGGCATTCTTCCCCAGAGTAAGTATAGAGACAATATTTAAAATGCAGTTATTATAATCCCAGCAGGAAGCACTGAAGACATTTTGAAAAACTGTGTTAACACCATTGTTGTTATCATTGAATGGTTCTTCTCTACCCTTTCTTTCTGAACTGTAATAAAACATACCTGAGCGCCTAACCTCTCTATAGATCTCTGAACGTGAATATTCTACTGCATGAGGCAAGATCTACAGGGACACCTGGGTGGCTCAGTCGGTTGAGCAGCCAACTCTTACCTTCAGCTCAGGTCATCATCTGGGGGTCCTGAGATCGAGCCCCACACAGGGCTCCTCGCTCAGCACCGAGTCTACTTATCTCTCTCCCTCCCACTCTGCCCCTCCTCCTGCTTGGGATTTTTTTAATTTGAAAAGCACAGTAGTTTTTTATTTACATAAAAATTAAAAACCACAGCTCTAGGTATACTAACACATCTCTAGATATTAGAAAAAGATAAAGGAAAAAATAAAGTTGTCTTGTAAGTTAATTATAGAGGTTGGGGCGGGGGTTGTATTTTTAAAATGCTTAAGGGCATTTGAGAAGATGATAGAATGAGAAGATATAGAATGATAACTCATTTTAGTACTGAACATTAAATACTTACCATAAGATTTTCTTCTAATCTACTAGGAACAAAGAGCCAGAAATAGACATGAAAAAATGCATGGAAAGGCAGAAAAGGAGTCCAAGGGTTCTACATAAAATATGATGGTTCAGAATCTCAGAAATTGGCCCTTGAGAAACAGGAAGAATTGAAGAAGAAACCACCTATGCCACCACCAAATCATAGTCTTCAAAAACCCTATCATCCAGTATGAAAATATCCAGATCTCTTTTTCACTTATATAGACAAGTCTTCCTATCCTAACTTTTTTTTTTAATAGACTTTATTTTTTTTAACACTTTTAGATAGGTACAATTGAGTGGAAAGCGCAGAGTTCCCATATAGCCCTGCCCCCCACAAAGAGCTTCTCCTACCCACTATCAACATCCTGCACCAGAGCGGGTACACTTGTTACAAGTGCTGAACCCACACTGACACATCATGATTCCCCAAAGTCCATAGTTTGCATTAAGGCTCATTCTTGGTGTTATATATTCTATGGGTTTTGACAAAAATAATGTATCTACTAGCATAGTATCATACACAGTAGTATCACTGCTCTAAAAATCCTCTATATTCCTTCCTTCCCCCAAGCCCTTGACAAACACTTCTGAACACTTTTCAAATGTGACCAAAACAGACTGGAATGAGCATTTTCAGTCCTCAAGGGAAAAAATCCCCTTTAGAGTCTACAGTATTAATACCAGTCCCTTTGAGGTTATATTAACAGCTTATCTCCCTTCAGATTACCGAAGTTTCTAACAATCCACCAAAGTACATTTCCTAAATTGTTTTCTGGGCTTTTTATTTTTGCAATGTGGTCACAACTCATTTTTTTGGCAGTAATATCCTTTTGTCCTCTACTTGGACTGACATCAATATGTTAAAAAGTCCAAATCCAATAAGAGAACCCAATTTGATTTCTGCAGTTCTCAAAGGGCAAAATCTGAACGTTGGGCAGTGCCTTTTATTTTCCATCTGCACATTTTAACAATATAACTTATAAACCTCTAAAGAAAACATCTGTTGACATCTGACCCATGTCTCCATCCTGTTGGTTTTAAATAACTGGTTAAAAACTTCAATCATTTAGAAAATAGATTATCTTGGAAAAATGATAGAAAAGAAAAAAATGAACCATCTCACTGAAAGTCTTCAGAGCTTTATGGCATTCCAGCCAGTTAAAACAGGAAGAAATAAGTAATTCACTGTGATGGTCCCAATTAAGAGAGAGAACATAAAGATAAAACTTGAGTTGTATTCTATCTTCAGAAAATGAAGGAGGTCATAAGATTTTCTTTAAGGGAATTAAATAGATTTTATAAAAACTTAAAAAGGAAAATATTTTAAGACCTGAGATCTCATGTTTGTCAACTTCCATGGACCAAGCAGTTTTGACTGAAGCTTCAATCCCAGCTATGCTGCACTCCTCCATCAAGCCCAGCAACCCCCGAAATGGCAGGTTCTGATTTTCTGTCCCAGAGAAAGTGATGATACAAGATGCACAGTTACCTTTGATTTTTCTTCATTTTCTCTATAAAATTCTGCCATCTGTTCCTCCTGTTCTTCAATAACATCTTTGAGGGTGTCTACCTGGTAGATCAAATTGTTCTTCTCATTGTCTAACTGGGCGTTGGAAACCATGGCTTTCTTGTATTTTTCTTCCACTTCAGACAAAGACTCCTAAATGAAAGTCACAGCCATCAGCCTGATATCTAAAATAGGTTCATCGCTTATACGCAGTATAACAGGAAATATAGCGCTGGCACAAACACATGAAGATGCATTTTTGCAAAATGCAAGCGGTTGGGGGAACTCCTGGTTTAGTAACATGCACATGAAACAGAAGGGTGATAATAAGCCAATTATGCCAGGAGAAGAACTTTATATGCTCTCTGCTATCCAAGAAAACAAAATCAAGCAGCAGTGTGGCCTCTGAAAGATGAAAAGGTATGCAGACCACATATATTTGTGAAGAGTCATTAAATGAAGACGCATCAGTGTTTTCAGAAATGTTACTCTTGTTTTTAACAACAAGCTGTTTGGTATTCAGAATGCAATGATAGAACAGAATACAGCCTCTCTTCACACAAGTAAACTTAATACTTGTTTGAATTTTCCTACTTGGCAGACATCTGTTTTCAATACCTTCTTGTTCTATATAATAATGCTAATGTAAAGGCATAAACATTTTTTTCTAACAATTATTCAAATTCTGGTCATTCTTAAGTAAGCAATACAAAAATGATTTAAAAAAGAGCAACGACAACAAAAAAAGAGCAACAACAAAATGCCTGAACTTTTATATAATTGAAAGTTTTCTGCCTAAAATGGTTTACAAGTCTATTTTTTAATAACTATCTAATTTGGTAGATTATTACTATTTGGTTTGGTAGATTATTACTACCTAGTAACAATTTTTAAGGCTAAAAGAAAAAACATTTTGGAGCGCCTGGGTGGCTCAGTTGGTGAAGAGTCTGCCTTCAGCTCAGGTCATGATCATGATCCCAGGGTGTTGGGATCGAGCTCCACATTGGGCTCACTGCTCAGTGGGGAGCCACCTTTTCTTAAAAGAAAAAGTACGTCACATAAAAAAGTCATTACTTCTAGAAATAAATTTTAAAAATACTAATGTAAATGTTCAACAAACCAAAGATATAGAACTGATAGTCCAGAACCCTTATATATTTGTGATCAATTGACTTTTGACAAGGGTAACCAGACGACTCAATGGGAAAGAAATAGTTTTTCAACAAATGATGTTGGGATAATAGGACATCCACATGCAAAAGAATAAAGCTGGATTCCTACATCACACTGTACACAAAAATTAACTCAAAATGGATCAGAGACCTAAATGTGGGAGCTAAAATTATAAAATTCTTTAAAGAAAACATAGCACTAAATCTTCTTGAGCTTGGAGTAGACGGGAGGTTTCCTAGATACAATACCAAAAGCACTATCAATGAAAGACTTCATCAAAATTAAAAACTTTTATGGTACAAACAGTACCATCAAGAAAGTATTAAAAAAAAAAAAGACAACCCATACAATGGGAAAGAATATTTGTAACTCTTATATTTGATTAGGGACTTATATCCAAAATATATAAAGAACTCTTACAACAACACAATAAAAAGACACAGAATTCAATTTAAAAATGGGTGAAGATCTGATTAGATATTTCTCTAGTATCTATGGCCAATAAGCGCATGAAGATAGGCACCACATTGTTAGTAATTAGGAAAATGTACATCAAA
This sequence comes from Procyon lotor, assembly GCA_028646535.1. Lineage (NCBI taxonomy): Eukaryota > Metazoa > Chordata > Mammalia > Carnivora > Procyonidae > Procyon > Procyon lotor. Next base: position 53,810,132 of record CM053603.1, read on the forward strand.
ACCACAATGAGATATCACGTCAGACCTACTATGATGGCTATAATTAAAAAAAACAGAAACAATATTAACTACTGTTGGTGAGGATGTGGAAAAACTAGAAGCCTCATACATTGTTGAGGAGAATGTCAAATAGTGCAGCTGCTTTGGAAAACAGTTTGATAATTCCTCAAAATGTTAAACATATTGTTACCCTATGACCCAATGATTCTATTCTTAGGTATCTATCTAGGAGAAATGAAACAGTACATCCATACAAAAACTTGTACACAAATGTTCATAACAACATTCTTCATTTAACAGCCAAAAACTGGAAACAACCTAAATGTACATCAACTGACACACAAAATGTGGTAAATCCATACATTGAAATATTAACCAGTCATGATAGATAGATAGAGAGAGAGAGAGAGAGAGAGAGAGAGAGAAAGAAAGAAAGAAAGAAAGAAAGAAAAGAAAGAAAGAAAAGAGAAAAAAGAAAAGAAAAGAGAAAAGATTGTTACAACGTGGATGAATCTTGAAAACATTATACTAACTGAAGTCAATCACAAAAGACTACATATTATATGATTCCATTTATATGAAATGTCCAGAATAGGCAAATCCACAGAGACAGAAAGTAGATTAGTGGTTACCCGGGGCTGGGTGTGGAAGAGGAAGAGGAAGGGTGAGGAATGACTGCTAATTAGTACAGGGTTTCTTTCTGGGATAATGAAAGCATTCTAAAACAGGGCTGTGGTGATGGTTGTGCAACTCTGTGACTATGCTAAAAACCACTTACTTGAATTGTGTACACTTTAAATGGGTAAATTTTACAATATGTGAAGTATATCTCAGTAAGGATACATACATAATAAGAATGCTTCACAAACCACGGCTGTATTAGTAGGCAACATTTATACCAGGATTGGGAACAAATATAACCCAAATAAAAGATATAAGCAAAGTCCATTGTATAATGGTTTAAATATAGTGGGACCCTAATATAATACAGAATTTAGAATGATTCTGATCCCTCACAGGGGCTAGTGGCATTTAAAAAACGTCTTCCTCACAAGTTCAGTCCCACAGAAGATGAGGTATAACTGCATGAACATCAGAATCTTAGTTTCTCACTAGATGCAAAAATACAATATTTAACAATAAATTAGACATAACAGTTATGGCATGTACTCTTCTTTAAACAACAGACCATGGAACATGGTTTTAGACTTATATCAAGGTAGTTTTAATTATTTCAATCTAGCTTACATAGTGGTATCTATTAGGAATTAGTTTTACCTAAATGTGTCAAGGCAGTGATTTTGCAAGTGTAGACCGTAGACTAGCAGCAACAGCATTAGGGTAAACATGCAGATTTTTACCACTGAATGAGAAAATCAGGGAGTAGGTCCAGCACTCTGTGATTTAACAAAACCCAGATGGTTCTGCATGGAGGCTAGAATGAGGAAAAGCACCCCAAAGGCTGCCTTATCCTATCAAGAATAATGTCATAAGCAATGACCCAGTATCCTTTTTTAATAGGATACATTCACATTACCATGCTTGATCACCAATCAGACCATTTTCTGAACAAATTTTCTTCCACTTAAAAAAGTCATTTCAAGGATAAAAATAACCTGAAGTCAAGCTCAGTTACATGCTGACCATGAATTATGAAAAGGTGGGGGGGGTGAGAAAAAGGGAGGTGTGAAGGGGATGGATGAAACAAATCAGGAGATTAAGAGTACACGTATAATGAGGAGCACTGAGTAATGTAGAGAATTCTTATATCATTATGTTGTGCACCTAAAGCTGATATAGCACCATATATTTCAATAAAGTAAATAAACATAAATAAATAAAATAGATCTCTTCTAAAAGAAAAAAATAAAGCAAGATATACCACTGTATATCACAATGTAATTTTTCCTTTACTCTGGATATGCTTAGAAGTGTTGTACTGAACATGGATATAGTTAATGTATTTCTTACATTTTTTCTTAGCATGGTATCATCTATGCAAGGAACATTAAGTCTTGCTTTGTTCTCTTAAAATGATCTTGTATCTGTTCGGTCTAAAATAAATTTAATCTGTTCTTTTGTATCCTTCAAAAATGTGATAAATGGGGGTGCCTGGGTGGCTCAGTGGTTTAAGCCTCTGCCTTCGGCTCAGGTCATAATCTCAGGGTCCTAGGATGGAGTCCCGCATCGGGCTCTCTGCTCAGCAGGGAGCCTGCTTCCCCCTCTCTCTCTGCCTGCCTCTCTGCCTACTTGTGATCTCTCTCCTCTCTGTCAAATAAATAAATAAAATCTTTTTTAAAAAAATGTAATAAATGGTAGATCTAAAATATAATAAAAAATGTTTTAAATAAAATAAAAAGCAAGTAAGAATGCCTCTGAATCATTTGCTTGCTTTTCTGATATATATTACATATGAGACTTCAATATGAGTGTATTTACTTAACATATAGGATTTGTTCCCTTGATCCAAGATATTTCCAAAAGTCTTATCTCTAAAACCTTAAAAGAGGATTAAATCCTGAAGTTTAGAGACATTAAAACTAACTCAGCACGTCTGCATACTACCTCTATAATTCTGATGTTTACTGATAGCCTCATGCTGCCTTATCAGCGGCCTCCACACTTCCTTCATGGACACTCTCCATAGGACTTCCTACCCTTTTTGGTCCTGAGTCTTAACCATAAGTTCCTTATGGACAATAATCACCTACATGAAGGTTTTGACTGGTGACTGAACTACTTTACATCATGCCAGGGAAGCTGATGAAAGTCTTGCCCATTAGGCCTATGCTTTATCCTTTGGGCATATCCTGAATCGCCTTCCTGCATGCCTTACTTATGTGATTTGAGGCCTGATGTGTATTTTCTATTTCAAATAGGGACATGCACGTGTTCAGGAAAACTTTTAATTTCCTCATATTAGATTTGAACTTCATCATAAAATATGAGGAAGAGCAGAATAACCAAGTGCCACTGACAACCAAACTGTCTGCCTCACTTGGACACTTAAATATTGAAAACTGGTAGCCCTCCTTGCTCGGAAAAGATGTAGACCCATTTAAGTTTACCTCCAAATTCTTTAAAGCACTGACTCTGCATAACCCTTTTTGACCTATAGTTTAAAAAAGAAGGAAAAGAAGAAGAAACAAAACAAAAACACAGGTCTCCTACCTCAGGGTCCTATCCTTCCTCCAAAAGGAATATTTATAATAATGCACTTGTAGATATTTTCTTCCTCCTGCCTTTAATTGACTGAATTTGGTGACAGAAACAGGCAATACTCTCTCATTTAGCATGGAAGAATTTTAAGGTATAATTTTCAATTAAAAAAAATATATGGGTGCCTGGGTGGCTCAGTGGGTTAAGCCTCTGCCTTCAGCTCAGGTCATGGTCTCAGGGTCCTGGATTCGAGCCCCGCATCGGGCTCTCTGCTCTGCAGGGAGCCTGCTTCCCCCTCTCTCTCTGCCTGCCTCTCTGCCTACTTGTGATCTCTCTTTCTGTCAAATAAATAAATAAAATCTTTAAAAAAAATACACACACACACACACATATATTCAGAATAATTTTTAAGAGTTGCCCAATTTGATTTTGTATGACTAAGACACAAAGGACATGCAAGAATTTTACAAGGTTTAAAAACTCGAAGGTGTAATATCTTTCACTTAATATCCCAAAAACCATACTAAACATTTAGAAATAAGCAGAGACTGAAAGTTCACCTTTCCTATACATTGCAGGTTAAGCACATGCTTGAAAGACAAACACTGTTAGTAAAGCTCTGTGCACTGGGGTTAACAGAACTTGTGAAACCAACATTACCCAACCCTTCTGCGTACGGATATAGCATGCTTAGGCTGCAGAATGGGCCCTGATACCTTTAGTTCCTTAAGCCCTTGCATGTATCTCCCTTCTACATCCTGTATCTGGTCCTTAAGGTCATAGATATCCTGCAGGACATAGGAATGAACCATTGCATAAAACCATGCACAAACATATCTTAAATCTCAGAGATCCAGATGAAAATGTGAACTACTTTTGTATATTCCAGACTAAAAGCAGAGATATCAAAGTACACAAGCATAATTGCCACTCCAAACCATGGAAGAGGGCAAATAGGTCAGGGGATAGTGGGGCTGGAGAAGGTGGGGAGTGATCAATCTAAAGTGTTCAATATTTTCTTGGCATCAACACACATGTTGAAAACGGCATTGGCAAATGGGGGTGTATATGGAAAAAAAAGACAGATAAATCATAACCTTTTTAACATAATATTAAAAATTTTAAAAATCATTCAAATAATTTTTAACATAATGCTTTACCTAGAACTAGAAAAACACAGTAAATTAATTATAAGAAAGCAAATTTTAATGACTTATGCGAAAGTTTTAAAAACTGTAGTAAGTGGCTATGACCAAAGTTGTATTCAATGACATGCTTTCCAACCACAATTAATTTGGGAGAAAGAAAATAAAGGGGAGGAAGTTCAACACCAACATTTTAAATATTAAGTCAAATGAGAGGGTCTATGCTAAGGATGCCATTTAAATGATGAGAAAAGAGCATCTGCTCCAAATGTCACCATAATCCTTAAAAGTAAAGCAGGTCAAATTTTAAATGGAAAATACAGTTTCCCTTATACCCGACCCTGCTACATACAATCTACTCAGAGGCTTGGTTATTCTCCCCAAGTACCATTCTGCAATACGGACAGCATCAATTCTCCAAGGCCAGTCACACACACTTTCGGTGTTAGACTTCGCATGCCCTCTTCATTCCCTCCTTAGTAGGTTTGTCTGTCTTCTGCTCATTGATTCCTTCAATGGACACACACTGAAGGGCTAAAGGAGCCGAGTGTGAGGTTACAAAACTGTCACTTCCTTCAAGGAAGTCATTCTCTTAAAGAAGCAATACAAGAAAACAGCAAGCACAAGCTACGCTATGTGGCTGGAAGGCCTTGTCCTCCTGTGTTCTGTCCCACTGAAGGCAAGAGTTTATCTTACTCAACTCTGCACTCCCAACACCTACACCCGGTACTTAGTAAGAGCTTGGTAAATACTGATTCTCGCAAAGTCATGCTGTGTCGGCCTGGGCAGCTCTCCTTCCCGACTGCCACTGCTACAAAGCTCGCCACCCTCTAACCACTGGCCCACTTTTACATCTGCCCACTTCATAAGCCAGACTCCTGCTCCTACCCACCTACAATCTGGCTCTCTACTCCAGTCTCCACCTCCTCCTCACGCTGTCAGCACCACGGAACCTCCACATTTGGCCCTCCTCCCTCTGCACCCTAGGCATTCCTCTCGCCCACTCAGGCACTCTGTGCCTTGGTCACCCCCTCCTTCCTGTCCTCTCTCTACTGGCTCAAGGCAAGCAATGAAAATAATAACCAAGCCCACCTTTGAAAGAAAACAAAAACCTTCTCTTAGCCTCCTATCTCTCTCTGCTATTGACCAATCAATTCCAGTATTCTCTTCAGAGCAAGTTTCTTGCATCTTCTTCCATCACAGTTTTGACTTCACTATTCATCTACAGGGTGCTATTCCCCTCACCTCCAATGCTTCCTCCAGTCTGGGGTCATTCTTTGAGAATGCAAATCAGATACTCTCACTCCCCTATTTAATATACCACAGTTGCCAGGGGAAAACCAAATGCATTCTAGGCTCCCATACATGATGCTTTGTGGGCCTACTGCCCAAGACTACTTCCCCGGTCTTCTCCCTCACCCACCTCTCCTCCTCAGTTCTCATCCTATCCTTCAGTGTGTTTCATGGCCTGAATCTCTGGGACCCAAGAGCTCAACAAATATTGAATGAATGAATGCAATTTTTATTACTACTCTTCCCCCATTGCTCAAAAATAGCAGGTTCAGCAAATAGACATTCAAATACATTTTGAAAGTCCTCACTTTTTAAATAAAAAGGTTAATAAGAATGGGGACTCAACCCAGGGGACTCAACTCAGGTATTTCTCTTATCCCAAATACCACCATACTTACCATGAAAAATTGAGAAATAACTATATTCAAGCAGCCAAATAATACCATAATGGCTCAAAAGACTGACAATTTCTAGAGTCTGATTCCTTGTGTATACATATATTTTCCATTTAAAATATGGCCAATTATTTCTGAAAGAATTACTTTACATACATTAACAAGTTTTTTGACATCTGTAGATTAGCAGAACTCATTCCAATATCATCAAATGTTCAGGAAAGAGAACAGAAAAATGAATTAACTAATCTCCTTCCTTTCAGACCTGAGTCACATTCTTGAACTGTCTTTAACAAATTTTTTTAAAGAACTCACAGTCTTTTTCTTTCTACTACATCACATTAAATGTTAAATAGTGCCAGTATACTATACCACAAAGAAGCCAAAAAACGGTTTTGAAAAAGCAAACCAAAAACTGCGGTTTACCCGCAATTCACTTAATGAGGTGTCTGGATCTACTAAGCTGCTGGTGTCTCCGCTCCCTCGTCTGGATGAGTTTCCACTCAGAGGGGTTGTTGCTGAGGCAGAATTCCGAGATGAAGGCTGGAGAAAGAGGAAGGGGACACATCTAAGTTTTGTTTGCTGTAGAAATACGTTTGCTGTAGAAACTAAAAATGGGCTCGGTGGGGAGTGTGGATGAGAACGTGCAGACAGTGTAGACTGCTGTGGGACGAAGGTATCCAGAGAAGGGCCGGGCATACTACGCATAACTTTGCTCACTCCAACACTTTACTGGAATCTAGAATTCATAATAACAAAGGAAATAGTGTGTGCGCAAGTTGTTTTCTAAGTTTATCTTTGCTCTACTGTAAACAACACTGGGGTGAGCACATCAGATTAATTTAAAACAGTTCAGGACTTATAACTGGTATGCTGATTAGCAATCCTCCTGCTGAGTTCCTGAAGCTTCTCCTTTAGAATCTTTTCTTTTCCTAATACTTTGATAAAGTTGGAAACAAAATCTGCAGCTCAAGCAAATTGTTTATCACTATGAATTTAGACTGCTAGTCCTACAAGTTTAAATGTGAGATTATGCCACTGGATTAATAAATGACACAGATCTATGCTGTCCGATAGAGTGGCCATTAGCCACGTGGGGCTACTTAGCAATTGACATACAGCTAGTCCAAACTGAGATTTTATTTTTAATTGTAAAATACGTAACCAGATTTCAAAGGCTTTGCATGGGAAAAAAGAATGTAAAATATCTCATTAATACTTTTTCACATTGATTACATTGACATATTTGGGTTAAATAAATACACTATTTAAATAAATTTTACCTATTTTTTTTTACTGTTTTAATGAGGCTACTAGAAAATTTAAACTCACATATATGTGGGGTACATTTGTGGCTTGCACTGTATCTCAAATAGAGCTGGTGTATCTTTTTTGGGTATGGGAAGAAATTAATCCTGATAATTTCCCAAAGATGACTTTCTAAAAATAATCTAGAAGTTAGAGACTTTAACACAAAACAACTCTAGAAAGGAGTTATTTTACCTCAAATAAACAAACAAACAAACAAACAAACAAATAAATAAATATGGGGGGGACCTTCAGAGTTTGTCACCACCATTCCTAAATACACTTCATTTCCAGTGTTTAATAGCTTCTTCTCAGGATCAAATTCTAGGGAATGAAAATCGAAAGAGCAGCCAAAAGCTTAAGAAGTGACATTCAAGGAAATAAAATGCAGTATCTTTTCTCTTCCCAGTGCTTCACATGATTCAACTTCACAGGAATTTGGGGGGTCAAGGACAGGAAATAGAGGAAGAAAGGAAGAGTAGCTCTACCAGTTCAAATGTAGTAAAATAATGAAATAGCAGTAGAAATTAAGTTTAATTGACCTTGAGAACCTAATTCCCTTAGGAATTTATGTACTCACCCTTGTGTAATTTTCAGCATACTGTTTGTCAGATTTTTCATCCAACTAGAAAAGAACAAGAGATAAAAATCAGGAAAGATGCTTAGCATGCTGGGGGTTTTTTAGAGAAAAAAAAGAAATGACCTCATTTGAGTTCTCCAAGTTCAACTGATGTTTGGAACCTAAAAGTAAACATATTGAAACTGAAATAAAAAAGTTGACACACATAAGACAAAATGTCATGAACTTTAATTCTTATCCTAAGGATGACATGTAGTAAGCAAGCTGTCTTTATGCAGAAGTTTAGAATTTGCAGATTTTCTTTTCATGGTATTTGAAACATATTAAAGAAAAATATATGTAAACTTGAGCTTTGGCAATGCAAATGTTAACACACAAAAAAACCTTTTACACATCAAAAGGAAAAAATTGATAAAACCAAAAGCCAAAAAACTTTATTATCTAGGGGCGCCTGAGTGGCTCAGTGGGTTAAGGTCTCTGCCTTCGGCTCAAGTCATGATCTCAGGGTCCTGGGATAAAGCCCCACATCGGGCTCTCTGCTCAGCAGGGAGCCCACTTCCCCTTCTCTGTCTGCCTGCCTCTCTGCCTACTTGTGATCTCTCTCTCTGTCAAATAAATAAATAATATCTTAAAAAAAAAAAAAGCTTTATTATCTAAACATTATTAGGACATGGGACACATAGATAAGACAAGTACACTTAGCCAAAAAAGTTCAAATTTGATTAAAGCAAGTTAAATATATCATCAAAAAAGATTTCCCCCACAGCTCTTAAGGATTCAGTTCTTTGACTTTTTTGTTTTTTTGCTTTTTTAAGCAAAACATTCACATATGTCAAAAAACAAATCAAGCAGCACAAAAGGGTATGTGAAGTATAAGCCTCTCTCCCTACTATACCACACCCAAATCTTCTGATTCTCCCTCCAAAGGCAACCAGCCCCCAAGTCTTTAACAAATGCTAAAGTTATGTCCCAAAGACATTCTTTATCTTCTTTTTTTCCTTACCAAGTTTCAGAGATTAAAGAAACTACCTCATTTTTCTTCACGGCATTTATCACTTCCTAACCCCATGATATTTATTCATTTATTGTTTGATCTTTCTCTTTATTGTATGCTCTATGTCTATGTATTCATTTCTGTATTCCTAACATCAAAAATAGTACCTGGCATACAGAAGGACTCAAAATTTGCTGGGCAAATGAGTAAATGAATCATACCTCATCTATATTTACAGACTTACTTCATTTTCTTTAACAATAGCATAGCGTCCTATAATCTGGGCACACCATAACTGAGTTATCCTATCTTCTGCAGATAGGATTAGTGTTTCTTTCATAGAGAGAGGTATCTTATAGGTCTAATTCCAAGTCCTGACCTTACGCTGAGGAAAGAGAAATTCAAAAGGTGAAAGATTTTCCTGAGTCCAGATCTGTTTTGTGAATCTTTAACCCTATGTTCATATAATTTGCCTGTATATTCTGTCCAAATTACTATTAGAGGGAAAAAAGTCACAGAGACTTAACTAAATGAAAACATATCCAGACTCACACTCCTAGACCAACTCTCCCAGCCCAATCTAGAAAAAAAGATTTGAAAACTTTCCTCAGTTAATTATTAAAACACAAACTGTCATTATTTCTGGCTCTGTTCAGATCACTTCACTCTAACTTCCTCATGTTTGAAAGTTTTTCTGTTCTTTTTCATTGCCCACATTTATCATGTTCATTTTTTCCTCTCAGTGTTTATATAAAAGGTATTTACTTTATTAGAAGTACTATATCAGTAATATAAATACTATCTTAGACTTTGATCTTTTTGCTCCTTTTTATTGTAATACTCTTAAAAAGGAATTAATTTTAGTTCACTTTGATTTTTTTTTAAATCACATAAAATGCTTGAAAACAAACAATTACGGTAGTTTTTAATACTGGCAATTGTCGCAAAAAGGAATAACCTTCCATTACATTTATACTAGTTAACACGCTGCCTGATACTCAGAGTGTTATTCTTCAGAATCAAATAAATACTGTATCTGAATAAAACAGCCATATTTTCCTCAGAGTATATCCCACCTCTCTTCTACCAATGAGTTAAAGAGAAAAACAAGCAACATTCAGAAACATTCTTCTAGGTCTATCTGAAATCCTGGCTCATAGTTCCCTCTCACAAAACAACCCCCAAATCCACCCATTTTTTTTTTAACAGTCAACTTGGAATGATCTTACATTTCAGAGGCTGCATCACTGAGCTAGTCCATCGCAATGTTGATTCTATTGCTTTCACTGTCTTCTGACGGATCCCAACTGTCGCAACCCAAACTGATCATGCGCCAAACCTCGGGGATTGTTAAGGCAGCAAAAAATGCCAAGAGCAGCCATGCCGCAGTCCAATCTTTTGGGCTGCAGTGACTTGGCCAGCGACTCCAGTTCTCACTTCTCAGATTATGCTATACAATGTGCTGACTTCCATTTAGACAAAAAGCTACTTGAAACCTAGTGTTCTAAAAGCCCCAGTGCTCTCTCTAGCAGCCAGGAGCTCCATACAACTGCTCTGCAATGACACACTAATCTTCATAACCATGACCCAGAGTCTGCCAGATCCTGAAAGGGCTTTTCAATGGAATAACATTTAATCATGCTTAAGATATTAAGGTATAAAATAGGGAAGGGTTGGTAAAAAGATACAAGCTTTCAGCTATGAGTAAGAGGATCTGATGCAAAACATGATGACTACAGCTGAAAAATAAAAAACTGTATAAATAACAATGGAAAAATGAATATGTACTAATATATAAAATAAGATTTGTAAGTGAGAAATCAGAAAACAAAGGCTGTACATACTATATGGTCACGATTCTGTAAAACATGCAAATTGAGATAGAAATAATACTAAAAGTAAATCAAGTTGCTAAAAAAGTTGTTGCTAATAAAATAGTAGATTAAAAAACAAAACAAAACAAAAAAACACTAAGCAAAGCTTCCCCTCTGCTCCACCCCCACAAATATGGCCCTCAGGACTTAGTCATTTATGTTAGCTCTATGTAGCTTACTATTCTCAAAAAGTTTCAAGTAAATATTGTACCCTTAAATAATTAAATAGGTAATTTTCCAACCAAGAAAAGGGTTTCTGTGATAGCTGGAACTTGGAAGTCAGCGAACAAGCTTGCAATATTTCATATTAGTATTAACGTGAAAAGAAGAGCAAGGGCATCTGTGTAGCTCAGTTGGTTAAGTGCTGGACTCTTAATTCCGGCTCAGGTCATGATCTCAGGATCCTGAGATAGAGCCCCATATCTATCTCCCTGCTTAGTGGGGAGTCTGCAGGAGATTCTCTCTCCTTCTTCTCACTTTATCCCCCCTGCTAGCACACACTCGTGTGTGCACACTGTCTCTCTAATAAACAAATCTTAAAAAAAAAAAAGATCAAACGGTAGCAGACTTTATATTCCAATTTGAATGCTTAAAAGTTCAAAAGTAGTATTTTCCTAAATTATTATCAACTAGTAAATAAATTATCAACTAGTAAATAAAATCTTAAATATATTCTTTCCCACCTTCAGTGATAAATGCCTTTGCCTTATTTATGTCTGGGACATCTGAGAATGCTTTGCTCTTCACATTAGAGATTATGGATTGTCTCTCTTTAAATCTAAACTTGAATATTGTTAAAATTAGTACATGTGAGAAATATTTCTTAGAATACATAACTTGTCAAATCCTTAAAACTTGTTTCTTCTTAAAAGAAAGGCATTCGTTTATCCTCTGGTTAAAAGGCCCTTTAAACTTCATTTCAGCATATGGCTACTTAGTTTGACAGGTAACTTTACCTTACTAAAATGGTAAAATACAATTGTACCTTTTTGAATTGAAATAGAAAATTCTAGTTGTAAATATATTTTGATACCGCCATTTAAAAAAGTTGTTTAGAGGGGTGCCTCGGTGGCTCAGTTGATTAAGCGTCGGACCCTTGATTTTGGCTCAGGTCATGATCTCAGGATCATGAGATCAAGCCCCAGGTCAGGATCTACACTAGAAGAGCGTGGAGCCTGCTTAAAATTCTCTTTACTCCTCTCCCCTCCCCTTGTGTGCACTCACACTCTCTCTCAAAAGAAAAATAAGATTTTTAAAAAGAGTTGTTTAGAAATAAAGGCTAGTATCTTATTCTCATTATATTTTTTTTTCTTAAAAGAACATCAGAGATTTGAGGGCACCTGGGTGGCTCAGTCAGTTAAGCACCTGCCTTTGGCTCAGGTCATGATCCCAGAGTCCTGGGATCGAGTCCCACATCGGGCTTCCTGCTCAGTAGGGAATCTGCTTCCCCCTCTTCCTCTACCCCTCCCCCCGTTCATGCTCTCTCTCTCTCACTCTCACAATCTCTCAAATAAATAAAATCTTTAATAAATTAAAAAAGAATATCACAGATTTGATATAATTGAGCTATGCATATCTGATGTATATAGCTTCACCATGCAGCTCCAATTCTGTCAACCATATCAGTAAATCAAATGTAATATATCTGATCAGAAGATAAAGGTATTCATACTAAGGCATTTGAATAAACTTAATCAAACAAAGTATAGTTTTGTTTAATGTAGTTATTGGAGTCTAATCCTTTAACTTCCAGTGTTATATATGGATGCGATAATATGATCAAAAATTCTATTTGGTGGAAAAAAAGAAAAACTACCAGAAAACTACAGATTGATTCCCTAACCACAGAAGGGAAAGGAGCAATTAATTTTAATAATCTCCTAAAGCAAAAATGGCTGAGGATTCCATTCAGGATTGGTCTGATTATTAACAATCTGTAAAATGAAAGTTAGAACATTTACATCCTTTTCCCCAGCCTGGCGGATGGGACAAAGAAACGATGTAGAAGAAAAGACCAGAGGCTAGAGCAATCATAAATATTGTATGAGTCTTGCCAAATCAAGGTTGGCACCCTTTTTTCCTAGTTCAGAAGTTATAAATGGAGCAGAATGTACACATATATCTGATCCACAATGGGGAAGCCTAAAAGTGTTTTAAAATTTTGAATTCATTGTCAGCATTTTAAAATCAGGATATTTCACATAAAAATGAAAATTTCCTAGCTTATCATATCAAAAAGTGGTGTGGGGGGATCTTACCAACATCAAGTCCACTTTCCATTTACCTACAATGAGCTGTATGGTTACCCTTTAAAAGAAATAATATTAGAGAAAATTCTTGCTCTAAAGAGGGGAACAGCAAATATGTAGGCTTTGCCAAAAGGCAAAATTAAGGGTATCATATAAGTACTTAGATAATCATGAGAAAATACATATATAAACCATTAGCTCACAGGCTATAAAATAAGAGGGTGCTGGCCAGATCTGCCTACCACTGCTCTAGAGAGTCTTTTATGTTATAAGGTGTACAGCATGATGATTTGATATAATGACACATATATATCAAATTGTCATGTTATACACCTTAAATATATATACTTTTTATTTAAAAATATATAAATAAACCAAAATAACTATCTGGGTAAAGAAAAGAGTTATATTAAATTAACAGAAGCAGGGAGACTTTTTTTTTTTTAAGCTATCAAGCTTTTCACTTCTGTGTAGTTACTAAAATAAATTGCCAAGAAATACATGTAAGGAGGAGAGAACCACCATCACAAATTAAAGGCTAATAGAATTCAAAGTTTTTAAGGAAAAAAAGGTGTACACAACAAATTAAATTGTTTATATCTACAAAAAAAAGTTGCTAGGCAAATCAATAAAATAAGCAATATTTCAAGGGAAAGACTTGGGAGCCAATCTTCCAACTCAACGTGCAGATTCCCTGATCTGACAGAGGGCAAGACAGGGCTGCTATACAGCCAGGTCTGAGACCCGACAATCTGAATACTTAAGGACCACACTTAAAATTATTTTCTAAGATTAAAGTCACTCAAAAATAGCTATTTAAATGCAACCAGCAATGTGCTAAATATAAATCTCTTCATTCAAAAGCCAACTTTTTGGTTAGGAAACACTGCCTCTCATCTGCTTCAAAGTGCTTGAAAATTAGACACCACTGGTCTATGAGCAAAACAAAACTAATCCAAGCAAGGGAAATGAGGTGTCAAAGACAAAAAGAGGCTATTAGATCAGGCAGGGAGGTATCTGCTGGCTTGAGGCATCTCTACTGGACAATCTTACCTAAATTTAGTTTCCAATGAATGTGAAAGCAATAAATAGGCATTGCTTCAAAATAATGCCATAATCCAAATGTTTAAAATCTATTCAGATTCTTCCATTACCATAAATTAGTGATACTTTCCTAAGTAGTATCTTTTATTGTTCAACCTTCAAAGTCTGTCTAGTACTTTATACATTCACCAAAATAAAAAGGGAAGAAAAACTTTAAGACAGATCAGGAATATCTACATATGGGCTGGTTATTAGAGGTTTTCAGGAATTATTTTTAATTTTATTAGTTATGATATTGGTAGAGTGAAGATGAAAAAAGAAATTCTCAATTAGAGATGCATACTGAACTACTGGGAAATGCCATAGATTTGCTTTACGATAATTCAGAAAATTAGAAAGAGGGAAAAGGGAAGAAAGAGATGAAGCAAAACTGGCAAAACATGCAATTGTTGGAGCCGCTGATGGGTTCTACAGGGGAAAATTTTCAAAGAAGAAGTTTTGGTTTTTTTTAAATCAGAGCATATCAGCATATACATTCCAAAACAAAACAAATAACTGTATTTTATGTTACTGTAGCCCAATAAAAATTAAGGCAGTAAATTAAGTTCCTAACTTTCAAATAGCTAGTGTATTAGCCGTTAGTCACAAGTCTGAGACACCACAACCACTCCATGCAATACACTCACGCTGCTCAAGTCGGGGATGCTGACGTCATCCACCTCAGAGACTACACTCCCCCTACGATTGGAGCGACTAAAATAATCGGCGGTAGAAACCTTTCAATCAAAAAAAAATGAAATGCTTTAAAGGTTAAGAGAAGAGAGAGGAAAAGGCTAAGAACACTGGCATGTGAGGGAAAAAAATATTGTTTTGGTGACTGATAAATTATCACGCAATGAGGAAACCACTGCAATTAACTTACTCAAAAAAGTAGCAAAGAAATGTAAAGGGGTTCCAAATGGAAATCACAGCTCCCTAAAACAAGCTTTTCGTGCACTAACTGAACTCGAGTTGTATACCACAGAAATCATTTACTGCTGAGGGCCAGCAAAGGCTCCCATGTTTAGCATGTGCATCCTCCTCACTAGGAGAGCATTTACCTAAAGCCTCTACCATATTTCTCAAATGCAGAGTTCACGATAGCTCTCAACTCTGTTAAGCATAGATATGCTCAACGCAGCATTATTTACTGCACCTTTTGCCCAATTTCTACACTTCCCCTCTTTTTCATATTTCTCAAGACCAGGAACTGTGGGACAAATAATGGAAGAACTACACTGGCCCCTTTTTGGTTCCCCAAACTCAAGTCTTTTCCCACCTGACACTCTGTCATTGGCCTAGAAAGCTCTTCTCTGGTTTTCAAGAAGCTGGTTCCTCCCATTTCAAGTCCAGCTCAAAGGTTCCTTCCCTTGGGGAAGCCTTCTCTGACTATCCCACCCAAAGGGAGGCACACTTGCACATGCATCCCTCAACGTTCCCCGTCCTATCACCTGTTTTTCTCTTCACAATCTCTGGGGTTACTTCGCTTTTCTTCCTTTGCTTACTTGTTTATTTTCTATTTCTTTCACTAGGATATAAGCTCCATGAAGTCAGAATTCTAGTCTGTCTAGCTTACCACATTATTCCCAGCACTTAATACAGTGCCTCACATATAACAGGTACTCCCTAAACATTTGCTGAATTAATAAGTAAGGAGTATTTTTTACCTCACTCATCAGCTTTCCTTACCTCAGCTCTGTCTGATTACCTTATTTAAAAACTCTTCCCTTCCAGAAAGGGAATCTGGAAGTCCATCCACAGAAACAAAGAAGGCTTACAAGCGTGAAGTTTTGCTAAGGGATGATGCAGTCAAACAACAGTATTTTTATTCATAGTAATTGTAACAGAACTTAGATGTAGATATACCTAATATTTTACTGGTTCCTACTGTCTCAAGAATTTTGTAGTTATTCTCCATATAGTCATTCATTTAATGCATATATTAAGCCCACCAACAAAGACAGTCATTAAGATACCCATTACAAATAAATTGCCATTAACACAAAGAACAGGTTGTAGAAGTGGCTCAAACCCAGGCATTATTACTTTAAAGTCCCTGCCTGCCCTTTCCATTCCATCACTCTCCAAGGGGCTTTCAGGTGTACTGGCTTGTTTTTTCTCCTTCAGCAGTGAGTATGAGCATTAGCTGGCTCACCAATGAACCAAAACTGCCTTAATTATGTCACTGCATTTTTGGCAACAAATCTCACAAACACTCGGTGTTCCCCCTTTCAATGAAAGTTTCAGGTTTACAATCTTTCAGCTCTAAACTGACATATCATCCTTAGCAATGTAACTTTCAAATCAATTCTTAAATATAGTAAATATGTCATCAGCTCTCTGAAAAAGTTCCAGCATCATCAAAAGAATAATCTGAAATTAAATAATTTGTATTTTGACCTAGCTATTTGTTTCCTCTACAATTATTATGCTAGTTGCGTTTTTAACCAGAATTTTTGACCAGAATTTCTAAATTTTGCCACCAATTACTCTTAAAATGTTCACAGGTCTTAAAAGATGTATAAACTATAAACGATACATCTTAAATACACAGCGAAGAAAGCAACTGACGGCAATATGATTTGTAATCCATAGTTATGAGTTTTATGCAAAGTGGACCATTCATTTTGCTGGAGAAACTTTTTTGTTTCTGGTGAACTGTGCACATAAATGCATGTGCATAAAACCACAACAAAGAATAAAAAGTGAAAAATCTTTCAAATACACAAAGATCAGCACGTAAGAGGTGTAAAGAGGCAAGTTATTGACGAAAGCTTCCATAGCCCACAGAGAATACATATTCACAGGAACACGTTTTTGAAGGCAAAGTATTCATATAAGCTAAATTTGAGGAAACTACTCATATTTGTCAAATGCAAATCTCACTTTCTGGTAGATTTCATGGGATCACATATAGTGGGGGCAATTTAAAAACTTATTGTATGAGTCTGCATGCAAACCGCGCTCACCACACTGTCCCTTCGCCCACGACTGGCGCGACCAGAAGACGCAATGCTTGCAGTGTCATCCTCGGGAAACTACAGATATTAAAAGCAGATGATGAAAAACATGTGATGTCACTACAGCTCTTACCTGGCTGTAAGCACATTAGGTGAGGTCTGGGGAAGCATGCAATTACTCTACATGAGCATATCACTGGCACCAGCTATTGTGCACCATCAAACAGAAAAGTGGCTTCAAAGTATAATAAACTATCACTGAAAACCAAACGGTATTTCCAAAAAGCACACAGAATAAAATACTACTTTATCTTTTATTTAAGTTACAGAAAAAAGAGGACAGGACTAGGGGGCTAGGGCATAAATAGACCAACCAAAACCAGCAAGGGATTTCATGCTTTTTTAACCACTAGGCCCTTTGGGAATCCCATCAGGGGGTCAATAAGTATACTTAATGCTTAAGTTTGGGAGAGAAAATATAAGAATATCTTCAAATGAAATAAGTCAAAGACAGAATTTCCTACCAGCAAAGACACTGAAATGATGATTCCTATTTACCTTTATTCATTCCTATGCAACGGGTGGAGATATTTCTAACATCACCCTGGAGTTTTCTTCCTATTTCACGAGCAGCAGAAGACTCACCTTCCATGTGTATAGGTTACCTCCATTCTGACATCACTGAGGAACCATTCTGGCATCACCAAGATAATAACTTTGAACCCAACTTGCAAATGAAATAACATGTAGCCAGCACACAAGGACAAGGTTCTACACTCGATTGAAAATATATTACCATAATTTTATTGGCAAGGGGCCATCACATTGGTACATTAAAGATGCTACTGGGCCCGAGAATTGCCAAGTGAAATTTTATGATGGAATGAGGTTAAGAGTAAACTTCCTACTTATATCAAAAGCCTATTATCTCCTAAACATTCCTGTGTACATTTTTGTTAAGTATAGGAGTGGAATTTTTGAGAAGTGCCACTTGGAAATGGCAGGAGAACAGAGCCCAACATGTATGTAAAAGAAAACCCATATGGCTCACCTATTCCACTCCATAAAGCAATCTGTATTAACCATTAAGAAACTGCTTTAATGATTTCTCCAATTTTGACCCTGTAGTTCAAAGTAGTTCCTAAAGTCATCATTTGCCATTGAAACTGTAAACTAGAATAGTCTTTTTGGTGGGCAATATGCATCATAATTTAAACATACATACTCTTTGACCCCCATCATTTAATGATTAGCAACTTACCTTATATGAGATCTACTCTTAAGTACACAAAAATATACTTGTATACGAAAGTCCATTATGCAAGTGTGGGCTGTAGCAAAAATCTAGCAACCTAAATATCCACCAATAGGTAATGGGACAGACAAGCTTCCAGTTATGCAATGATTAAGTGACAAGGACAAAAGCTACAGTGTAGAGAATCTAGTCGATGGCACTGTAATCACATTGTACGGTGACAGATGGGAGCTAGCTACACTTGTGGCGAGCACAGCATAATATACAGAGATGTGAAATCACTATGTTGTACACCTGAAACTAATGTAACCTGTGTGTCAACTATACCTCAATTTAAAGACAAAAAACCAAAACAATACCTACAAAAAAATTAATATATCCAAATATTCTTTTTGAAATCCTCAGAAAGAAATGTACAGCCCATGCACCAGTGGGATAATATATTGCCATTAAAAAGAATGCGCTGACATAAAACTATCTCCAAAACGCATTCAGTAAAAAAGGGGACATATGGAAAGGGTCAGGAGACTTTTACTTTGGACTTTCCTTAAGCTCATACTACTTTTATAACTTAAAAAAATGTTTTAATATTCCAGAAAGATCAGGTGATTAGAAATGTCCCAGTTTTGTCTTTTATGTAACAATTTTTAAAAGCTGGCTTGTTTTACTACTTCTCTTTTCACTCCATTGATTGAAGTGCTGGCAAGTGAAATGGCTCAATGCAGGAAGCCGAGACGGAAAGGAGAAACATAGGACAATCAACCCATATAGTGAATTATCACCACTGAAAAGATAAGAAGTTCACATAAAAAACAATATAAATTTTTTAAAACTTCTAATGGCTCTGAAATTTCATTTCAGAAATTATGTGCTAAGTCTAAGTCACATTCACACAAAAACCACCAATTAGGACAAATTAGTATACTTGAGTTTGTGCGCTTAAGGAAAATGATAATCCATGCCAAGAGAGTGAAACACCCATTCTCAGTATTGCAAATTGTGAGTATAGATTAAGGAAACAACCCGAAGTATCTATAAAGCATGCAAAGAGACCAGACAGCTCACCACAGGACTGCTTCGGGCCGAACTTGTTCTTGATGAGTAATAACTGTATTCAGATGGCTATAAAGTTTCCAAGAAGAAAAGTTTTACAATAATAGCCAGCTCCTTTTCCTGCTGGGGGAATACAATCGTGACCCTGGGTCTAAATGGCCATTGGCTCCCGGGGTGAAGTGACTGTTACTCCCAGGTCTGGAACCCTACCTCCCTCTCAACCCTCCAGATCCAGTGGCCCTCGGCTGGAGGGTGAGGAGGGGAAGGGATGCCCTGGGAAGCACTGCTCCCACCCTC
Source organism: Procyon lotor (assembly GCA_028646535.1). Lineage (NCBI taxonomy): Eukaryota > Metazoa > Chordata > Mammalia > Carnivora > Procyonidae > Procyon > Procyon lotor. The sequence continues at coordinate 53,829,777 of CM053603.1, forward strand.
TTCCTCAAGGACTAATGAGCAGGAAAAGAGGTTTCTCCACCTATATTCCCTTCATACTGTGAGCCATGATGGCCGGCAGGCAGTTCTTCACAACTTGGGTGGGAGTCACAATTGGCTAGCTCATGGGTCGCAGCTTATAGAGCAACTGCAGGTCAGATTAAATGACTTTTTCTTTGTAAGTAAACTGTGCCCACTATACACCCCCCTCCTCACCACCTCCCCGTTTGGACTTACAGTTCGAGACCCATAACGGTTATATAATCCACCATCATACAATGACACCTAAAGAACAGAGGAAATATCACTCATCTATTTATTCAGGCACCAAAGTTGTTTTGGAAAATGTCACAACTTCTTCACAGTACTCAGTTCCAAAAAAAGTATTGTAGAACGGTGTGTCAGGTGAGAACGCTCGCTGACTGTGTAAAGTCACAGTCCCTACATCAGTCCCAAAACTTCAAACTCACACTTCATTTAAAAAGCACCCATTACAGCATTTCTTTTCATCAGCATGTTATGAAACTACGAGAAGGAACATTTGTAAATTTATTCTCTCCAAAGAGGGAGTTGAGCAAAAAAGGAAAGAGAGGGACACAAAGCATTTTGCCCATGGGCACAAGAAAATGAAACCACAAAGCCTCACGTTGCCAGTCTCCTAGGACAGGCCACAGCACAACAAAGCGACAGCCTGAAAGCAACCAGCTCACAACTCGCACGTTACACAGAGCTATAGCGCACATTATAGAGATACTGGCTTTTGCTTCCCAGTCAGCTTGCTTTATTAGATAGAGCCTAGTATTAACATGGCCAAGGCCACAGCCGTCCCAAAGACAAATATGACACCTGCGCATGGGCAACCATCTCACAAAAGTATACAAGTGTAGTGGGGCCCATGCAAGTTTGTCTTCTCTACAAGAAACCAACTGTAAGCAAGGGCCTACCAAGGGCCAGCAGTATGTGGAAAATAGGGCTGGTTTTCTTCTTACTTAACATTTTCTTAAAGGTTCGCATTTTAAGCACTGGCAGCACATTCTGCAGTGTACACAGCATTAAAGCCATGTGTCCTTGAATATTTTGTAGGAAAGCTGTCAAGCCAAGGTCAGCACCACGACAGTGGCCAGGAGTACACATGTTGGAAGAGAAAAATACAAACCAGACTGGTACTTCTCAGCAGACCAGAATTTGCAGTAGAGGAGGCCTATGAAAAAAGCGCATGATTTAACACAGAGAAAAGTAACTAGTAGCTCTGAAGCCAACACACTTCTCAGAAAGTACTAACCCTGGTACTCGTTGATGTCACCAGAGGGTCACTACACAGGGAAGAAGACTGTTAAGAAACAAAAACAAAACAGAACAAGATAATTCAGCAAAAGGAGACTTGGTCTCTTCATCCGGAGAGCAGAAGCTGTGTTTATTCTATACCCCATAATTCATTAGCATTTCCTGAATGCTTAAGGTAGTTAAGTAACAGATAAGGTGAGAAAAACTTAGCCATCAGAAATCTTTCTGAATACCCATTTTAAGGGATGAGAGAAACACCTGGAATAGTTTTCTATAAATGTGTTTAAATCCTACTGGGCTTTCAACAGTAGTGTTAGAAGATAAGATGGCAACCTAAGAAAACACTCAAGAAAAGAGGGCCATGGCACAGGGAAGGTCAGTGGCCACACCGGGGTCACCAGCAGCTCCTGGGTCACTTTTGAGATCACATGGCAGACTCCCCTAATGAGGTTAGCCTGATTGCTGAGGAAGAAGGTAAATGAGCTCCAAGTTATCACTACAAATACTCTTCTCCAAATAGATTAGAAACCCTATATTTCAAAACAAGCCATGGACAGTGTCTTAGTTTAATCAGAAAAAATGTACTTGTCACAACGAATCCAAGGCACTAACAAAGCACAGCATTTTTAAAAATGGACCTTTCCTTTTCTGATGTCATTTGAAAATAATTTTCAACTCTTTCTTTCCAAGTCCATCAGACAGGGCAAATAAGAATATCTAAGTTGTGTGTGCAGGTTTTGACAATTGAATTCTTTTCTATGTTCTATGTGCCACACACATTTCTGCTTTAAATATATGATGTGTCAAATGTCAAAAAAACAAGGATTCTAACATTAAACAAATTAATTTAACAAATTATTTATTAAATTAATAGAATTAATTGTTAAATTAATTAATAATTAGACAAATAATTCTTATCATCCCAATTACAGTTTAAATTTTTACATAAAAGCTTTTATTAGAAGGCCATCCACCATGATGTGTAGTGATGCCTAAAACTTACTCTGAAATACATCCCCCCAAAAAAGATGAATCAATGGATGGATAGATGGACAGACAATAATATGATAAAGGAAACATAATAAAATATTAATTGTAGAATCTAAGCAGTAGGCATGTGAGTGGTTAATATACAATTCTTTCAACATTTTTGTATGTTAAATATTTTTCATTTTGAGAAACTGGGGAAAATGGTACTCATTTACAAATGTGGTAGTTCAATAGTTCACATCATGTAAAGATACACAGACTCTATGAATTCAGTTACCAAAAACTAGTGCACACACAGCCACTCGAAGATTAGTTCTAACTAGTCAAAATGCAAAACCGGGGTGTTAGAAGTGCATTAAAGTTGGGTAAAACACACAAAGCCAAAAAGCTCGAGACAAACCCGAGTGTAGTAGGCAGAGGTGGGTTTGCTATGTCTAAGACTGCTATAGTTTCTCTGGTCAAAGTAGAGGCCACTCTGCAAAAAGGAAAATTAAACACATTTTTCTTAGGTTAAACATTGTTGACAATACACAAAGGCAAACTCAGATACTGCCAAACCCCCTCTCCTCCAAAACAATGACTTTAAAGCATTGAATCGCATTAAGTAAAAGTCAAAATAATAATTACGTCAAGTCTCCAAAAAAAGACTAATATGAAAGGTTAACTGTATTTGAACCAAGTCATTACTAATTTTTTTACTTTAAAAATATGAGCATGAACCTCAGTCAAAATGGAGTGGAAATAATACATGATTTATACTCATGTCATACTTAGTAACATCCTTGGGAAATCCAAGACAACTGAGTAATTACCACTTTTATAATCCACTCGACAATGCCACAGAACATAGTAAAGTCTTTTTCTACAAATTTCTCCTAGTCCCATTATTTGCCAAAATAAACTGAACCAATTAAGTTACCAAGGACACAGTGCACGGGTGTACTACATAGGTTTGGCCTAAAACATCAGTGGCAGGTTCATTTTCAATACACCATAAAAAACAAGCCATTATACAGATTGTGGTTACCTGGCGAAGAGAACGTCATCTATAAAATTCCCTTTCTAACTTATCCAACCAACTTCTTCACTCAGAGTTAAGGAAACGGAAGCAATCCCTGACAGACAGACTCCTCCTGCACTGCTGACACTGTAATGGGGGTGGAGGAGGAAGGAAATCCTCTACTCCCACTGACCCCTGCCACTCCTGGCCTGGCCTCCCCACACAACCCCCTCAACAAGGCCTCAGGACTAACCTCTCCCCAGAGCTCCCAAGGCTTCACCCTCCAGGGCTTCTCAACTAATGTCCTCTCCACTGTTTTCCCTCCTACCTGCCAAAGTCTACTGATCCTCAGTCACCCCACCAAAGCTCAGAGCCCCTTCCAGAGGAACCAGTTAAACAGGAAGCTTGGGACTGATTCTCCCACCAGTACTGGGGCAGCCTAAACAGGAAGAGGTGTTCCTAATACCCCAAATGAGCATTATGGACACATTTTTCCCCCACAGAAATGTTTAGCAAGGTGGCTGGAATGGAGCATTATTAGTTCTGCAGTTTAATGGCATTCTAGATTAAACTGTTTTCTGCAAGACAATATGGGAACTCTGTTAACACATACTTCATTGTTTCTACCAGAAAATTCAGTCCACATTCCCAAAATTTGACCTACAAACAAACTCTCAGAATGAAACTTGTTTGTGAGTTTGGCACTGCCTATAATACCACAACTAAATCAAATTTCTAAAATAAGGATACAGATCTCACTAAACCTGGGTGTCTGGGTGGCTCACAGTGTCTGCCTTTAGTGTCTGCCTTTAGCTCAGGTTGCTGAGTCTCGCATTGGGCTCTCTGCTCAGCGGGGAGTCTGCTTCTCCCTCTGCCCCTCCCCCTGCTTGTGCTCTCTCTCTCTCTCTCTCTCAAAAATAAATAAATAATCTAAAAAAAAAAAACCAAACTCACTAAACCTATTCTTGAAGTATATTCCAAAGTACAGTTCATAACTGAAAATACGTGATCAATGAACTTCTTGTATTAACTTGCTATTAAATCCTATAAGTGAAAACAAAATTAATTTTAAATAAGATTCTGATAAATCATGTTTCAGTATGTTATCAAATTTCAATAATACCTAAGGCACACATCAAAGCAGTGATAATTCTTAAGTTCCCTAAAAATAAATCAGTGAATTTTACAGCAGCACAAGACAGTGGGACATGAGACAGAACACAACTAACCAGTGGGTCTTTATGAGAACCAGAAGACCTCTTCCTCATTCCATAAGAATGACTGTAAGAATGATTCTGGAAGTAAACATTTGAAGTTAACTTTCACGATCACAGAGTGAAGTTTAAAAAATAACTTAATAAACTTCGTCTTAAAGTTATGCACAGAAATATGCATACGAGATACAGAGTAATCCCCATGGAATCTATTTTCCAGCTGTTAGTAAGTGAATCACAGCACTTGACTGACTACCGAAGATATATAGCACCTCTACACATCTGCAGTCCCCCTGACTCTTCCCCTTGTGCCATCCATCTCCATGTATAGACAGCTAAAAAAGACGTAGTTAGGACTCAGAGCTAGGCAGGGCATTTGTGAGGATGCTTCACATCTTATTTGAGTCCCTTCTACCTTATACCTTCTTTATAAAGGTATAGGAGACAACAGGGTCCACCTCCTTCCAGGCCTCTCTTAGCAAAAGGCCAAAAGACAATCCTTTGGGATCAAACAAAACAAGATTGAAAAAGAAAGAACATGGCATTGCTCTGCCCAAGAAAAGCACATGCTGCTCAGGAGGAAAACAGCCAAGATGGTATAGATTGCTCCTCGTAACAACAGCATTATCAGACAATGACCTTACACACAGGTCCTCTGAAAACAGCACTGTCTCAGTACGTAATTTCTCCCAGGAGCACAAAGCCAAGCGTAGATGAGGGAATAAAGGACAAAAATACTACTAAATAGGTCTTTAGGTAGATAAGAAACCCAATCTAGCTATGCACTGCTCACGTGAAATGAGGAGGTGCAGCTAGAAATATCCTTCCTTCTCAGCAGTCTGCTCTAGGCAAATCATCTGACATACACACAACTAGGTCCTGAATCCATCCACTCATTTTTCTTTTTTGAATATGCATATCCTTCCTTTTACACATTACCCTGTACATTTTAAGAGAGGACTACATTGTCTAGAAACTCAGGCAATCTACTGACATAATATTAACCCAAGGAAAACATGCTATAACTAAACTTCCTTGGCTGAAATGACATACATAAAAAAACAACCAAATCAAGCAAAAATGAGCAGACATGACTGATGTTTCAGGTCACCTGTCACTGCTGGCTGTTTTCCCGTTTAGCAACTTCACACCTGCTGGCTTGTGACATAGAACAAGAAACACAGCAGGGCCTGTAGTTCAGTGGGTAACAAATACTGCCAGAAACATTTCTTTCAGGCAATGCATATGTGTCGTTTAAGGAGCTCATCACTTTAAGAAATGATATTACTACCAATCTTAGTCCTGAATAAGGAAGCAAATCATTTTTATCTGATCCTGAAATTCTAAAAGAAAAACTTATTCAAATATTTGTACAATTATGCCACAATTGCAAAACAACAGTTTTTGCATTATTGGCCATACGCTTTTCCCAAAACATAGTAACAAACCTGTGAAAGTTAGTCATCATCTATGATTAGCATGACCAGGCATTTATAAAGTAAAACTCTACATCTAACACAAAGTCATGCACTACATACTAATGATGAAAGTCTTGACGATCTATCCTTGAGGGAATCATACTGGATTTCAGAAGAAGTTGAGAGTTGATTGTATTCCCCAAATCAGAAATATAAAGAGAAAAAAAGCAACATTTACAGTTATTAAAATCCAAACCAACCGGAATTTAAGTAAAAACCATTTTTAAAAATCAAACAGTACTTTAAAAGTCAAAAATTATTATACACAAAGGCTGTTACATTTGAATTAAATAATCTTCTTCCCCACACACACACTTTCCTAGTATAAGTGATTGCTATGCTCTATGTACATGTAAAGCTGCGTGTTCTCTTTCAAGCACAAAATTCCTAGTCAATAATGGCGAGATGATTCAACCTCAGTATGCTGTAACACAAAATACCCTGCAGGGTGCCTTTACATGCAGGAGTAAGCATTTTGAAATCCAAAAGATGTTTTAGTTTGTATTACCGTGACTGTTTACCATCATTTCCCATTGTTTGAAACATGGCAAAAGCAAGGCATAGACAATGAAGCAAGAACACATAACTAATATAATCAAGGTTACAAAAAAGCAATTGCAGCATCAAAATGTGGAAGTTTCCTTGGATCTGCCTGTGGACACACAGCTGAAAAATTTCCCTTCTCAAAAACTTTCCCTATTAAAAACACTGAACAAGGGGCGCCTGGGTGGCTTAGTGGGTTAAAGCCTCTGCTTTCGGCTCAAGTCATGATCTCAGGGCCCTGGGATCGAGCCCCACAACGGGCTCCTTGCTTGGCGGGGAGTCATTGCTTGCCTCTGTCTCTGCCTGCCACTCTGCCTACTTGTGATCTCTCTCTGTCAAATAAATAAAAAAATAAATAAAATCTTATTAAAAAACACTGAACAAAACTGGAAACTTAGTCTAGGCAAAGTGTGGAATATGCACAGTATACATTCAAGTGTGGCATTAAATACCAATCAAAGAAAAAAACGTAAAATTTATGATAAGACCAGAAAAACCTATTTCATGTAGGGTCTTTAAGAAAATAAAATGAGGCATAATACCACACTTCAAATCCAAGAAACTGAACTAAATTAAAAACAACTTAGATTTGTGATTTCCTAATTTTGTTTTTGAAGCATTCTAGCTTACACCTTTTGAGCAATCTTACCCAGAAGAGACAAACAATACAGTGTTATTACATATGTAACAAAAACCTTATTTATCTAAAATTTTCTAAAATGCCTAAAGGTATGCATTTAGTAAATTATGTGCAATGGTAAAATGTCACAGTATACGAGTGACATTTCCCTGAAAGTAAAGTTCCTTCTCTATAGAAATTTCACTTAGGTCTCTTCTCCATTAACAAAATACATTTTTGTTAAAAAATACCATCAATAAAATATGTATTACTCAAGCCACACATTCTTACAAATAAACTAACTATTCTGCCCTCCCAACCAGGTAAGTTCACTGAAGAAAACAGCTATGTCTTATGTTTTCTGATCCTCTATGTAGCACCAATGGCATTTTACAAAGGCACAGAATTTAATAAGAGAATTGAAACTGACCTATTTCAATTTTCTCTTTCCAAAATACAATGCAGAGTTCAGCTGGTTTTTAAAAAACTGCTGAATCTGATAAGAAATCCATAACTTGGACATTCCAACTGCTATTAGAACAACTGGGTAAATACAAAGAATCCCCCCAGTATACGCCAATTGGTATTTATGTTGTTTAAAAACAAATAATTCATCAAAGGAGGGAGAGCTGAAGGGCTCTATTATTAAGGGCTCTAGCTAAAACATTTCCAAATCTTCTATGACAGTCTATCAAAAAGAATTTAACTCCCACAAAAAGTTACCTGAAAGTCTTCATTTGAAATAAAATTAAAAGAAATAGAGCAACTTTTTGTTTGTAGAAACAAAGTTCAGCAAGTGTCAATTTCCGTTAGAATATACCTATTATTCAAGCCCGCAGAACTCTGAGAGTCCAAGTGCATAATATTAACACTGCACATTTTTCTGAACTACACACCATGATGTCTTTCCTTTTGGGTGTACTGGCTCTGCTCCAGTGTGTCCCTGGTATGTCCTTCGATGGGTTCGTCCATGGAATTGAACGGTGTAGTAGTAAATGACAAAACACAAATTGCAAGCATATTAAAATGGAATTCATTAAAATTATACTAAGGGTATTGATAATTAAAGGGGAATTAATATATACAACAGTAAAAATCTGGACCAATAAGAAATTGTAATGTATCCCTACTGCTCTGGTTCAAGGTGGCCTCAATTTTCTAATTTTGGACCTCTACCTTATAATCTTCTCGTATTTCAATATAAAAAGCAGTGACAAAGCATTTGCAAGATGCTTTTTACAGGCAGATTGTTTTTTTAAAGAAACAGACTGTTTAAATTCTAACCTCAGGGATTTGATTTCACCCTCCTTCCCCCAAACCTTTCATTCACAGTCTTGAACTATCTTTGCTCTTCTTATTTTTTATAAAATGTTTATAGCATGGAAACCATTTCCAGCCCAAATACCTTCTGGCAGGTCATCTTTCAAGAAAGTATTAACTGAAGTTAATTGGATAAAAAAAGATTGAAGTCCTAAAAATATGGCAGAAAACCTTAAATACATCTGCCTCACATCCAGGTACTACTTATGTGCATACATCCAATACAAGGTCCAAAAGTGTTAGACCTTTTTAATATATAGTTCATACGTTTTAAAAAATAACTGGCAAAGAAACACCAAAACTCTCAAATTAGGGGTGCCTGGGTGGCTCATTGGCTAAAAGCCTCTGCCTTCAGCTCAGGTCATGATCTCAAAGTCCTGGGATTGAGCCCCGCATCGGGCTCTCTGCTCAGCAGGGAGCCTGCTTCCCTCTCTCTCTCTCTCTCTGCCTACTTGTGATCTCTCTCCTCTCTGTCAAATAAATTAAAAAAAAAAATCTTAAAAAAAAAAAACCTCCCAAATTATATAGCAAATCCCAATAAAGTTTAGGTCAGTGTTTTAGGCCACCACATTTACTTTTAAAAGAGAACAAAAGCTGTCTACATAATTCAGCTTAATGTATGTGGTAGTTATTTTTTACTTTTTGTTCTTTAAATTCTTATTTAAAGATGTTATTTGTCAGTGAGAGAGAGACAGAGAGCACAAGCAGGGGGTGTGGCAGGCTGAGGAGAACCAGGCCCTCCACTAAGCAGGAAGCCTGATGCGGACCTCAGCCGAAGGCAGACACTTACCAGCTGAGCCATCCAGGTGTCCGTGGTAGTTATTTTTTTTAAAAGTAAATTATCAACAACAACAACAACAACAAAGTAAATTATCTGGGGGCTCCTAGCTGGCTCAGTCGGTAGAGTATACAACTCTTGTGAGCCCAAAACCCACCCTGGGTATAGAGATTACTTAAAAGTAAAATCTTAAAAAAAAAAAGTACATAATCTGATGAAAACTTAGAACCCCCAATGTTATCTTCTTAAAACAAACAAAAAAAACTTACCTCAATTATACTTTGTTTTTAAAGATTTTATTTATTTATTTGAGAGAGAGAGAGAGAGAGAGAGAAAACAAGGAGGGAGCGGGGGATGGTGGAGAGGCAGAAGGAGAAGCAGACTCATCACTGAGCAGGGAGCCCAAGGCGGGTCTCTATCCCAGGTCCCTGGGATCATGACCTCAACCAAAGGCAGACACTTAACCAGCTGAGCCACCCAAGTGCCCCCCTTAATTATATCTCTTTTAGACAATGTTACTAGTGAGCTTTCAGACTTATTTCCAGGAAATCTAACTATTTAAAACATGCTGGATGTACACTCATACACAATAACATACTAGAGTCTCCTCTAGGGTGTAAAATTTTTATTAATCTTCATGTTCATGCTCAAGATTTTTTAAAATACTGGGAGCTTTACTCTTTACCATAGTAGCAAATTTTCACTCTTACCACAGTGAAATAAAATGCTGTGAGGGCTCTAGTTTTATCTTAAATTTATTTAATGATATAATTTCCATAAAAAGAAAAACATCATCATTACTTTATAGACACTCATGGTAACTAATTCTTCATTAGCTTAACTGCAGGTTTAATTTCTTTTGTTTACTGATTTAAGGCTCCTAAATTAGGGGCGCCTGGGTGGCTCAGTCAGATAAGCATCTGCCTTTGGCTCAGGTCATGAGCCCACCTGAATCCCAGGATTGAGCTCCTCAACGGGCTCCCCGGCTCAGCAAGGAGTCTGCTTCTCCCTCTCCTTCTGCCCCTCCCCTGCCACTGCTCCTGCTCTCACTCTCTCTCTTGCTCTCACTCTCTTGCTCCCTCTCTCTCAAATAAATAAATAAAATATTTTTTTAAAAATGATTAAAAAAATAAACATTCTTAAATTAGGTCAAACTTGGATGGTTTTACTGTTTGGTTAAACTAGTATAACCAATATATAATCAAGTTTCCCTGAGATCACATAGAAAATTATAAATAACCAGCTTGATGATAACTGTGTGAAACTTCACACTATGAACATTATAATGGAAAGCAAAGGAAAAAGCCATAATTTTTTTTAAATGGGGAGAGATTGTTTTCAAACTCTCAATATTCAACTTTTAAGCTTTTATTGACTAACTCCCTATAAGATTCTTTTCCAAGTGTTTATAGAGAAAAAAATCTCCAGGGAGAATAAAGATGAATTTATTATCTTAAAAAATGTTTCTCCTATAAAATCATTCTTAAGTTGATTGGGTTACTGTGAAGACCTTTGTAAATCTAAACTTTTGCAATTAACTAAAATACTTATGATTTAAAAACAAGTGTTCTAATTTACTGTAAAAAATGGAAGTAGATTACATTCACCAATAAGAAATATATTTCTTGGGGCACCTGGGTGGTTCAGTGGGTTAAAGCCTCTGCCTTTGGCTCAGGTCATGATCCCAGGGTCCTGGGATTGAGCCCTGCATCGGGCTCTCTGTTCATCAGGGAGCCTGCTTCTCCCTCTCTCTCTGCCTGCCTCTCTGCCTACTTGTGATTTCTGTCAAATAAATAAATAAAATCTTAAAAAAAAAAAAAGAAATATCTTTCTTAAGAGTATAAACGCATCTGTAACTGATATACCAGAATGCACTTGATTTATTATATATAAATATATTTTATATACTTATATACTTTTATATACTTATATATTACACAAGATAGGAAGAAAACTAGACTTAGGGATAGTTAACCAATATAGACCTCGACATGAAAGATCATTTTACTGATGAAAAATCTAGATATACACATATCAACATTGTCAATGCACATATTAAAGCATTGCTTTAAGATTTAAAGCATAATTCTTTAAAAAGAGATCAGTGTCTCGGCACAAAATATAAGACGTTAATGAACGAACTCCAATTTACCTTGATTTACAGCAATGTATGCTAAAAAGGTGAGACATACTACAAAATGTTATTCAAAATGTTGAAGTACAGTAATTACTACAAATATGATAAGCAGGGAATTTTTCAAATCAATAGCTCAAATTTTCCATGTAATAAAACTATAATTAGCCAACCAAGCCCCAAAGCTATTACCCATTTAATAGTTATTTTTAAAAATATGGAGGGAGGAAAATCTGAAAGTTGAACCACACAGATGTCATTCCATAGAAATGAATCTTATTATTTTGTGAGAATTTTCCAAAATCAAAGGTCCTTTTATACAAAAATAGTAACACATGTTAATAGTTTAAAATATTCATGATTTTAGAATTGATTTATATTGATTATACCAATGATTTAAGAGAAAGATCACTTTCCAATGAAAGGATTTTGCCAATATTTTCTCTATTTTTTTTAAAGGCAAAGGAATATGAACACTGTCAGATATTTCAGGCAATAATGCTGCAGAAAGCTCACACATATAAGCTTTGCTATTAAAATACCAACCCTGTGACTGCCAAGACTTCGATTGGACAATCCATCCTCAACTCCCTGATAAGAACAAAAACAAATATAGCATAAGTTTGTGGGTTAATGAGGGGCATTAAGTTAATGAGGGACAAGTTTATTGGTTATTACAAACCAGATAAGGTCGATGATGACTGGACCGGTGGGAATACCTGGCCCTTTCTGAATCTTCCTAGGAAAGGAGAAAGTACATGGAGAGTTAATCACTGAACAGAGGGCTGTCTATCAGAACAACTGTGCAAACAACAATTGGTTAGGAGCACAGCAGCACCTTTCTTAGAGCAAGCAGGTGTGGACAACTTAGCTTCTATAGCTGGGTTTGGGACAGCCACATGCTTCAGGTGGAAAGAAAGTACCAATAATAATAATCTTGTGTGTGTATGTCTGACCACTTGTAAACTATAATCTATAAATGACCAAGAGAGCTCAATATATCAAGATAAAAATAAGCAAGTATACTTAACAAATAGATATTGAATTCAGCATTAAAAGTAGACTTTTACCTATTTTTTTTTTCGGATGTGCATTTATGCAAGGCAGGAAGAAATGTTTATTACAAATATAGTTTAAGGACTTAAAAAAATTGGGGTCACAATTTTGTGCTCACTGCAAAAGAATTTTGTTTTCTTGCACCCCTCTACCTGGAAAATAAAAGAATAATAGCCCCTGTGTGTTAATATGAAAAACTACTTATAATTAGAACTATGTAAATAATCTAGAGTTGGTGAAGTTATTTCAAGATTATGCCTCATGAAGATAGTAAAAAAAAAAAAGAAAAACATGACCACAGCCTAACAGTTGACCAAATTAAACAAAATTGTAAACTTTTCCACAGTCAGCTATTAGCAATAGAGCATTAAGTCCTGTCTGTGGGGTCAAATGACTAGTTCCTAGAGTCTAATCAACTGCAACAGTTAAGGAACTTCTGATCTTTCAGAATTTCAAAGTCCAAAGTGTTAAAGTAATTTGCACTAAGAATCTACACACAACTGTCCAGTTGGGTTCATAGTTAATCAATGCTATCTTTTCCAAAATGAATCGATACCTCAACACCACAAAGCACTACAGCATGATCATTACACAGGTGAAACAAACAGATGTGGTTTTGTCTGATCATCCATTTCAAATTACAGAAACAGTAATTCCACAGAAACACAGAAACACTAATGCCTTATTTCGGTCATGATCTTTCAGCATCCTTCGAAAACACTCACGGTTGTCATCTGCTGGGTATACTGATGCACGTGATCAAATCTGTTCAAGTCTGTTTTATAAGCACCAATATGATTCAGTGATACAATATCCAACAGAGCGTTCTGAACTTTAGGAGTTCATCACTGATTTACACTTTTGTTATATAATAGATACGTGTAATCTGCAAGAAGCCAAGCAAATTTCTTCCTTTTCCCTATCACATTATATACCACAAAAGTTTTGGGAGCATGTGCATAAACCCAGCAGAGTAGGTACAGTTTACTGAGTGGTAACCAGTTCTAGGCTAATTAGCTTTAAAGAACCTTGTGCTATTCACACAGCCTAATTCTACAAGTCCCTTCCCAGTCTTATTTGCGGTACTAGGGCAACATGTATTATTTAATGTTCAATCTTCCCTTTACCCTTTTTTTATTCCACCTACCACACAAGAGCACTTTTTTAAAATCGACCTCTAAAAACCAAAGCCCATTAAAGATGCAGCAAAGACAGATGAATTCATATTTATTTTCAATTATGTTACTTATAAAAATGCCTTAGAAAACTTATTTTTGGGGGGACACCTGGGTGGCTAAGTTGGTTAAGCAGCTGCCTTCAGCTCAGGTCATGATCCCAGGGTCCAAGGATCGAGTCCCACATCGGGCTCCTTGCTCAGCGGGGAGCCTGTTTCTCCCTCTGCCTGCCTCTCTGCCTGCTTGTGCTCCCTCTCTCTGACAAGTAAATAAATAAAATCTTAAAAAAAAACATAAAAACTTATTTTTTTAGCCGCATTTGGAAAAAATGGCCAAAAAAGACCTTAGAAGACTACAAAGAGGCCAGTTAATGTGAACTGCAAGAATACAGCTTATTCTAGTCATAAACTACACCTTAAACCAGCACTGTCCACCAGAACTTTCTGTGACAAAGTGGAAATGTTCTGTTTGTGCTAAGATGGTAGCCAAAGGCTACATGTGCCTACTGACCACCTGAAATGCTAGAAGTGCAACTGAGGACTTGAATTTTTAATCTATTTAAGCCTAAATGTAATCACCCATATATGGCTGGTGGTTACTGTACAAACAGTAAGATGAGCTCAAAGCAAATTTTCATTATACCAAAAAACCACAAAGCACATATTTTACTAAGAGGCTGCCATGTCGCACCACTCTGATATAAAAAGGCAGGCATTTCGGTAGTTGTAAATAACTGCCCCCACCTTGACTACTTCTGCACAGTGACAAATACGAGAGAAAGAGAAAGAAGCTCTTATATAAAAGAAAAGATCCTAGAATTATTTTTAAGAGCTAGAAAGGTCCCTAGAGATTATACAGTCTGATCCCTTCATTTTAAAGTAAAGAAAATTGCAGCACAAAAAGATTAAGTAGGAAGAGGAATCCACAAAGACATAAAGCTGGGCCCAGTATTCAAATCTTTGACTCACTAGGCCACCAAACCATAAAGAGACCATCCTACACTGGCTACACCTACACTGATACATGACAAGAGCATGAAGAAAATGGCCAGATAGCCTGGGTTTTACTCAAAGATTTCTCCTTCTCTGGAAGAATAAGCAACTTCATTTCCCAGGTATTCCGGAATAGTATTTTAAATTGACAATTGACTTTTCCTGAATTAATAGCACCAAGGGCCAAGAGAAAGGAAAAAACTCAGCAACTGTGTTTCTAGGTACCCACTACAAGGCTGATTAACCTTCTCTTCCACAGTCTGAGAAACAATCCATTTTCACTGACCTGGAAGTCAGCAGTAGTATAAAGGATCCAAGGCAGAAAAAAACAGGACAAGTCCTTAAAAAATGGATGTATAGTCGGTTAAGCATCTGCCTTTGCCTCAGGTCATGATCCCAGGGTCCTGGGATCAAGCCCCATATCTGGCTCCCAGCTCAGCTGGGAGCCTGCTTCTCCCTCTCCTGCTTCTTCTGCTTGTGTTTTCTCTCTGTGTCAAATAAATAAAATCCTTAAAAAAAATTTAAAAACTGGATGTATATTTGCTCAAGGCTTTCTTTTGATACTTTTAAATGAATGGAAATGAAATGCAGTCTGCTTTTAAAAATTCACTCCATGTACAGGTAAAGTGATTTTATTGAAAGTAAGAAGACCACAGCCCACTGAAGACACCTGGCTCTGTTCTTTGTCAACAAGTAATATTTAAGTCAAGGCTAGAGCCATTCCCTGAGTTCCCAATTAGGAAACCTCAGAAATCGCACTTTCTCTTCCAGGTCACCGGCACCCTGCTGCTGAAGACACTCAGTTTAAAAACAGAAACACTGGCCTCACTGGGACTATCTGGAGGCCTACAAAGACTTGGGCCCTTTCATCTTCATCCTTAATTTTCAACCCACGAGCAGGTGTGGCATGCTCTCCGACCTTTGAATTCTGGCTCTGCCAATGGCTGAGCAAGTTGTTGACTTCACCAGTCCTTCATCACCTTATCTATAAAACAGAGATGGTGGTCCCTAACTTACCATGTAAAATGGAGACATAGGTAAAAAGCACTAGCACAGTACTGGCATACAGATGCTCATTTTAGCTTCATCCCTGAGCCTCCTGCCCTGGCTTTTCCTCTTCACACCTCCAACATCCCACCCCTACACCCAGAAAGTGTGAAAATTAGGAGAAATTTCTAACATGGATAGATATTTCCTTCTAATAACTGACAATTCTATTACTTATATATGCATTATTTTATTATAAATTTATTGTTCTTTATTATATCTTATATTGTGACTATAACATGCCATCTTTTACTATAGGCTCATAGACGAAATGCAGCCAGAGAGAGAAGCTGAGAAGTGAAAGGAAAAATTAGTTTGAAAAGAGTAAAAGCAAGTGTCAGAAGGGGTTAAGTGATAATTATTGCCATCTGAAACTAAACCCCATCCATGTTCTCTGTGAGTCCGAGTTATCACTCAGGACTTGAGTTAGTGGTCATCTGCATTCTAAGCCTCTAAACCAAAATATTCCCCCTTCCATGAAAATCTGGTGCACACACTTCCTGAACTGCACACATTTCACAGAGATAAAAACTATGTTTTTATCTTCACGGCCTTGGAATAAAAGAATCAAATATGAGACTTTTAATATAGGCTTTTCTTCTTAGTGTTTTGGTGTGCCCTAAGATGATAAAATCTCAGGCAATTTAATTTTAGAACTATGATACATAATTTTTAAAAATTAAACTAATATTTCCATGGAAAATTTGCAAGCAAAAGTGATTTATTTTATTCACACAGAAAGTTCTTAACGAATCAACAGTCAGATAACCCAGTTTCATGCAGAAGACACTTTAAATAAAACCAATTAGGCTAGCTTTAGTAACAAGGACAAATTCTACTCTAAAGTAACAAATACATTCATGAGGAATCACTTAATTGTAAATAACCAAACATCATCTTTCTCTCCTTTCTAAAAAATCACAATGAGAAGTATGAAAAAGTTTCAAATCTGTAGGTCAATACAGTAATATTTTTTATAGTCATAAATATTTTAATTCTGGTTGTACTTCAAAATGCTGCTACAGAAGGAATTTGCTTGTAAAAAAAATTCGTTTAACAGCGATTAGTGGTTCCTAACCTAATCTGGTGTTCACTTAAAAATATACATATATTCAAAAGTCTGCATGAGATTTTAAGGCTTCCTGCTCCATC
The DNA here is from genome assembly GCA_028646535.1 of Procyon lotor. Lineage (NCBI taxonomy): Eukaryota > Metazoa > Chordata > Mammalia > Carnivora > Procyonidae > Procyon > Procyon lotor. The sequence goes on from CM053603.1 coordinate 53,846,556, forward strand.
TCCCAAGCCGATTCACATGGATGAAGAACCTCCATAAAAGAAGACAGCTGGGGAAATTACCAACATTGAAAAAAGTTCAAATTTAGGAATGATTCCCAATAACTAATATTTTACTGGTTCACGATTTGCTCTTGTAGCTAAAAATTTGGGAGTGGTCGTAGAAGATTCTAAAAGGAACTGAGAGAAGTGAAAACATAAGAGTAATTTTCATAGGAAATTAAAGAATGACGTGGTTCATCTTTCAGTGAGGACATTTCTGCCTAGTTTTTTTTTTTTTTTAAAAGAGAGAAAGGAAGAGGGGAGGAGGCAGTGAAGGAGAGAAGGAAAGGAGAGGGGGATAAATTTGAGGGAGAGAAGAACAAACTCGGAGAAAGAAAACACATCCATTTACTCAATCTCTCTTGGTCAAAAGCATTCATGACACAAGCATTAGGCTATAGACTACAGCAGAAAATGGATGGACTCCAAGTACACATGTGGTTCACTACAGACAGAAGAGACACTCTCTGACCTTTAGGTTCAAACATGCCAAACACTCCTACTTGGCAAACTATTAGTCAATGTTTTACTTCAAGATTGCATTATTTCAGCAACTGATCACAACATGCAGGGCAGGCAATCCTGGCCTACCAGCCACTTCTGAATCTGTCCCCATTTCCGATCAAAGGAATAATGAGAGTGCTACAAATGCAAAAGTTTCATCAACTGAAGTTTCCAACATACTGCATGATCTGAAAAGTCTTAAATTAATCCTATACATTTGCCCTGAAGAGCAGTGATCATTAGCTTAACATAAGTTACACATTCAAAAGACAGAAAATTACTAAGTATGTTCAACAATGAAGAGCTATATGGCTCTTTGCAGTTTAGAGGAAATGGAACTTATACTTAGCAACAACCTCCTTATAATTTTACTATAATTTTAAGATTATAAAAGACAATGCATTGCAACATTTTCATTTTAAGCCAAGAAATGCATTTAATATTTGAAACTACATATGATGTCAAAAACAAAAATAGCGACATAGGTATGAACTGTTTTTTGGTGTAATTTTTGAGCTGTGCATAAAATCTATACACTTCTCTTTAACCCATTAGCAGAAGTCCACCACCAACATGAAAATAAAGTGTTTAATACTATTAATCTTTCAGGCTTTCCCCCTTCGTACCATTATGGCATCAGAAATATGTTTTCATGTGAATTTTTGGAGTCAGGTTGATGTCAGAAGGAAAGAGTTAAAAAGAGTATTTGTTTCATTTTAAAGCAGCCCTATTTCTTTCTTTTTTTTTTTTTAACATATAATGTATTATTTGTCCCAGGGGTACATGTCTGTGAGTCATCAGTCTTACATGTTTCATAGCACCCCCATAGCCCATACCCTCCCCAATGTCCATCCCCCAGCCACACCATCCCTCCTCCCAGCAACCCTCAGTTTGTTTCATGAGATTCAGAGTCTCTTATGGTTTGTCTCCCTCCCGAACCCATCTTGTTTCATTTTTTCCTTCCCTACCGCCACAACCCTCCGCCCTACCTCTCAAATTCCTCTTATCAGAGAGATCATATGATCATTGTCTTTCTCTGACAATGATCATTTCACTCAACATAATACCCTCTAGTTCCATGCACGTCATTAAAAATGGCCAGATTTCATTTCTTTTGATGGCTGCATACTATTCCATTGTATATATGCCACATCTTCTTTATCCATTCATCTGTTGATGGGCATCTAGGTTCTTTCCATAGTTTGGCTATTGTGAACATTGCAAAGCAGCCCAATTTCTATACACCTATTTTATTTTTTACTTTTCTTTCTGATGATAAAAATGTGCTAAAATTTATGAACTATAGAAAAGCATTAAGAAACAAAACTAATCAATTCCACCACTGACAAACCAAAGTATTGATGGTAATCATTTCTTTCTAAGTAGTTTTTGACCCCATATATGATACTAGTTTTTATAACATACAATGGGAGTCCTACCAGTCTTAAAGTTTTGGTTTTTTCTTAATTTTCTTGCATGATCATAATATAATTAACCTAAACTCTAAGACAGGACTATAGTAAATAAATTCGTCATGTCTAAGCTGACTTTAGCTAATATACGTTAAGCACTTACCACACCATAACAACTTGCTACCATGTACACAGTAAGAGCTGTTTATGTGTTTGCTGTTATTATTTAAAGCAAATATTGCATTTAATTTATGGACATAGAATGGCTAGTTAAAATATACACATCAGGTTATACTATTCCCACTGTTTCAAGGGGAACTAGATTTATTTCAGCAGGAAACTAGCCAAGTATTAACTTATTTGAGACTAGCACAAAATTAGGATCATACCCCCACCCCACACCCTGATTACCTCTTTTTGTTGTCGCTCCAGTTCTCTCATGCGTATATCTCTTGCTTCTGCCCGGGCAGCCCGTTTTGCCGCCAGTCTCGCCTCTGCCTGAAATATAATATAAAGATTCAGCTTTATTTACGAACGACAACAACCTGCACACCAGCTGCCACGGTAAGGCGCAGATACGACATAACTGTCCACAGCAGGTAGGCGAACAAGATACCCTCTTACTCAGCTGTGTGACTGCCTCAGTCAGCTCCTGTACACTCGTTTCTTTGTACTAGCCCAGAGTCTCTCCTGAAATCTGGGCCTTTATTTTTTTTTTAAAGATTTTATTTATTATTTATTTGTCAGAGAAAGAGAGAACACAAGCAGGCAGAGACAAAGGGTGAAGCAGATTCCCCGCTGAGCAAGGAGCCCGATATGGGACTCGATCCCAGGACCCTGGGATCATGACCTGAGCTGAAGGCAGCTGCTCAACCAACTGAGCCACCCAGGCGTCCCCCTGGGCCTTTATTTTTAACTGCTTGCCTTGATTCCACATGCAAAACATTTCACACAATTCATTATGTCTCTGCAAACTCGCTTCTTCCAAAATTTCAATCAATTCAGTCATACAAATTAGAAACTTCAGAACCGGCCTCTACTTCATTTTGGACATTGCCGATATCCAGTCTCAAAGTACTGCTAATTCTCTACTGCTGAGTTTCTCTCACCCCATGGCCATTATGCTGTTTCTGTTCCAGGTACTCTTCATATCTTTCTCCTTTTAAACTGGTATGCAGATCACATACTATCAAATTCACCACTTACAACTAGACAATTTGGTGGTTTTCAATACTACATTCACAAGGTTGCACAACTACCACTGCCACCTAATTCCAGGATACATTCCTCACCCCAAAAAGAAAGCCCATGCCCATTAGGAGGCAATCCTCATTCTCCCTCCTCCCACCTCCTAGAGACCACTAATCTCACTTTCTGTCTCTACAAATTGTCTCTGCGAAAATTCTGTAAATTTCATATCAGTGAAATTATACAATAGGAACTCTTCACCTCTTGCTTGATTGAACACTACTTAAACTCCTTTCAAATCCATCTCCCTGCCTCCAGAAGCTGCCCTGTAATTCCCTTCTACAATGTTACAGGATTGCCAATCTGCCTTTCAAAACACATTTCTGATCATATCATTAAGCAGTGTAAAACCCTCCACTGGCTCCCCATTACTTCTGGCTGAAGCAAAATTCCACAGACTAGCATAAAGACAAGAGGAGAAAAGCACAAACAGAAATAAGGTTCCTCCCAGTCAGATCTCCCCCTAATTTCCCAGGACTTGGTCCACATGAACAGCTACAGGCCACCTCCCTCCATCCGGGACTTTACTGTGCTCCATTAAGCCTCTCTTCAGCTCAGGTAATTATCTCAGGGTCATGAGATGGACATCGGGCTCCATGCTCAGCACCAAGTCTGCTTATAATTCTCTCTCTCCCTCTCGCTCTGCCCCTCCCTGTGCCTACTCCTGTGCTCTCTCTCTCTCTCAAAAAAATATTAAGAAATACAAAACAAATAAAATTACAAGCTCCTATCACCTCCACAACTTCCATGTCTCAATCGATGTCTGCTACTAAACAAAAGAATTTCAGGCCATGGACTAAAGCATCGAGGAAACGAGACAGGGAAACAGCTTGATGTACCACATGAAACTTAAAAATCTCCTCAGTGATTTCTATCTTAACAGTGGTTTCCTCTGTTCTGGGCCACATCCTAACTCTGATTCAGATCGCCCCCTGATAAGTAATAGCTGCTTCTCCTGTGGTGTTATATTTGTGCCCAAGTTAAGAGACTCAGCCAATGTTTGAAAGAGTCTACTTGTGCGGAAGCAATTGTGTTCGGTGCTGAAAATATAGGGCAAGATGATATCTCTGCCCCAGAGAAGTCCTCAATCTAGTTGAGAGATATGGAAACACAACACTAAGGGAAGGAGCATGCAGGAGAGAGCAATTTGTTTTCCCTGGCAAGGTACTGGCAGGCTTCTAAGAAAAGGAGACAGCTTAAGAGTTAAGAGTTACACTTATTCAACTACCCCAACTTTGGCACTTTCCCAGTCTGCCTAGCTGGCCTTTTCATAGCAAAAACCCTAAATGCACATCTGCCAACCTCAAACTCTAAACAATAACATGACCAGAGCAATGAATCTTCTCAAATGAATTTTTCATTGGCTTCTATCTTTTAAAAAAGCTGTTCCTACCTTTTGTACCCCTCTGGCTACGGGCAGACAACACTTTCTTACTAGAGTTCTCATTTTATAGAAAAATACTTCAAGGATAAGTTCAGCAGATAGCAAATACATTTTTAAATTACAAAGTATCGTTTTTCTGGGGAAAATTTTCAAACTTTTTTTTTTAATTTCAGCAAAGCCATAGCAGTGTGTAAGGATTGTCATTTCCATGTTACTAGCTTTGTACTTGTAGCCTTCTTTAGAAATGTGTCAAGAATGCCCATTTCATCCTTCCAAGACAGATGGCCAATTCTGTCCATTCTATGCTAAAACAGCTCACACTTTTCTCTCACCAAACCTAAATGATAGATAATTGAAATCTACTCTCCAATAAGATTTCTTTTGCAACAAAAGGCTGCAACAACCTGGCTGCTGTGTAACAGAAAGAATATGGGCTTCAGAGCCACAAAAATACCCTTCCCTTTGTTTAGCCAACTTTATCCAAACTCAAATATGCCTCCCTTGGAGACAGTACTGAAGAAGCCACTAAACAACCTTAAAAAAGTGAATAGGATTTTAAAGTACTTTATCTTAGTATTTTTCTACACATTGCTACCAGATGCCTGAAGCAGTACTGACAGTAGGAATAGCAAAAAGCAAAAGGTGATTCCAATCCAGCAGGCAAAACATGTACTCTGTACTTGTACCAATGCTTTTTTTTTTTTTTTTTAAAGATTTTATTTATTTGACAGAGAGAAACACAGCGAGAGAGGGAACACAAGCAGAGGGAATGGTAGCGGGAGAAGCAGGCTTCTTGCCGAGCAGGGAGCCCGATGTGGGGCTCAATCCCAGGACCCTGGGATCATGACCTGAGCCGAAGGCAGACGCTTAACGACTGAGCCACCCAGGCGCCACCCCCCTTTTTTTTTTTTAAGATTTTCATTTATTTGACAGAGAGAAACATAGCGAGAGCAGGAACCCAAGCAGGGAGAGTGGGAGAGGGAGAAGCAGGCACCCGACATGGGGCTAGCTAGATCCCAGAACCCTGGGATCATGACCTGAGCCAAAGGCGGACACTGAGCCACCCAGGCACCCTTACCAATGCATTTTAAAATAAATAATAGGTACACAAAGTCTATTTCTAGGTAGTAATACTAGCATTTCCCTCACATTACAACTGCATGATTTCTACACAATCATTTTACACGCACTCACAGATTTAAAAAATAAATGGTATATAAGAATAAAGAATCACAAAAAATTAAGTTTAAAACAAAATTCACAAAAAAAAAAAAAGTTAAACATAGAATTACCATTTGATCTGCTAAGTCCATTTCTGGGTCCATACACAAAAGAACTGAAAGCAGAGTCTCAAACAAGAATCTGTATGCCAATGTTCAAAGAAGCCTTATCCACAATGGCCAAAAAGTACAAACAACCCAATGTCCATCAATGGAAGAATAGATAAACAAAATGTGTTATATCTGTACAATAGAATATGATTCCAGGAACAAAAGAAATTCTGACACATGCTAAAACATGGGTGAATCTTGAAGACATTATGTTATGTGAAATAAGCCAGATGCCAACGTACAAATATTATATGATTCTACATATTTGAGGCGCCTAAAATAATCAAATGGCATGGGCACAGAAAGTTGGACAGTGGTTCCAAGAAGCTGAATAAAAGGGAAAAATGGGGAATTTTCATCTAATGAAATTACACAACTTCAGGACAGAGTAATGACAAATTTCTGAAGATGGAGAATAGTGCTGGCTGCACAACAGTGTAAATATACTTACTGCCACGGAATTGTACACTTAAAGATGATTAAAATGGTAAATTATGTTATGTATTTTACCACAAAAAAAAAAGTTAAAGTTAGCATAAGGCATGAAATCAGAATTATTCAGGAGCCTAATTCATTTCAGTACTTGCAGAGTCTTTAGCTGATAGGCCTCAAACTTTTAAAATGAAATTTTAAATTTTGGGAACTGAAAATTCAGGTTCAGAAGTTACCTGTGAAATCAAGTAGGTCAATGGACTAGGTTTCTAAAAATTTTTTTCTCATCATTGTGCTTTCAAATATTAGACACATTAAGACTGATTAAAGGAAATACGTAATCATATAAGTATAGTAACGTATTCTTAGAACAGTAAAAATGATAACACAAAAAGTAAAGATATATTTGGATAGAATTAAATCCATTTTCCATTAAATGCTTGGAGCAAATGGAAAAATAAAATAATAGCAAAATCATGGGACTTGATCACCCCTGGAACAAATTGCTTTAGGTTGTATTAATTCAGAAACCTTCTAAATTTGTAAGCTGTTCACTTCATAACTAATAATTAGCAATTGTACAATGATCAATAAGAAACAACTTCTAGGGCACCTGGGTGGCTCAGTCGTTAAGCGGCTGCCTTCGGCTCAGGTCATGATCCCAAGGTCCTGGGATCGAGCCCTGCATCGGGCTCCCTGCTCTGCAGGAAGCCTGCTTCTCCCGCTACCACTCCCTCTGCTTGTGTTCCCTCTCTCGCTGTGTTTCTCTCTGTCAAATAAATAAAAAATCTTTAAAAAAAAAAAAAAAAAAAGAAACAACTTCTAAGGGCGCCTGGGTGGCTAGTCAGTTGGGCATTGGACTCTTGGTTTCAGCTCAGGTCCTGGGATGAAGCCCCCATATCCGGCTCCCCACTCAGAGTGGAATCTGCTTGAATATTCTGTTCCTCTATCCCTCCCTTCACTTGCACGTTCACCTGTGCGCACATACTCTCTCTCTCCCTCTAATAAATAAATTAAAAAAAAAAAAAAAGAAAGAAAAGAAAGAAAGAAAAGCAAAAGAACGTCGGGGGTGTTATCTGGGTGGCTCAGATGGTTAAGCATACAGCTCTGGATTTTGGCTGTCATGATCTCAGGGTCCTGAGATCAAGCCCCACAACCAGCTCTACATTGAGCTTGGAGCCTGCTTAAGATTCTCTCTTCCTCTCCCTCTGCACCTCCCCTGCTCATGCTTGCTCTCTCTCTCTCTCTCTCAAATAAAAAAATAAAAAAAAATCCTCTAGGAAGAACTTCTAGGAAAGCTGAGAATTAACCACATGCTATGGTTTGAGTACTTCTACATTAAGGACTTTTCCTTCACCATCAGAATTTTGTATTGTGCTTTTCTGGAATTTAAGAAAACAAAATGGATTTGCAAGCTAAGATGGCAGCATATGGACCCTCACTTGCCTATCCCTAGAACACAATTGGATAACTATCAAATCATTCTGAATACCCATAAAATGGACCTAAGAACTAACAGAACAAACTGCACAACTAGAGGAAGCGAAGAAGCCACATCGAGGAAAATGTAATTTAAAAAAAACTTGGGGAAAAAAAGAAAAAAGAGAAAAGGATGAGATGCAATAAAAAATGTAAATCACTCCATTTTAAAATGGGCAAAGGATTTGAATAGACATTTCTGTAAAGACAATGTATAAATGGCCAATAAGCACATTAAAAGATACTCAACATCATTAGCCATTAGGGAAAGACAAATCAAAACCACAGTGAGATACTTCACACCCATTAGAACGGCTAAAATTTTTTAAAAAACTTAAACAGAAAATAACTAGTGTTGGCAAAGATATGGAGAAATCAGAACCCCATCCACTGGAAAGATAAAATGGTATAGCCACTATTCCGAACAGTTTAGCAGTTCTTTAAAACAGCAGACACAGACTGTAGAGACCTCACGTTCCAAGGCATAGGCTCTTCTTCCCTATTTTCCCATCTCCAGAAATGGAACTCTTGTTACACTTGTTCAAAACCCAAGGTCTCAGGGCCTCATATTTCCTAACCAAATCTTCCTTTACAATATATCCATTGATTTTCCAGTTCCAACCACCTTTGATTTCCATTCCAAGAGACTCCCCCTCTCAGGTTCTTACCACTTTCAGCTAGAACACTTCATTTCCTAATTCTAACTTCACTTTCTCCATTCCCACTTTCCTCCTACCCTTGCTATTCCATACTACACACTGTTGAATTACTCTGCCTCAAACACCAAGAAACAAGCAAGATAAAATATCCCAAAATAATATACGATTAGCCATAATGTATTTTGTGGTGTCCAATGCCCAAAAGCATCCTTACACAAATTTGAATTCTGTAACTCTTTTGGTAAAATAAACTTAGGAGAACAGGCTAAAATAAACTCACTGTGGCTCCCAGTGGCATTCCAAATAAGAAACTCAACTGAAACCAATCCTGTTGGGGTACCTGGGGGGCTCAGTTGGTTGAGTGTCTGCCTTTGGCTAAAGTCATAATCCCAGGGTCCTGAAATTGAGCCCTGCATTGGGCACCCCACTCAGTGGGGAGTCTACTTCTCCCTCTCCCTCTCCCTCTCTCCCCCAGCCTGTGCTCTCTCTCTCAAATAATAAATAAAATATTAAAATTAAAAAAAAAAAAAAAAACCATGGGCACCATGTTGGCTCAGTCAGTTAAGCATCTAACTCAATCTCATCTCAGCATTGTAAGTTTAAGCCCCACACTGGGTTCCCAAAAAAAAAAAAAAAAAAAGAAAGGTTTGAATCCATCATCCTAAGATTCAAAGGCAAGAGAATCATAAGCTATATAACTTAATATAAATATAAAACATACACAAACATATCCCTCCTGAGACACACACACACACACACACACACACACACACACACTCCATGCTATGATATGAAATCCATCTTCCTCAAGGATCTTGCCTCTTCTCCAACTTCACTCTCTCCTCTATTGGCTTATTCTTCTCATTAGATAGGTTCAAACTCCCTCTCATCTTTCAAAAACAAATAAAAACAAACAATCCCATCCTGGTTCAATTCTGCCTTGTCTTCTCTTCATAGCCAACTTTTCTTACAACTCTTCTTCGCTTCTCACTTTCTCCGTGTGACTGCGTTCTGGCTTATGCCCAAATCATTTTACTGAAATTGATCCTGCAAGTCACTAATGATCTCTAACTACCAAATCCAATAGGAATTTTCTGTTCTTACCTCATTTGCCCTTTCTGTACTTCAAACATCCCTGACCACTCAATTCCTTTTTAAAATTAAAATTAAAATTAAAAACACTCATCTCTTGGCTTTCTGTAATACTAATTGCCCAGTTTTACCCCTGACTCTCCAACCTCTTTTCCTTTGAATTTATCATGAGGTCCAAAGCTCCAAACCTTCTGGCTTGATTTCGCTTTTCACTTTATGCTCCCCCTCCCCCTCCCACCCTCTGCCGTGATACTGATTGTCTGCAAATCTTTATGTCCAACTCAGACTTTTCTCCCACAGTCCTGATCCAACTGCCTATTAACTACTGAGGCTGTCCCCATGGAACCTCAGACTCAAGTGTATCACAAATTGGATTTATAATCTTTCCCTTCAACTTCCTCTTCCTTTTTACATTCCTTGGTTAACTGTCCACTTACCCAAAAACTGAGATGAAGAATCATCATAAGGCTCCTCCTTCTTCTTTACCCTCCCCCAACATTCAGTCACCAAACCTCAACTACATAGCTCCCTTTAAGATTCTCTTTTTACTATTCTTGCCATCCATCCAAACTTTCCTCTTCGTTCTATTACGGCCTTAATTCAGGCTCTCAGCATCTCTTGCCAAGATGACCACAGCAGCTTACCAGCTAGTTTTCTGCCTCCCACCAGGCATTCTTCCTACAGTGGCTAAAGTAACTGTGCTACAAATCAAATCTGAAAAATCTTCAATAGCTCCTCCACAGCTTCCAAAATCAGATTTAAACTCCTTAGCACACAAATACCTTCGTGACTGACCCTACGTGACTGGCCCTATGGTCTCTCTAGCATCATCTCCTCCCATTCCTCCCATTCCCCAACCATTCCCCAGCCATACTGACCTATTATTCTGTCAGCTTCCCACATGGTTCCACTTATTTCTTTCCTTTTTTTTTTTTTTTTTTTTTGGTTCTACTTGTTTCACACCGGCATGCCTATTGAGCACTTAGAAAATGATACACAAAACCCATAAAACAGTACTGCTTATGGAGATACACAGTCAAACTTTTAGAACACAGACGGGAAGGAAATCTTAAGATTTTATTATAGTGGTTCACAGTTGGGTAAAGGGGTGGAAAGAGATGCCTAGGAAGAGAAAAAGGGGCCCTAAATTTTGTTTATAATGTTTTCTTTCTCCCTTCCTTATCTTTTTTAACCTGAAGCAATTATCACAAAACACTGGTATCAGTTAATTTTGGGTGGGAGACTCATGGGTAGTTATACTATTATCAAAACCTTCCTGGGGCACCTGGGTGGCTCAGTGGGGTTAAAGCCTCTGCCTTCAGCTCAGACCATGATCTCAGGGTCCTGGGATCGAGCCCCACATCAGGCTCTCTGCTCAGGGGGGAACCTGCTTCCCCCTCTCTCTCTGCCTGCCTCTCTGCCTAATTGTAATCTCTCTCTGTCATATAAATAAATAAAATCTTTAAAAAAAAAAAACCTTCCTGCCTTTAATATTTTCAATGAGAAATACATGAAAACACACACTCAAATGCCTTTAACAGAAGGGAAACCTCTAGCTTAAAAATTCTGTCCTACTGTGATCTTGTAACACTTTTTAAGAGACACAAATTAAAATTTCATAATTTGAGGGGTTTCCTGGGTGGCTCAGTTGGTTAAGCTGCTGACTTTTGATTTCTGCTCAGGTCATGATCTCAGGGTCCTGGAATCTAGCCCAGGATCAGCTTCATCCTCAGCGGGGAGTCTGCTTAAGATTTCTCTCCCTCTCCCTGGGCACCCGCCACGGCCCAAGGGTACGCAGCAGGACCAGCCTCCCGCCCGCACGTGACACCCAGCCGGGCAAGCCCTCTCCCACTGCCCCTCCCCCTTATGCATGTGTTCACTCTCCCTCTCTCTAAAATAAATAAATAAATCTTTAAAAAATATTTTTAAAATTTCATAATTTGACAGAAACACACTTAATCAAGTCAAGTGCAGAGCTGCCAGCTTGCATGTATACCCATAATATAAAACCCAGGCAACTTGTGTAAGAAATACAAAAAAATAATCTGTATCTTTACAGACTATGCTTTAATTTCAAGAAATGTATAATGCAAAATTCTAGAAAATGAAACATTCAAGGAAAATGACTAATTCAGGTAGCTAAGAGTTTAGTGTGTTTAATTTTGTTTATTTTTCCATAACACTCATGCCAAAAGAACCCTGAAAGACAAATTAAGTGACATAATATTTACGTGTTGCTATGGTTTCCAGACTAACAAAGTCATTACTTAATTTCTTAGCAACGTCCCTTTAGTAGAAAATCTCAGGTACCGTTTTTCTTAATTAGAGTTTATAATTTAATTATGGTTAACTACTTTTTAAAAAGCTTCTGGTAGTTGAAAACCAACCATATAAATTTTTTTTAGTACAAACACCCATATGTATTAGATAAAAATCTAGGGATTTTAAGCCATTATCTTCGGATGTCAAATAACTATATCTTCCTTTTACTCAGAGATCTTTTGATAGCAAAATAGTCCTTTGGAATGAGAGAGGAAATTTAAGATTATAGACTATATTACTCAGGTCTGAGTACAACCTAATAAATACACCCCTCAGGAACTGAAATTCTGGACCTGCAGTTACATATCTAACCAAAGGGGAAAATGTGAATCATAGTTCCTATAGAAATACTTTGGGGGAATAAAAAGGGTGTTGTCAATAATGTCTTCACATTTAGGTTACTAATATTGTGCTAATTGAATGTCTTTCTCCAAATTCCTCTAAGTCACAGGAATGGCAAAGATTATGACAACTGAATGCTACACTCAATATTCTTCAATCACAGTGACACAAAATTCAGTCTTATTAATTCTGGTTAGAGGAACAAATCAAGGAAAAGCGAGATACTCAGAATGATGCTAGCAATCACAGAGCCAGAGCTCTGACTTAGTTCTAGGAGTGAAGAGGAGAAAAAAAATGGAGAAAGGTCAGCACGCAATGGGAACTGGCTGAATTCATGCACTAATGCCACTAAAAGGAATTCTAAATGACTAAAAACAACAACTTAGATTTACTCTTTCAAAGGATTTATCTAATTTTTACTTTGTAAGCACAAAGGGGGAGAATTTTCTTTAACTAGAGAGAAATTAAAAAGTCATTCTTCATAACTCTAAGAAATTGATTTACATTTCATAATTTTTTATAAATTTTGTATATCACCACTGAGAAAACTCAAAAGCATTTTAAATAACAGTAATTATGCCTCCTGTGGAGTTAGTTTTCCAGACAAGTTCAATTTGCTCAGGACAATCTGAACCAAGAACAAAAGGATGACCAAAAAAGTGTCAGATTTAAGAGACTCGAGACTTGACTTTGAAATCCCGGAGCACCTTAGGACTCAGCCTGAAAAGTGATTATTTTCAACTCTACACTTCCTCCCTAGATAAACTTCATCCACACTCATGATTTCCATTACCTTCTACATGCTCACAGATCTCAATGTTTATCTACAGCCTAGGCTTCTCCTTAGAGTTCTTGATCCATAGCCACAAACTGTCTCTTCAGTCTCCACTTAGATGCCTCAAAGGCACCTTAAATACAACAGACAACATAAGCCCATGGTCCTCCCTCTCCAAGACACCTGCCCATTCAAATGTTCCCTACCACCACCCAGAGACACAGTCCAAACTTTCCCGTCTCTACTACCCAAACACGGCCTGAGCATCAACTACTTACCTCTCTGTCCCAACTATCTCTCACTATCTCCACTGCCGCCGCTCTGGGCCACGCACCCACTGCCTCTGCAAGTCTCACAACTCATCTCCACACATCCACTAATGTCCTTTCTGTTATAATCTCTAATTTGCACTAAAGTCATCTTTTTAAGGCACAGATCTGATCAGGTCATACCCCAACACAGAACCCTTCAATGTTTTTCCATTGTTCTTAGGACATAAACCCAAATCCTAAATACAGTCTATAAGAAACTATAACAGGATTCTCAACTATTGACTGTTTGGGTCAGATAATTCTTTGTTGTGGGGGGGGCTGTCCTGTGCACTGTAGGATGTGTATGAGCACCCCTGGTCTCTACCCACAAACACCAGTGGCACACCCCTCCTCCTGTTATGACAGACAAAAATATCTCCACACATTGCCAAATGTTCTGGGGGGGACAAAATCACCCTGGTTTGAGAACCACTGGCTTATATGATCTGGCTCCTGCCTACCTCTCTGGCTTCTCTCCTCCTTGCTATGCATGTTAGTGTTAACAGTGATCTCACAGGAGGCATGACAGTTTACAAGCATAGGAGCCAAAGTGCAAATTTCAGCCTCATCCTTCTAGCTATGTGACCTTGGGCAAGTTACTTCACTTCTCCATGCCCTGCATTCATAATTGACAAAATAAAGAACTTAGGACAGTAAGTGGTACCTAAAATGAGCTCAGTAATCAGTACATGTTAGCTGTTTTTATAATTCCTCGAATTCTCCATACTTGTTCAGGCTCAAAAGTTTGTCACACATTCTTCCCTCTGACTGGAAAGCTCTTTCCCACATCTAAGAACTTTTTTCCCTCAATAATTCCATTCATCCTTCAGAACTCGGTTGAAAGAGCACTTCCTCAGGGAAGCCTTCCCAAAGCCCCCAAATATGTCAAGTCCCCCCATCACACACTTTTTAATAAGATCACTTACTGTCCATCCAAAGCACTTAACACAGTTGTAAATAAATAGATTACTGTATTCCCTCAATTCTAAGAATGGCATTGTGAAGTAAACTGACAAATCATAGCTTTCAAGGCAGAAATTACCATGTTAAATGTAGACATTAATTTTGAGAAAAAAGGGAACTGAACATTGAACGACTACTCCATTCTGTAATTCTTTGTTCAATGTCTATTTCCCCCACAGAATCTAAGCTCCATGAGGGCAAGGACTATGGTGGAGCTGTCCCCCGCTATTCCTCACATTTGACACAGCACCTGCAAAGAACAGATGCTTAAAAAAAAACATCTATGGGGTGCCTGGGTGGCTCACTCATTAAGCTTCTGCCTTCGGCCCAGGTCAGATCCCAGGGTCCTGGGATCGAGCCCCGCATTGAGCCCCACATCAGGCTCCCTGCTCTGCGGGAAGCCTGCTTCTCCTGCTACCATTCCCTCTGCTTGTGTTCCCTCTCTCACTGTGTTTCTCGCTGTCAAATAAATAAAATCTTTAAAAAAAAAAAAAAATCTACTGAATGAATGACATTCAAAGTTTGTGCAGGTTTTTTTTAACTCTATTCTTTTTTCTTTCTTTTTCTCTTTCTTTTTTTTTGGGGGGGGGGGGGCTCCACACCCAGCATGAGCCCAACACAGGACTTAAACTCATGACCCTGCAATTAAGTCCTGAGCTGAGATCAACAGTTAAACACTTAACCAACTGAGCAACCCAGGTACCCTTTTAAACTCTATTCTTTAAATATTGTGATTACAGCAATTCTTTGCATTTTCAAAAGCTGCTATCTTTACCAAGTTTTTTATCTCTAATTTGCCATGCCCTAAAAATGAATAAACAACTGAAGTAAAATAGTGAGATAATTATGAAATCATTACTTCTACCAAGCTATCATGGTTACCATCCCATAAAACAATAACACTGGACAGTATCTTTTCAACTAAGCTCAATGCTTGCCTTTGTATCCTTCTGTTCAGGCTGCTAATATATAATCAAAGCCTGCAAACTTCTGGTTCTCACTACTAGATGCCTGGGATGGTTGTTACTTCCACAGACAGCAAAATGAAATCCAACCAAGTATCCATCAAGAGATAAATGAAGGGTGCCTGGGTGGCTCAGTGGGTTAAGGCCTCTGCCTTCGGCTCAGGTCACGATCTCAGGGTCTTGGGATCGAGCCCCACATCGGACTCTCTGCTCAGCAGGGAGCCTGCTTTCTCCTCTCTCTCTGCCTGCCTCTTTGCCTACTTGTGATCTCTCTCTCTGTGTCAAATAAATAAATAAAATCTTTAAAAGAAAAAAGATAAATGGATAAACAAAATGTAATATATACATACAGTGGAAAATTATTCAGCCTTAAAAAAGGAATGAAGTTATGGTGTGGAGGGAAGGAATGAAGTTCTGATACATGCTACAACATAGATGAATCTTGAAGTCATTACGCTAAGAGAAAAAAGCCAGATACAAAAGGAAAAATACTATGTAATTCCACTTATATGGAATATTCAGAATTAGACAAATTCATAGACATAAAGTAGATTAAAGGTCACCAGGATCTGGATGAAGGGGGAATGGGGAGTTATTACTTAATGGTTACAGAGTCTCTGGGGTGATGAAAAGGTTTTAGAAATAGAGAGTGGTGATGGCTGCACAACATTGTACATGCAATGAATGCCACTGTAGTCTGAAAATAAGTAAAATGGCAAATTTTGTCATACATATTATAATCACAACTTTTAAAAAATTACTATTATAAGCCAAACTATGGAAAGAACCTAAATGTCCATCAATAGATGAATGGATAGAGAAGATGTAGTATACACACACACACACACACACACACACACACACACACACACACACACAATGGAGTACTATGCAGCCATCAAGAGAAACAAAAGCTTGCCATTTGCAATGACATGGATGGAACTGGAGGGCATTATGTTAAGCAAAATAAGTCAGTCAGAGAAAGACAATTCTTATATGATCTCTCTGATATGAAGAATTTGAGAGGCAGGGTGGGAGACTGTGGGGGAGTGAGGGAGAGAAATCAAACAAGATGGGATGGGGAAGGAGACAAACTGTAAGAGACTCCTAAACTCACCAAACAAAGGGTGGCTGGGAGGCAGGGGGGTAGGGATAGGGTAACTGGGGTATGGACATTGGGGAGGGTATGTGCTATGGTGAGAGTTGTGAAATGTGTAAGCCTGACGATTCACAGACATGTACCCTGGGGCAAATAATACATTATATGTTAATATAAATAAATATTACTATTGTAAAATATCAAAAACCACTGAATTGTACACTTCAAATGGATAAAATATCTCAATAAGGCTATTTTGAAAAATGAAATCTGGGGGCGCCTGGGTGGCTCAGTCAGTTAAGTGTCTGACTCTTGATTTTGGCTCAGGTCATGATATCCAGCTCCATGATACCAGTCTACCTGAGGATTTTTTTCTCTCCCTCTCCTCTGCCCTCTCCCCCTCTCATGCTCTCTCTTTTTCTCTCTCTCAATAATCTTTTTTTTAAAAAAAAGAAATCTGAAAGCGCTAGCAGTCATAAATGTCAAAAAGCCACAAAAGCTTCCTTTCTACCTTATTACTAGTAGGTATATGCACCTACTATGTCTACATGTACATTCTGCTCAACAACAAAAGTCTCTGAACACTCCATTTGCTAAACTCCAATTCCTATAAAAGAGGATCAATTTCTATGCTTGTCATTGATCCTTTAGATTTAAGAGAACTGCACATTATGAGCATGAATCTCTTTGGGTCCTGGATATCAAGGGAACTCACAGAATTTTAGAACTAGAAGGACTTTCAGATCATAAGTTCCAAAAATAAGCAACATTCTGATAACTTCCATTTGGAGAGATGTGCATGGAACATGTTTTCTTCATTTTATGCAGCTCTAAAACAAGATCAGTAATATTCCAGACTTCTGCGATGCCTTAAAAAGACTGTTTGTGGGGCGCCTGGGTAGCTCAGTGGGTTAAGACCTCTGCCTTCAGCTCAGGTCATGATCTCAGGGTCCTGGGATCAAGCCCCTCATTGGACTCTCTGCTCAGCAGGGAGCCTGCTTCCTCCTCTCTCTCCCTGCCTCTCTGCCTACTTGTGATCTCTCTCTCTCTGTCAAATAAATAAATAAAATCTTTAAAAAAAAAAAAAAAAGACTGTCTGCTATCCCTTCAAAAGGCTTAATTTCTTTTCCTGATAACATTCACCATAATATCTGCCAAACTACCTGCAGTAAGGCAGCACAAGTAGCTTCCATGCTACCTTCATCTTTCTCCTTTGGAGAGCTAGCTGCCTAAGGGTTCCCAACTCGATACATCTGTGCTTTCAGGTTAAATTTCATTTAAAGTCAACTCTAATTGCATTTCCCCCAAACCTTTGGAATAATTAAATCCAAACAAGCAAGAAAAAAAAAAAAAAAGCATGCATATTGGTCCTCTGACCCCCGAGAGGACTTGCTGGTGACCCTTTCTGACACTGCTCCTCTGAGCCCTTCCAAGAGCTCTAACAGCCCAGGCTCCCCCAACAAAGCAGCAACACGCTTACTACACACAGGACAAGGTTTCTAAATCCATCCACATTCCTGACTTCACAGAGCAGTCTTCAAACATCCAAACATCTTTTTTAAATGTACACAGGTCTTCAAAATGAAGATTTCTGTAGATTGGTGGTGATAATGACTGCACAACAATGTGAATGGACTTAAGGCCACAGAATCCCACACTTGTAAAAATGGGAAAGTTTTATGTTATGTGTTTTACCATAATGTACTCAGTTCCATATTTTAGTATGTAAATTATCCAGTTTGCAGAATATATTTAAGCCTTTTGTTTCTTTTCCTTCTCATTCCTTCTAGTTCCCTGACTTGGGGCCAACTGAGGAGCAAAGAAACTTGAGCAAATTGTAAACAGGAGGAAAAAGAGGCTATTTTCTTTATTTATGGCATTCCCTGTCAACCTCAAAAAACAATCTGAAGTGAGAAAAAAGAAATTAAACTGTTGATATTTAACAATTAAAAAGGGGGTTTTTAATTAAATTTTAATCAAATTGTTGATATTTAACAATTTGACCTCTTTAATCATTATGGGGGTTCTGTTCTGTTTGGTTTCTTCCTAATTTCAAGCATAATTTTTTGTGAAAGGGATGATCATATGGGAGAAAATAGACTAGGGGTGATGTGCAAATGTCAACCATGTAATGTATGAATGAACAATTGAGAATTCACAATGAAAACTTTCAAGGAAAATAAAAGAATCACAAGAAATCTATGAAGGAATTATTAAAACTGCTAAACCTATTTCCTCCGAAGTTTTCAAACTGTAGTTTTGAAACTACTACATCACACAAATAAATATCTTGAATCTTAATAAAAACTGGCCCTTTTGAGGGTTAAGCTGAGCCTTTTGACCAGGTTATAAAGAGTTGGCATATTCATATTCAGAACTCTGAAAACAGAAATAAAAACTAAAAACACTGTCCTTTTAAATCCTTTTATAATAGTAACTTTTATTATTATACTATAACTTATGATTTAATAACTGTATTAAACTAAGTTATTTCATAGCAGAATAATAATGTACGAGGAGGAAAACAACCTGTAGGTATAAAAAACTGACCATCCAGGATAGGATCTTCTATTTTGTTTTTGTTTTGTTTGTTGTTGTTGTTGTTGTGTTGTTTTTGTTTTTTTCTTCTCTGCTGTTGTTTCATGGTTCCCAAATCTGGCCATCAAGATCCCCCAGGAAGAAAACTGCGTGTGTATCTGTGTATCAGTGTTGTGTGCATGAGCGCACACGCACTTAAATACAGGTTTCTGAGCTCAACTCACACAGATTCCGATTTAGCAAGTACAAGTAAGGCCTGGGACTCTGCACACTGCAAAAGTTCCATGAGGGAGTCTGGTGATCAACCATGTTTTAGAACATCTACCTTAACAAATTTCTTTTTTAAAAACTTATTTTACCACTAGTATCACTTTCAATTCTGACTTAGTACTAGGCAACAAAATAGCCCACTGCAAACCTAACACTATGATAAAGGTTTACATGCTTTATGTCCTTTAATCATCACAACAGCCCTATAGTACATGAAGATAATATTATCCCCATTTTACAAATGAGGAAACTGAAGTCCATAGTAGTTACTTACAAAATTACTCAACAAGTAACTAGTTGAGGCAGGACTGACTGAAAGCCACACTTAGAACTCTCCAAAGTCCACCTCTTCTGGAAACAGTATGGTACAGTAGAATGGACAATGGTTTTAAGCAGCTGAATTGGAGCCCCAGCTCTGGTATCTTTGAGACATTTATCTCTCAGCTTTGTCTGTTTCCTCATCTGTAAATAAGGCTAATAATAATACCTATCCTTCCTAACTCCCAAGGTTATTGTGAGAACCAAGATGGGCAAGTATTTTCAAAGTCATGAATAGTTACCAAAAACAAACTATTAATGGGTGAGTTGGAGAACACTGAGAAACAGCACAGCACAGCCAGTAGTTAAATGCTCAGACCTTGGAGCCAGAGCTCACATGACTGAACCCAAGCTCTGCTATTTTCTGGCTTTGGGACCTTAAGAAAGATGCTTAACTTTTCTGTGCAATGGTTTCTTTAAAATGGAGACAGTAAAACCAATCTCAGAATTTTGTGAAGATTAAATGAATTAATGCAGCTTAAATGCATAGAAGTGTTTGTCACACAGAAAACACTCAAGCATTGAATGTTTAGAATGCACCCACTTTTGCAAACAAAGCGTCATAGATCCAAAAAAAGAGTTCAAATACTTAGTACAAAAAAGCCTAGAAGATGCCAACATTTTCTGTCTTTATAGAAATCTGGGTGAATCCCTCTAATTTGGGAAGTAAACATTTTGAGTAGTTTCAGTTTTCAAATAAAACTATGTGGCTTCCAAAATGCTTCATCTGTGCAAATACTTAAGATCCTTGTATCTCATTTTCGCTTCATTTTAAAGTATCTTTTACCCTTTTATAAACTGAAAATATCTCGTTTGATTTTTTAGAAGTGATTTTGTTAAAGTATTCTAAGCTTGTCAATAGTTTTTAGACAACTTTTCTTTGCTTCAAACATCCCTCTACAGAATTTGACTTCTAATTCAAAAGCTAACTGAGTAGCTTACCAGAGGAAAAATGTAACAATGAGCTGGATCAAAAAGAGACTGTATTACATGTCAAAAGGAAATAGCACTAGTCCTAAATGAACTATTTACTAAGAATAACAAAGAGGAAGTGGTGAGGGACTAATCTTCACAAAAAGAATATAATTTAATAATGCTCTAACCAATTCTTGTACCAGATTAATTTATGGTCAGGTCTGCAGCTGCAGATAGAGTCAGAGTCTGAAACAAAGTTGGCACCTCACTAAGAAATCACAGCTGGGAGTTATCTTAAATTTCCAATATGCAACAGGAAATGTTGCCAATGATTCAATAGGTGACAACCCTTTCCATTTTCTTCTTTCTTCTGAGTTGTCAACAAACCAAAACAAAAATGCTCCAGAAGCTCTGGTACTAGCTGAAAGTTAAACACAAAAATTCCACTGCAGTATTTCAAAAAACAACTAAAACAACTGAATCTGGGCAGACACCAAATGAGGCCGGTTTCTGTCAACACTTATACAGTGTCTCCTGGAATATGTTAACTGTATAGCCCACAAGGGTTTCTAGTTACCATATTTTTCCACATTCTAATTACCTTAAGTTTCAATACTGAAGATTATAAATTTCAAAACATTACAGGTACCTCAAAGTAATCCAAAAAAATAAAATGAAAAGTTAATTTTAGATAAAAGGAACTGATATCCAAATAAAAAGATGGTAACTATATTCTATTCTAATATAGTATTTAGAGGTCAAATACAACATCTTATTCACAGTAAGCATTCTGAAACCAGCTCAGTGAATGAAAGTCTATATGTACGTCCTCCCAGCATTTTTACAACGTTCCCGACTGTGCAACTCAATGCTGAGAGGGGGTTTTCCAGACACACCTCTCTGGCAATGTTACTCAAAGCTTCATCTTCTGCAGAAAATCGGTCTTTTACAGGCGTCCTTTTCCTTCCAGAACCAGGAGTCCCCATCTTGTCGTCTTAATAGTGTTTTAACCGTGAAACGTTGATTTCACTGTTTTCGGCCCTGAAATAAACAGAAACGATTTAACTTAGGATGTTTCTCTTTGTACCATTTTAAAGCTCTTTTATATATTCACTTTTAGAAAAAATATATTTATGGACGTACATATAAATTAGTCACCAAATACTTTTTCCTCACTGTCAAATTATTCCAACAAAATTTTACAATATTTAAATTTAAATACTAATTATTAAACCTCCCAATTCTTTCTTATCATGCTATACCCACAGACAGCAACCTATAAGAATGTGTTGTAGGGGTGCCTTGGGGCTCAGTCAGTTGAGCACTAAATCTTGATTTCAGCTCAGGGTAGTGAGATTGAGCCCTGCCTCGGGTTATGGGCTTGGTGAGGAGTCTGCTGAAGATTCCTTCCCTCTGCCCACCCTCCCCACCCCTGCTCCCTTGCTCTCATGGACCCACACACACTCTCTCTCTCTCAAATAAATAAGCCTTAAAAAAAAAAAGCATGTGTTGTAACATTAGCCTCAGAAAACTGCAGTCAGCACTAATTCTACTTAACAGTTTAAAATTACTACAGCTATTTCTAAAACTTATTTCCATCCCAAAGCAAAAAACATTTTGGCAAAGGCATTCATTCTAAAGCTTTGAAACGACATATTCAAGAAATCTTAATTTACAAAGATAAGTTGGCTTTTTAGGTAATTTAAAAAACAATTCCAATTAAACTATTACCACATAAAAGAACAAATGCAGATTTATTATTCTGCAATTAACAATTATCAGGCGGGGCTTCTTGCCTTAGCACTGCGCTGCGTCGTGTGTGCCGGTGGGAGCCCCAGCTAGCTGGAAATAAACCCTCCTGCTCTTGCATCCAAAAAAAAAAAAAAAACCAATTATCAACTCTGTCCCTGCAACAATATCTGAGTGCCTGCTACTACCAGGTACCATGGAAAAGTGCCAAAGATACCGTGACAAACAAAATTGATGTAGGCCAGCAATTAAGAATATATCTATGGATCTATTATTGCTGTTATTATGAAATAAACCAATTTTTACAAAAAAAGGGGGGGAGGGGAAGAAAAATTCATCTGCCAGGATTAAATAAGGATAGTAAAGATCATCTGGCCTTCCAAACACATGGTATTTGAAATTAAAGATTCCCATAAGGAAATGCATCCCAATTTGCATGACCTCCCTCTCGCCTATACACATTCCTGAGTACAGCTCATTTAGCGAAATACCCATTAACTTAAAAATTTTTTTTCCCTAGCTTTAACAAAATAGACTGGTGAAATTTCATTACACCATGAGTCACAAAGGATTTCTCAAGTAAGTTTGTCCCAGTAGAATGAAATATTATTAAAACTCCAAGTGACTTTAATGTGTTGGAATTTACTTGTTTCGGGCAAAATAAAACAGAACCACTTCATCAACTCACTCTTCCAAAAAAAGTCCTCTCCAATGAAAATTCAGGCCATTCCCCTCTTATCTGACACCACTTCTTATTCCCACATAGCTAGCATGCTATGTTTGTCAATCAGAATGAAGACTGATGATAGTTCATTACTCTGCCATGGAAAATCTATCTGGATATGATAAGAACGGACTCCTTCAAATGGAAACAAAGAGAAAGAATGTTATGTCTGAAAGCAGCAGCTGAGAAGTCCCAGCCACAAATCAGGACAATTTCTGAAAAGCTCAGTGTTGTTTTTTCAGAAGTCTTCCATCATCCTCACCCTCAGTATCATTTTAAAGATCATACACTTAATAGTAACGATGTACAAGCATTAGTCACCTACTGAGAAAAAAGCAGTATATAGTACTTTTCAAAGTACTTCTTTCAAAGTGACAATTTAACAGATGCACAGTAATACCACCCAATATTCGTCCTTCAGCCAGCCTCCCAAGGACACATTCAAAGACATTCCACAGAAACAGGAAAGAAAAAAAGGTATTTCTAATTCCAGGAACATAAAAACAATATAGAAGAAGAAATAAAGACTTTATCAAAAGTTTAACAATGGTTTCTTTAGGAGGAAAGAATTATGACTGAACTTTTTCCTCTTCTTGATTTTCTAACATTCTAATAACACTGGGGAGAGATGCATAAATCAATCAATCAATCAATCAATCTAGATCCAAGGCTCAAAGAATGAAGTGGCCCCAAAGTGGATCACACCCAAATCAGTCACCATGTGGTATAAAGCTGAGACACAGCTGAGACACACTATCTGACGCCACCACTGGTGGCACTTTTTCGAATTGATTTATCTCCTCTTTTTCCATAATCCATTTCCTTCTTTCTCAATGAACACTGCCTTAAACCTCAGACCTGCCAGAATACTTGTAGCACACAGATTTACAAAGAGTTATCTTCTCTTAAAAACACCTCAAAACAAAACTGTTTTGGGGCTCCTGGGTGGCTCAGTCAGTTAAGCATCTGCCTTCAGCTCCAGCCATGATCTCAGGGTCCCGGGATGGAGCCCTGCTCCACAGAGTCTGCTTCTCCCTCTCTGACCCTCCTCCATGCTTGTTCTATCTCTCTGTCTGTCTGTCTCTCTCTCTCAATCAAAAAAATAAAACAAACAAAACTGTTTCAATAGGCTCCAGGCTAGCCAGCCCTGAGAAAGATGACAAGAAAAAAGACAGAGGCACAGGATAAGCAGAAAATGGGAACAACTTCTGTCTTTCTTGTCCTTCTTGTCCTATCTACAGAGAATATCTAGGGGTTTACATGACTCATTGGCCAAGTCCTGTCACCTTTTTCAGGAGCACACAAGCCAAATCAACCATTACCTATGCCAAAAAACAAACTAATGTTTTTGAAAGAATTACATGACACTGGGCAGACATCCTTACTAATATTGGAAAAAGTAAAAGGTTTTCGGCTTCTATGCAATCTATCTTCAAAATGACAAAAATAAGGCTATAGACTCAAAAGGTGATCTCAAACAGATTATTTCCAATTTCTGATCCTAAAGGACTTTCAGTAAGTTGCGATCACAAGGAGGTTTCCTCAAGAATACTTTTCTTCAGGAACCATGTTAATCTCTTCCAGCTTTTCCTTGGTGGTACTGAAACAAACTAAGAGCTAAACCTTTACATCCACTGACAAAAACAAAACTACCCACATTTTGTCAGATCCATTACAATGTCAAGCTGATTTTCTCCAGATGGTTTTGTCATTAAGGATCTGTCTACCTCAGGGAAAGAAGGGAAGTACCTTCAGGGATATTGTGAAATAGAAACCTTCCATGATAGATATATCAACAAGGCTTTCTTTTCTCCAATGAGCTTCTCACATAATCCATTTCTGAAAAATAGGCATTTTGCCACATTAAGTGGCACTTCAATCATGATATTGTTCACTCTTGTGAGAACAGAACGGGTATGTAAGATCAGTATGTCACATTCTAAACATAGCACACTTGCAGAGTTCTGTCTGGATCCCAATAGCTGCAGTTCTCTATATCTGAGTATTTCATCACGGGGAACTCAAAATATTGGTATAAGCCTCTGCATCAGAGTCACCACTACAGTTAACACTAGTCTATGCAATAAAACATTTGTTCTTTATTCATCAGCAAATCGCAGTATCTGGAATGGCACTTGAACTAAAGACTGAGTGAGACTGCAGCTGTTGCCACTGGACCAAAGTTAAACTGAGAGGCTCTGAGTTCAACTGCTGCACTGCCCTTTCCCCTGCCTGAGGCTTGGTTTCTTCACTTACAGAGCAGACACAACAGTCTGCCTATCCAACATGATTAATCGGAGCTCAAGGGAGTTCAGATACTTGGAAAGCACTCCATATACGTTTCAAGTGCCTTGAATTAACTACCTCTCTTACATATTTAACTTATGAAGCAGACAAAAGGGCAATCCTAGTCTTTCTTTACATTCTCATACCTTTTACATTCTCATACTTTTAACTAAACAAAAGCATCCTCAAGTTACTTCCTCCAGCATGCATTATGTGATATCATTAGCAATGCTAAGACTATTTGCTGAAGGAAAAATCTAGAAAAAATTAAAATACCTTTAACTATAATCATCACACTATATAGTACATTTACATAATAAAAATTAAAAAGAAAATTTTAAGGTACTTTGTAGCATTCAAAGTCTATTTTTGAAAATCCAAATGAATACACAAGTTTTAGAAGGGTGGCCTTATAATGGGAGTTAGTTCTCTCATGAAAACACAACTGACTTAGAAGATAGAAGTCATTAAATGGTACACTTAAGATCTGTGCATATCTTTTTATTATTGATTCTTTTTATTTTGACAGAGAAAGAGCACAAGCAAGCAGACTCCCTGAGCAAGGAGCCTGATGCGGGACTAGATGCCAGGCTCCTGGGATCATGACCTGAGCCAAAGGCAGACACTTGTAACTGAAGGCAGACACTTAATCGACTGAGCCACCCAGGCGTCCCAAGTACAGTAAAATATTAACAGTGGACTCCAAGTAGTAAGTACATGAGTGTTTACAGCAGAACTCTTTTAAAATTTTCTGTAAGTTGCAAAATGTGTATAATAAAATGTTGGAAAAAAATAACTAGTTGAGAAAGGCAGATGACTAAGTGAACAAAAGGCATGGGAACTGGTAATTTCAATTAAAAATTTTTGATTTGAAACCAGGAAGGAAGGTAGAGGTAGTCACAGTATGGAAGAATACCAATAGTTATGTATACATTAGAAAGACTATGGGCAAAGGAGAGAATGCCTCAATTGCTGGCTAGAAGAGAAGAAAATGAAGGGGGAAGGGCAGGGACAAGAGCAAAGTGCTAGCAGAGGGAAAGAAGGAAGGCAGGCAGGAGAAAAGACTTCATACTTAAAGACGTCAATTCTTTCAAATAGCTAAATGAGGACAGTACGCAAAATGAATAAATCATTAATAGAACCTAAAGAAAGAATAAAAGATACATCTAGAAACTGAGGCAAAGTACAAAGTGAAAATATGTATATTTGAGGCAAAACTGGAAGACCTGGCAGAACATAAGAGGTAGATGCTAAACACAAACTGTATCTCAGGAGAATATGAGAACCTACAATGGTTAAATTAAACTCATATTTTACAAAATAAAACACCTATAAAGGGCCAGTGAGAACCTGTATAATCCCATCTCCAACTTCCGCCTTCGGGAATCCTAAGAATTAACCAAAAGTCTCTTAAAGTCTCATATTCCAAATACATATTCTCATACAACCAAAACAATTGATAATTTTTCCATTTCCTCCTTTAGTAAGATGACATGCCAGTGGTTGCATTTACTTCCTTGCTAACCATGTTTAAATAAAGGAACTCCAATGGGCTGTATGTTCGATATGATTTACAATACCATTTTCATCAGCTGTGCAGAACCCGAATTAGGAAGATGTGCTCTAACCCAACAACTGCATTCTCAGTATGCCCTAAGAAGTAAATCATTTTCTAGTACCATTCAAATTCCCTTTCTCTATGTTTTTTAAAAAGTATCTCAGTGTCTACTCAAAAAAAAAAGAGAGAGAGAGAGAGAGAACAAAAGAACGAAAGAACTTCAAAAATGAGTGTATGAACATACATTCATAGGATGAAAGGAAGGGAGAGAGAAAACTACATATGCTGAGGACAGGTCAGGCTTAAAAGTGTGCAATAAAGAAAAAAAAAAAAAACAGGAAAAGAACAGAAATATTAAGGAGAACAAGAGAAGCTCAGGCAGCAAAGAACAAAGATAAAACCAAAGACGAGGGAGAAATAAGTAAGCATGTAATAAAGATGTGATTTTTTAATGTAATTAATATGAAGAAGGTTCTAAAATTAGAAAACTGTTATAAAATAAAATTCATATCTTTAAATTTTCTCTTTCCAATATGTACTACGAATTTGCAAAGCACTATGTACATAATAATCATTGCCTTATAAGTGGACAAAAGACTAAAATGGAAAAACTAAAATGGCGAAGAAGTCGAAGTAAAATAATTTTACTATTTCTACACATGCTTTCTTAATGGTGTTCTCTGAAGCACAAAAGCTTTCATTTTGAGAAAGTCAATTTATTTATTTTTTCTTTTGTTGTTTCATTTTTTTTTTTTTTTAAGATTTATTTACTTATTCTTTAGAGAGAGATCGAAAGAGGACAGAAGTGGGAGGCACAGAGGGAAAGGGAGAATGAATTCCAAGCAGATTCCATGCTGAGCACAGAGCCCGACACAGGGCTCAATCCCACAACCCTGAGATCGGACCTGAGTGGAAACCAAGAGTCTGACATTCAACCAACTGCACCACCCAGGCACCCCCATTTGATGTAATTTCTAAGAAAGCATTGCCTATCCCAAAACCTCAACAGTTTATTTTTATGTTTTCTTCTTAGGATTTTACAATTTTAGCTCTTACTTTTAAGTCTATTTCCATTTTGAGTTAATTTTTATATAAGGTGTGAGGCACAGTACCAACATCATTCCTTTGCTGGTGGATATCCACTTGTTCTAGTACCATTTGTTGAAAAGACTATTCTTTCCACAACTAGATGACTTTGGCAGCCTAGTCAAAAATCAATTGACCATAAACATAAGGGTTTAGTGTGGACCCTCAATTCCATTCCACTGATCTATCTACAAAAATCTATATATATATCTATAAATAGATATAGAACTTCTGTCAGTATCATACTGTCTTGATTACTACTGCAGCTTTGCAGTAAGTTTTAAAATTGGGAAGTGTATCTTTCAACTTTGTTCTTTTTAAGATTTTACTGGCTATTCTAAGTCCCTCATATTTCCATATAAATTTTAGGATTGGCATGTCAATTAAAAAAAAAAGGCAGCTGGAATTCTGATAGGGATTACATTGAATCTACAGATCATTTTGGGAAATACAGGCATCTTAACAATATTGATTCCAATCCATTAATATGGAATGTCTTTCCATTTATTCAGATCTTTAATTTCATCCCACTATGGTTTGTGGCTTTCAATGAATTTTTATACTCCTTTTATTAAATTTATTCCTAGGTCAAATGGCTATAAAAATTTCTACAGGGACCCCTGGGTGGCTCATTCAGTTAAGCATCTGCCTTCTGCTCAGGTCATGATGATCCCAGGGTCCTGGAATCGAGTCCTGCTTCTTCATCTTCCTGCCACTCCCCCTGCTTTTGTGCACTTGCACTCTCTCTCTGACAAATAAATAAATAAAATCTTTTTTTAAAAAGTTTCCATAAAGTGTAAAATGCTATGGAAATATAATGTATCACCAACACCAAAAAATAAAACTTCTAAAATCACAATAAGCAAAAGAGAAGGTAGTAAAGTAAAATTCAGAAGTAAATCCCATGGCTAAGGTTAATCTTCATTGAGCCATGGGTGGGCAGGGGAATTGTATATTTTCAAATACAAATACAATTCAACACTACACCTATATACTTAGTGGAAAGGCATTTTTCACTATTTCCAATTTACTAGACATGTAGCAACAATAAAAGGAACTGAAAGTCCTTTTACTGAATTATACAAGGGTGTGTTTTCTATCTGGGGTATATAGAATTATTACTGAAACACTTCTTCCACCAAAAGAAATGAAAATCAAAACTAACATGATAGAAGCAAGTAACTAACCTCTGTTACTAACAATAAAATAGATGGAACCAGACTTAAGCCCCAAAGGAAAAAATAAATTAGCCTTAGACCTTATGCTTTCTGATTAAGATGAACTCTACTGGCAATACTTATATTAACTATATTCTAATAACAAAAATAAAACTTAGAATATAATGCAACAAGAGGAAAAATTATATTAAGAAATATAATCATTTTAATTTTTTGTTAGTCTACAGTAAAACCAAAGGTAAAACTGAAAATGACTCAAGTTGACAACAACAGCTTTAAGTCAAGGCCAGTCAACATGGTGCAATAAATTGTGGCAGGAAAAAACTCATAGGAAGGAAGCAAAGACAAGGATACATTTGATATGCCTATAAAGTGCAAAAAGATAACAAAATGCCATGTAAAGTATGACTGCAAATATGTAAAACTTCACACATATAAATAAAGAATAAAGACAATATGTATAAAAATTTTCCTTTTCTTAAGTTTTATATACTGCTAATCACTTTATCAAAAAATGATTTAAGCTAAAATCTACAATTATGGGCTACTTTGTAGTATGAAAATACAAACTTACAAAAAAAACCAACTTTGAAACAATATTAATAAACTGATAAAAGCGAAAGATTCATTTAGTCTGTCAAAGCAATTGCAAAGTAGGACTATAAAAATTTATGTTGGTCATCTCTGGTAAAACTGTAATTTCCTAATAGATTTCATAGTGACCATCACTTTTACAGGCATAATGACACTTTAAGTAAGTGAAAAATACATTGCTAATTTTAAATAGAAAGAGCACCAATGGGTTAACTTTTAAAATTAAAAATCTAGCTTGAATCAATAGGTCAAACAAAGAAGCAAGCATTAATGTCCTCTAAAGTCCTGGGGGAAAACAACAACTTTAAGCCTACAACTTTTTATAATCAAAGTGGAATCCTTTCAAATTGTCAACTTTCCTTGAAGACCTCTATGAAGATCTCTATTCTCACTGGAAAATAAAATAGTGCCATGAGATACTCTTATAGCATAAAGGGAGAGGCCAACATTTCCCCTCTCTTGAGCCATGTTAGTCAGGTTTGTGTAGCTTAAACGTGTCTTAGAAAAGGCAAAGTAATACTCTGAAATGGTAGACAAGATACCAATCAGGCCCATAAGAGGAAGTCAACAAGATATAATGCAATGCTGGGACGCCTGGGTGGCTCGGTCAGTTAAGCCGCTGCCTTCAGCTCAGGTCATGATCTCAGAGTCTTGGGATGGAGTCCCGCATCAGGCTCCTTGCTTGGCAGGGAGCCTGCTTCTCTCTCTGCCCCTCTTGCTACTCTGTCTGCTTGTGCACTCGCTATCTCTCTCTCTCTCTCTCTCTCTGACAAATAAATAAAATCTTTAAAAAAAAAAAAAAAAGACATAATACAATGCAAGGACAATCTTCACAAGGGAATAATTCGAGAAGAGAGCCAAGCTGACAGAACAGCTGTGAGAGTAGCTAATCCAAGTGCCATCCAATATAAAGCCACATGCAATGAGCTCCATTTTAGACACATGACTTCTGCTCATAAAAGACCTAACATTGGGGCACCTGGGTGGCTCAGTCGTTAAGCGTCTGCCTTCGGCCCAGGTCAGATCCCAGGGGCCTGGGATCGAGCCCCGCATCGGGCTCTCTGCTCTGCGGGAGGCCTGCTTCTCCCGCTACCATTCCCTCTGCTTGTGTTCCCTCTCTCGCTGTGTTTCTCTCTGTCAAATAAATAAAATCTTTTAAAAAAAAAAATAAATAAAAAAATAAAAAATAAAAAAAAAATAAAAGACCTAACATCAACATTTGGGTGGCTCTGTTTTATACAAATAAAGACAAACCAACCATCCTTCCTCTCAAACCTGCTCATCCACCACCACCTACCACACACACATGCAAAGAGAAAGATATCATTAATAACTTCCCAGAAGGACATAAGTTTCCAGACTCAAAGGGCCCACAGAATGCTCAACACAAGTCCTGAGTCCATACCAAAACATTTCATAGTGAATTACCACAATGAATTTCAAACACTGAAGACAAAGATGATTTTACAAGCTTCCATGGGGGAGAAAAAAACGGTTACATAGAAAGAATTGACTATTAGAATGGTTTTAAACTTTTAAAAGTAATTCTGGAAATGAGGCACCTGGGTGGCTCAGTCAGCTGAGTGACCAACTCTTGAGTTTGGCTTAAGGTCATGATCTCAGGGAACCTGGGTGGCTCAGTTGGTTAAGTGTCTGCCTTCAGCTCAGACCATGATCTCAGGGTTCCGGGATCGAGTCTCACATCGGGCTCCCTGTTCAGTGGGGAGCCTGCTTCTCCCTCTGCCTCTGCCTGCCGCTTCCCCTTGGGCTCTCTATTAATCTGATAAACAAATAAATAAATAAAATCTTTAAAAAAAGAAAAGGTCATGATCTCAGGGTGGTGGGCTGAACCCTGCATAGGGCTCCCTGCTCAGCACAGAGTCTGCTTGAGATGCTCTCTCTCTCTCCCTCTCCATCTGTCCCTCCTGCCATCATGTCCTTACTCTCTCAAACAAATAAATAAAATCTTTTTTAAAAAAGGTAATTCTGGAAAGAAGACAATCACTGTACTGATGCCTTCAAACTGCTAAAGGAAAACTACAGACAACCTATAAACAGCATATGCCCTGTCAAACCACTCTATTTCTCATACTTGATGATTAAAGACATTTTTAGACATTCGAGGCCTCAAAAATTTACCTCTTTTATGCCCTTTGTCAATAAGCTACTAGAAGATATACTTCACCAAATAAAAGAGAAAATCAAAGGAGTAGTTTGTTCCACAGAGTCATCCAGGAACTCGTGCTCCTTTCATCTGGTGACTACTCCTTTACTACTGCTTCCCAACTCACAACGGATAGAGATGTGAGACACACACCTGAATTGTGTTAAACCACTGAAACTTGGGGGTGGTTGTTTAAGTAGGTTAATCTATCCTAACTAATAAACACAAAAAGGTGGTAGAGCTATTCCACTTTTCAAAATTGAACCACATATTGATTAGAAATACACGTATGGAGGAGAGTGGGGCAGCACAGTTGAGCAAGGAATGGTCCCGAGAGAGTGATTAACATGTAAAATGGCACTGATTGCCTGGGGGAAAAGGTGTACACCAAAGAATGTGTATCGGAACTTCTAGGATAATTACAGTGTTCATTTCTTGGCCTAGGTAGTGACATATAGATGCTCATTTTGTTGTTCTTCCTCAAACTGTATTTTTGTTTTATATCTCTCCATGTTTCACAAATAAACTAATTATTTTGTTCAAAATAAATCAGATAGATAGGATGAGGCACTTGAAAAAAATGTTGGAGCATTTGGGAAAAATAAGGTGAAGAGAAAATAAGCAAAAAAAGGAAACCCCCTGGCAGCCCCCCTGGAAAAGCTGAGTTAAACAAGAAAGAAAATAATCATGGTACAATACTTGGCTGAGCAGTAAATAATATTTATTTAGTTATAATGAAAACACCAACTATTGATTTAAAATTGCAAAACTGGAATGTTGCAGAGAGGAGAAAGGGGAATAATGAAGAAACAGAAAATTAACAATAAAAACCACCAGTAATACTTAGTTAACTGCATATACATGTTTTTCAAAGAGAAATAGGTTTATAAAGTATGTGCTATTTTGTAATCAGCTATGGCAGACAGACTCTAAGGTGGCTCCCCACCATTATCCCCCCCTCCTTCTGTTCCTACCTTTGTGTAAACACCTCCCAAAGAATGTGGCCAGGACTTGTGACTTGCTTCTAACAAACAGAATATGACAAAGGTTATGAGATGTCATTCCCATGATTATGTTACATTATATAAGACTGGCCAGCTAGCAGACTTGCTCTAGGCTCTCCTTAATGATTTGACCAAGTGGTCATATCAGGAAATACCACAAGGCCAAGAAATTCAGGTTGCCTCTAAGAGCTGAGAGCAGCCTTTAGGAGCTTGAAGACAACCTCTACATAACCTTTAGTTATCCTAAAGTAACATTTAGTGAGCAAGAAGCTTCAGTCCTAAAACCACAAATAAACTAATTTTCCCAAAAACCTCAGTAAGCTGGGAGATGGATTTTTATCATGTAAGTCTCCAGAAGAGAATTCTGCCCAGCTACACACATTACCTCGATTACAGTCTCATGAGACCCGATGCAGAGGACCCAGCTCAGCCATACTCAGACTCCTGCCCCACAGAAATTGTAGGATAATAAATGTGTTACTTTAAACTCTAAATTTGTGTAACTTGTTACACAACACAGAAAACAAATGCAACAGCTTTTAAAACTTTGAAAAAAAAAACTTCTGAATGAATAAATTCAGCAAAGGTACAAGGATAAAAAATCAACACAGACAGACAGACACACACACACACACACACACACACACACACACACAAAACAGCTGCATTTCTATACACTAGCTATGAATAATCCAAAAAGGAAATTAAGACAACAATTCCATGTATAATAGTATCAAAAATAAAATACTCAGGAAAAAACTTAACCAAGGAGGCTTGTACGCTGAAAACCACAGTTTTTCTGTGAAAGAAACACTGCTGAAAGAAATTAAAGGAGATATAAATAAATGGAGAGCAACCCCCGTTCAGGATTGAAAGACTTAACATTGTTAAAATGTCAATACTACCCAAAGCCATCTACAGATTCAACACACTCTCTATCAAATCCTAATGACACTTTTTGTAGAAATAGAAAAACTCCACCCTAAAATTAAAACCCATATGGAATCTCAAGGGATCATGAACAGCCAAAATAATCTTGAAAAAGAAGAACAAGTTGGAGGTATCACACTTCCTGATTTCAAAACTTAACTAGAAAGCTCCAGTAACCAAAACAGTGCCTTACTTGCATATACCACAAACAAAAATAACTCATAGTAGATCAAAGAAATAAGTGTAAGTTAAAACTACAAAACTTTTAGATAGTCAATTATTACATGGTCTCACGTGTGGAGCATAAGGAAAAACATGGAGGACACAGTGAGAAGGAAAGGAAGGGTGAATTGGGGGAAATCAGAGGAGGAGATGAACCATGAGAGACTGGGGACTCTGAGCAACAAACTGAGGGTTTTGGAGGGGAGAGGGTGGGGGTTTGGGCGAGCCTGGTGGTGGGTATTGAGGAGGGCACATATTGCATGGAGCACTGGGTGTGGTACATGAACAATGAATCTTGTAATACTGAAAAAAATAAAAGTATTTGGGGAAAAAAAATAAAACTACAAAACTTTTAGAAGAAAACATACACAAAAAGCTTTCTGACTTTGAATTTAGTGATAATTTCTTGAACATAATGCCAAAAGCCCAGGCAACAACAACAACAAAAAAAAAGTAGACAAATTGGACTTCATCAAAAAAAAAACTTTGTGCATCCAAGGACAATATCAAGAAAAAAAAAAGTGATCCACAGGGTGGGAGAAAATATTTACAAATCATACACCTTATCTTATTTTTTTTAAAGATTTTATTTATTTATTTGACAGAGAGAGAGAGAGAGACAGCAAGAGAGGGAGCACAAGCAGGGGGAGTGGGAGAGGGAGAAGCAGGTTCCCCGCAGAGCAGGGAGCCCGATGCGGGGCTCAATCCCAGGACCCTGGGATCATGACCTGAGCCAAAGACAGATGCTTAATGACTGAGCCACCCAGGCGCCCTACAAATTATACATCTAATAAGGGATTAATTTCCAGAATATATAGAGAACTCCTAAAATTCAATAACAACAAAAAACAACCCAATTCAAATACGGACAAAGGGCTTGAACAGTATTTCTCCAAAGACAGATAAATGGCCAATGAGCACATGAAAAGATGCTCCACATCACTAGTTATCAGAGAAATACACATCAAAACCACAATGAGACACCACCTCACATCCGTTAGAATGCCAATTATGTTAAAAATAATAAAAAGTGTGTCAAAGATGCAGAGAAACTGGAACCCCTGTACACTGCTGGTAGGACCGTAAAATGATCAGACACTATGGAAAACTATGGCTCTTCCTCAAAAAAATTAAATACTGAATTACTATATAATCTAATAATTCTACTTATGGGTATATGCCCAAAAGAAATGAAAGCAGGGACTCAAAATAGATATTTACGTACTTGTGTTCCTAGGTAGAAGCATTATTCACAATAGCATTATTCACAATTTGGTAAAAGCTAATCAAGTGTCCATCAACAGACAAAGGGATAAATAGAACGTGGAATAGACATACAATGGAATATTATTCAGCCTGAAAAGGACTTAAATTCTCATGCATGCTGGCACCTGGGTGGCTCAGTCAATTAGTGGTCTACCTTCAGCTCTGGTGATGATCCTGGCATCCTGGGAACAGTCCTGCATCAAGCTACCTGCTTGGTGGGGATTCTGCTTCTCCTTCTCCCTCTGCCCCTGCTCCCCGCTTGTGTTCTCACTCTCTCTCATAAATAAAAATCTTTAAAAAAAAAAATATTCTCATGTATGCTACAACTTGGATAAATCTTGAGGACATTGTGTTAAATGAAATAAGCCAGGCACAAAACAGAAATATATGGTTCTACTTATATGAAGTACTTAGAGTAATCAAATTCATAGAGACAGAAAGTAGAATAGTGGGG
This sequence comes from Procyon lotor, assembly GCA_028646535.1. NCBI lineage: Eukaryota > Metazoa > Chordata > Mammalia > Carnivora > Procyonidae > Procyon > Procyon lotor. Next base: position 53,882,169 of record CM053603.1, read on the forward strand.
TACTAGGAGTTATTTTTTTAATGGACGCAGTTTCAGTTTGGGATGATGAGAAAGTTCTGGAGATGGATGATGGTGAAGGTTGTGCAATAGTGTGAATGTATTTAATTAACACCACTGAATTGTAGGGGCGCCTGGGTGGCTCAGTCGTTAAGCATCTGCCTTCGGTTCAGGTCATGGTCCCACGGTTCAGGGATCAAGCCCTGTGTCGGAGATCCGTGCTCAGCAGGAAGCCTGCTTCTCCCTCTCCCATTCCCCCTGCTTGTGTTCCCGCTCTCGCTGTGTCTCTGTCAAATCAATAAATAAAATATTTTTTCAAAAAGTGAACTGTACACTTAAAGATAATTAAAACTGTAAACTTTATATTACGTATACTTTAACACAATTTTTTTAAAACTCCACTTGAATGGATAACAAAGGTGAATTGAGTAAGACAGGCAGACAATGACTCTCATTTCTTTGACTATCCACTTGATATGGCAATATCTATGGCAGGGGAAAAGACATCTAATCTAAAACTGAATTTTTTTTTCTATCTTTAATCCTATAATCCTTGGGTTACCTTACTAAAATCCTTTATTTTTTCTTGTTTTTTAATAGCAATATGTATGCTTACTAATTGTATTGTTTATTGTTATAAATTACTTAAACCATTTAACAGGGAAATAAATATTTTAACATCTTAATCTTCTGCATACAGTATACTCTATTTTACTTAGAAAACAAGAGAGCCAAAAGACTGCTCCTGGCTGTTAAAATGTTTCAACTTAGGAAAGTGGGGGATATAGAAAGAATAACAAAGTGATCAAAACAAGTTAACTTTAAAATTAGTTTCCTAAAACAGTAAAGATACGTTATATCAAAACTAGCTAAGATTTTGGTGTTCCAGGGAGCCTGGGTGGCTCAGTCCATTGAGCATCTGCCTTAGGCTCAGGTCATGATCCCAGGGTTCTGGGATAGAGTCCTGCAGGGAGCCCGCTTCTCCCTCTGCCTCTGCCTCTGCCTCTCTCTCTCTCTCTCTCTCTCATGAATAAATCTTAAAATAAATCATAAAATCTTAAAAAAAAAAAAAGATTTTGGTGTTCATAATGAAAAACCAACTAAGACATAAAAGGTTCAAAGTGAAAACAATGAAAAAAGATGAACTACAATTTTTTAAGAAGGGTTTTAATAATTCACTTCTGAGGAAATAAACACAACCTGATACACATTTGTACCCCAACACTTTTCCCAACCTCTTTTCCACTCTCTCCTCTGCACTATCTTCACCTCCCTTTTTTTTTCTTTTTTTCTTTTTTTTTTTTTTTTGGTAGAGGAAGGCTGAGGCCTGAGACAGGGAAGTGATAGTAGGAATAAGCCAGATAATAGGAATAGGAAGAAAAAAGGCAGGGAGGGAATACTCCACAGTTTACATTTTCTCTTCATACTCAATACAGTACTAAATACATCATTATTATGGAGTGCAAATAATCCAAATATCTGAGGACAAGGAAAAACTAAATTTCTTGAAGTTAAACCTAATCTAAAGTAAGAGAAAGGAAACCATCTGCAGGCTTTGTATCTGTAAATTAAGTATGCACTGCATGCGGAATTCTTCAAAAAACCTTGACCGTAATACAAGGCTGCAGTTTAATATGGTGACAGAAACCTTGGATAAATGGGTGGAGTACTAAGCCCTTTGAACAGTTTTCTAGCCTAACTAGTGAAATCAGTTAAAGAACTTTTAAACTCAAGTGTCTCATTCACTAAGTATAGAAAACACCAAGGTTTTCATGAGAAAGCACATGATACACAGAGGCAGCTGCACTGGGAGATAGCATCTAGTAACAGCCTAGAGTTATTTTTAAAGAGATAACTTCATGATAATGTACATGAGACTGTAGCAGTTCTATGGGAAGAAGAGAGTGAGACTTTGGGAAGAAGCTAAGTTCTCTGTACAAACTCAAAATAATCCTAGAAAACAGCCCATCATTCCCAGGGTCCTTTTGATCCAAAGACATGTGTGCAAGTCTCTGAACTGGACTGGTCCGACTAGGGCCATGGCCTCCCTATGCCAGTATCAGTAATGGTTTTCCCTTGTTGTAAAACATCTGACTGATCACTCTGAGACCCAAAACATAACATCAATACTGGTACAATCCTGTGCTCCTCCTTCTGCACATTCTTTTGAAATACTTTTCTCATTAGTTTAAGGAAAACTAATTAGATTAAGGAAATCATGCTCTTTTCTTAAAAAAGAAAGACAAAAAGAAAAAAAAAAAAAGGATCGGAGATGATATGCACACTAAGCAGATTTTCACCCCAAAAGTTAGCCTTAATCTTCTGGAGGCAAATGTCCTTTATAAGCTCACTCCTCTGTGGTTGCTGCTTTTCCTAAACCGCAGGCCTTCCTAACTGGCAGAGGGGCCGGGAGAGATTACAGTTATGTGGTAGGTTCTGTCAGAGGAGTTCTGACAAGGCCTCAAAATAGACCCTGGGCACCAGCCAGACACTGTCACTCACAAGTTCCAACTTCATCATCATACATTAGCCCCTCAGTACTTTTTTTTTTCTCTAGACTCTTTCATTTTCAAAGGTAAAAAGTTCCTGAACTCCCCTCTTCCTGGTCATGAGTGAGTTGTATAATACAGAAATTAAACTTTTAAACTCTTGATTTGCTCACAAACACTTTGCAGAATAAAAACTGAAGCAGTACCTACCCTAGCCCCTGCCTTGGGAAATTAATCCATCCATAGTAATCTGGTGGACTGCAAAAGCACTTTTGAATCTCAAACTCTACAGAGGTTTATTTTATTGTGAATAAACTAGAATGTGACGGTAAAGGAAGAAAGAAGGTAGACTATTTTCTGTGACTAATAATACAGTAGCAGACTTCATCAGGGCAAGGAGTTAAACTATATATAATATTTTTAATTGATATTGGTCATGAAATCCTAAAACAATCAACTGACTACAAAAGGTACTCATTTAACCATTACGCAATGTAAGTGAAGTGGTTTGTCTATAACACCAGTCTTCAAACTACAGTATTTTCACCCTTACCAGTATAAACCAAATTAACCACAGGTCACTCTAAAATGTTTAAGGTCACCTCATAAAATACATTTTAATATTTTTTTTAAGTGGAGAAGATAGAATACAAAGTAAGAGCTCCTTTCTCCTATAAGATTGAGAAAGAAGTTAACTTCTATTATAAGACAAAATCCAATATAAGATTGAAACAAATTTATAAATCTTCACAACTTAAGATCCAACTTTGCAACCACTCTTTCAGAAATATATTCCATATACATACGTATGGACCAGTGCAAAGATTTATATACTAGTTGTTCACCGTAGCAACATTTGTAGAAAGCTAAAAACAACCTAAATGTCTCTTAATAGGGAATGGAAAAATAAATCATGGAAAATGAATAAATTATGGTTCATCTACACTGGGCTAGACATCCAGTCTTTTTAAAAAATCAGATGGACACACGTGCTATAACAGAGAAATCTCTAAGATATATCAAGGGCAAGAATGAAAGAAGAAAGTTCTCCTAGACACGGGTGATTACATATGTAATAGAAAATTTAGAAAAGAATATACAGAAAGCCATTCAAAGTGGTTGCTTGGATTAGGGTGGGGAAGTGAGAAAAGGCTAGAAGTTTGTTGTGGAAAGGAGGCTTCCTTTGCACCATATAATATTTTCTTTTTAAATGTTTTATCAATTTTTAAAAGTCCTACAAACATCTACTGTCCCCATAAAGTGGGCATTCTCTTTCCATGTATGTATGCCATGTCTTCTGTCTTCTTAACCATTTTTACTCTTATATACTGCTCTCTGTACCACTAAACCAAAACAAAAGCAGACACTTTTAGCAAATCTCAGAGTTTCCCCGAGAAACAGAAGCCTTTCTCCATTCTCCCACCAAAAGAAATAATAGAATAAATGAAAAAGTTTAACTTAAACTAAACCTAGTTTTTAGCCCTGTGTTCGATTCCTTGTAGGGCAAAAAGTTTTAAAAACAAAGTGCAATGTGCAACACACACACAAAAATATCATTTCCAAAGGTGTCTATCCAGTATCTTAAAAGGAGAAATGGAGAAAAAGGTAAAGTTATTTTACTCACAGGGCAAATTCTCCTCAATCCCTTCTCTCTGAAGTTTTAAAAGTTGAATTTTGAATAACCGTCATAAAGTCTATTGTTTACAAACTGGATAAGGTGGTACATTTTCCTGGTTAAAGGTCCATCTCTCCATTCAGAGTCTCCAGAAAGAAAGTAACACCTACAAGGAAAAGGCTATGAAATAGCCTCTATTTTGCAGGTGTAATGGATAGTGCTCCTATGGTGAAGACAGAAGAACTGTATTTCCTCTTAAATGATCCTCATCAACATTTCCCAGCACACTGCCAGGAGAATTTTCTTCTATATATCATCAATTCTCCTCTTTTTCATACTAGGAGCACAGTAAAACAATTCACAAAGAGCTTAGCAAGACAGAGCTCTCATTTCTAGTAAAAACGTGGTTTTCGTTTTAAGAGAAAAAGTCTCTACTTGCTAAATATACCCTCCTATCACTTTTTTTCCTTCATTATGGAGATGCTTAAATCATGACATAAGAAGGCTTCTCTTGCATATCTACCTATCTAGACTGTTGGTTATGGTGGTTTCCACAAGGGATTTTCCAAAAGGGAATCTCTGTTTACTGGGAACTGAAACTCTTAATTAAGTCACTATTTGTTGGACAAAAATCAAAAGCAACGTTAGGGAACATTCTGTATATAAGAATGGATATCCAAGAAAGATGCCAAAATTAGTCAAATAATTAAAGGAACCTGGTAAGCAAGACCAACTTACCATTACTTTATAGTTGATAACTAACTAAAGTTCCCTAAAATTGGGGCGCCTCGGTGGCTCAGTGGGTTAAAGCCTCTGCCTTTGGCTCAGGTCATGATCTCAGGGTCCTAGGATCTAGCCCCACATCTAGGCTCTCTGCTCACCAGGGAGCCTGCTTCCTCTTCTCTCTCTGCCTGCCTCTCTGCCTACTTGTGATCTCTCTCTGTCAAATAAATAAATAAAATCTTTTTTTAAAAATAAATAAATAAATATAGTTCCCTAAAATTGAAAGTCAAGGTAAAATAAGCTGAGTTCCAAAAGAGTAAAAGAAAACAAGGATAAGAGTATCAAGTACCCACCCACCCTGTGATTCAAGGTTATTTTGCTTAACAATATTTTTAAAGCCAAAAATGATCAAATTACATTTCAGCAATAAAAAGTTATTTCTAGTTTACAATGAATTCATTCCAATAATAAATTCAACTTCAACAGACTTTCTTCTATAACAGAACTTACATAAGAATTCAACATAGTCTCAATCCACATTCTTAAGGATTCACAAAATAGGTGAGGCCTTTCACAGAAAAGACTATTTTGTATAACATAGATTCTTTCAGTAAACTTTTTTATACCTTTTCACTGACATTTATTTTGTTTCTAAACCCCTTCATTTATCTTCCCACATCTGCCAAAAAAACTGTAGGGAAGGTAAAATTACAACAATCCACTTAGGAACTAACTATTCTAAAGCTAAATATTCCGCAAAAGTTCAATTTTTATTTCCTTACCATACATACTTCATGACAGTAAGTATCCAGCAACAAACCTAACAAAGCATAATACAACACTTCATATAAAATGACTGAAGGCATCTAAACAGACAATAACAAACTTGTAGCTTTCCTCTATTCCAATTTTAAGATCCATATCAATGATTCACAAAGTGGGTGACCTAACTTTCTAAATGAATCATACCTTCTGAAATTTTTACTCTAACATGAATATAATACTAGGTCATCATCTCTATATTTGTTAAACAGACCATGATGTTGGTTATACAGGGTTAATTCTGCAAGACTTCCAAACTACAGCAAACCTCAAGTCTCTGCCAACTAACTCTTATCTGCAACACTGCATTCTCCAACAATCGCACCTTTATATATAGATTCATCCCCATATAAAATGCTATCTTGAAAAAAATGTTATTTTAAATATTATGAACTCGCCCACCCATATTCGTTCACCCTCTCCTGGTTCCATTTACTGCATCCACGTTCTCTTCCCATTGTGATAACATAAAAAATTAATGGCTACTCAGTTATTCCTACATATTATCTTTTAATCAACTAACCTACTCTGCAGTTTTTCTGTTTATGCAGAAATGCTGAGTCATTAAATGGAAACTCATAGAAAATGAGCTACAAACAGATGAAGTTTAGGATATAGTATTTCCCTAGCCGTGTCTCGGCAGCCTAATATTTGTATCTCCCACAGTGGAAAAGTAGAGCAAACACTTGAACTTTTTTCCCTCAAAGAAAGAAAAAGAGGTGCGTTTCCTTGGGTCCGCCTGCTTCCTGCTGGATATCCACAGGCCAAAGAAGCAGGCCTGACTGCAACTGTGTAACTTAACAATCTGGGTGTGAATAACACCCCATATTAGTCAAGCATTAACCCCGACGCTCCTAGCAAGCGCCTGTAATGCCCGCGCTTTAGTTCGGGTCAAGGAGGAAGGGAAAAAATCCCATAAAAATGCTACGCCCTCCACTGGCCTGACACCGTTCGCTGGGGTGCGGGTCAGGGGACAGAAGCGAGGGAGTGCCACGCCGGGGAAGAGGAAAAGGAGCCTCGAGCACCCGAGGCAGAAGGACAGCGGCCCAATGTAATTTCTCCCACAATGGGAGTAACCCCATCCCCTCGCAGAGACCGAGGGCGCGCGTTAGAAATCAGGCGTGCTGCCGGCGAACGCGGTAGGCTAGGGGCGATCCCGACCCGAGAGCCCGCAGGGAAGCCCGGCCCCCAGCAGGGGTCAGCGGCGGCGCGGGTCGCACAGGCTGTAGTGGCCGGGAAGGGGCCCCCGGGAAGGTGGGAGGGACGGACTTTACCTGTCCCTGGGCGCGGGCTGTGGCTACGGCCCCTCCCGGGAAGGGCCGGGCGCGGGTCGGCCGCCGGGAGCTGGCCGGGCGAAAAGCGAGGAGCGGCGGGCGAGGGGCGCGGACGGCGAACTGGGTCCCAGGCTCTCGGCCAGGCGGGCCGGGCTAGACGCGGCGGCTCCCGGCGCCCGCGGCCGCTCGGTCAGTCACGCCAGTGGCCCCGCGGCGCGGCTGCTAAGACAGAGACAGCAGGAGCCGGCCCCGGGAGGAGCCGCAGCCCGAGCGGCTAGTGAAGGAGGCGAAGCAGGGGCGGGGCCACAGGGTCGGTGACCCGCTCACCCGGAAGCAGTTGCGGCCGCGGCGGCGCGCGCTGCGGGACCGGCAGGATCCCGGCCTGGCGGCGGGCGGACGGCCGGCTCTTCAGCGGCCGCCTGCGCGCCGCCGGGGGAGCGGTGCTTCTGCTACCGTGCTCGGCCACAGCGAGCTGCTACTTCCGCGTTGGAGGGAGGGTGGCGGGGTGCCACTCGGGTGGGCGGAGGCCCGGGCCGCTTAGAGGTGGCTCCTCGGATCCCGCGGAGGACCGGGGGCCGGGAAGGTGAATTGAGGCGGGCGCCCGCTGGAGGCTGCACCTGCCCTCGTCGTCCCGTCCGGGCACCAGTCGGGCCCAGTGGGCTTGGGTAAGTGGGCCGAGGCAGCGGTTCCGACTGTAGGGAACGAGTGTGCGAGAGCGAGTGGGTGCGATGCAACGCGAAACGCCTTATTTCCAAATGAAAATCTCATTCCAAAATGAAAACGCGTGATTTTAAAATAATTTCCGGAGAAGAATGCGGCGGGGCTGGGAGCGGGAGGGAGGGGAGGAAGATGGTGGGATGTAAAGGCCGTTAAATATCTGCTAGACAGATATTTATCTGTCGTTCATTCCAGAAGTCTCTCGAGACTCAGCAGGTTCAAGGCGCTGGAGAAAGGCCAGGGCCCAACTCTTTGGGAAGCTTATCTTCTAGTGGGGTAGAGCGATTTAAATAAACAAGGTAATGACAGATTGTGGTAAGGCTGTGCAGGAAATACATAAGAATGATGTGAGAGATTATGTGGGCGAGACCCCTTTTTCGAGATAGGATGGCTAGAGATAACCAATCTCTAAAGGGAAGTGATAGCTGAGCAGCTTCCTGGGGAAAAGGTACAAAATAAGCTTAGACATAATTTTATAAGCAGGGAATGCAGGTTCCAGAACCTGCTGAGTAAGCCCACGGATTCCATATGAAGAACCTGTGTCTAAAGCCTTTTAAGGGCTGTCTCTGTGCTGTCCACCCTTGCAATTTCACAAGGCTTGCTCACCCTCTCGAGTTGATGGAATCTGGGAATATGGCACTCTTAGCGGAGGTTCAAGGCATCAGTTAGGGAACGTTGGTCCCCAGACATACATCAACAGGCGCTTCATCATAGGGAGAATTACACCATCAGCCTTGAAAGACAAATTCTTTAACCTTTTACCATTTCTTCTTCCATGTCACTTTTTCTCATACCCCTGAGTAAACATTAAAACTATGATTTTTACCTGGGATCAAGAGAAGTTTGGGGCACCTGGGTGGCTCAGCTGGTTCTGTGTTTGCCTTAGAGTCAGGTCATGATCCTGGGGTCCTGGAATCAACACACACCGACCTGTCCTCCCACCCCACCTCAGTCCCCGCCCCGCCCAAGGCTCCCTGCTCAACCAGGAATCATCTCCTCTTTTCTCCCTCTACACTTCCACCCCACTTGTGATCTCCTGTCATTGTCATTCCCTCTCTTTCTCTCAAATAAAAATCTTTAAAAAAAAAAAAAAAAAAAAGAGGAGCTTAATCTTCCCAAAAGATTGTACTCTGTTATAATTAATGGCCTATTTTGCTAAACCAGTTTAAGTCAAAATAAAAAGCAACTTGAAAAAGAGAGGACCTATTCAAGTGTTAATGCATTACCTGAGTAATACCAATAAATCCAATAATGTTTATGAAATATTAGTTTATATAACTGCATAATTAATAGAACAATTGTTTGGATAACAGTAGGATTAGATTCTCTTGCCCTTTTTATTTACCCCTTAGCCATTTGTTTTTACATATACGAAACTAACAGAGAGAGAATATATTTTGTTGTGTCTTCTGGGGGAACTGGGAAGGACCTCACACTTATTGCTACCTACACTCTGCACAGCATTTTGCTAGGCACTTAAATATCTTATTCCTTTCAGTACTAGGACCAACCTTGAGATATGGGGATTATTATACCCATTTTAGTAACAAAGACACTGAGATTCAGAGACTGTGACTAACCCAGGGTAACAAAACCAGTTGCTGTGAGAGTCAGAATTTGAACTCAGGTCTTTCTAGCCCTAATTCCCCTTTTACTATGGACCGTATTGTTAAACTCTAGTATTTAAGAAGGAAATATAAGTGAAGTGTCCAGCCACGTAGATTTCTATGTTGCTTTAGAAAGCTTTAAGGGACAGTGAGATGAGACAATTTTAGAGCTTCTCTGTGTTTTTACTTCTCCCTTTATATATTTGCCATCTATTTGGCACCAAAAAAGCGACTCATAAAAGTTCATAATGCCATGTGTCTTTTGAATGCTCCCAAGAATGTGATAAATTATGACACTGACATTTTGTCATTGCAGGGGGGTTCCTGCCTAAATGTGTCACTCTGAATTCTTTCACAAGCAGTCATTCCATGCACATTAACTGATTCCTTTCTGCCAAAAATATGTGTTCCCAGATTTTTATGGAATATTGTGACATGTGAATGCCCCCAGGTCTGTGTAGGCTGGCTGCTCTAGGGACATTTAATGGATGAAGGAAAATCTTACAAATGTTTATACAGTTTTGAGGAATGAGGTGGTAGGATTTGTACATTTTTTCTTTTCTTATCAGATCTTTCACGTTTTTCTTCGATGATGTCAAGAAATACAAGTTTTCCTTTCTCAAGAACAAACATTCATTTTGTGGTTTTTGCAAAATTAAGTTGTTTTTTTGTAAACAGTACTATGTTCTACTCTACGTGGCTCTGGAAAATATCATTAGTTCAAACATTAAAAATAGGATGCCACTTTTCAGAGCCTAGTATTTTTATTAGTAATGTGTGTGCCTGTCTGTCTTGGAAGCATTTTTTTAAATTTTGGTTAACTCCTTACAGACCTATGGAAATCTGGCAAACAAGTCAACTATGTATATTTAAATTTTCTTTCTAAAAATTCCCATTTCCCTTTACTATTTTTCCTGCTGTCTTCTTTTTTTATTTTTTAATTTATTTATTTCACTTTTTATTTGGAAATAATTATAGACTCACAAGATGTTGCAAAAATAATACAAAGAGGTTCTGTGTACCCTTTACCAAGAGATTCCTGCACTGGTAGCATCTTGCATACCCAAAATACATTATTAAAACTAGAAAATTTACATCTTACTAAAATTAACATCTTTAGGTTTTTAGTTTCTTTTTATGTTTCATTATATTCCAGATATTACCATTTTGTAAATTCATTCTTATCGTACTTGATTTGGCTCTTCTCCCTTTCCTAAATTAACAAATGACAAAGTCAATAAGCTTGCTACAGTGCACATCTGGAATTAAAGTTTACTAAAAACTTCTGTTTCAGTGCACTTAAAAGGAAATCATTTGTAAGATTTTTGCTTTTCTTCTGCTTTATTATTCCATGTCATTCTGCCCTAATAAACCCATAAATGTATACAACCTGTGTATGTGCGTGTTTTAATATATCCTCTGATCACTGAAATGTTTTCAAAGAGATTGCTGTTAAAATTAAAAGTAAAATAGGGGCACCTGGGTGGCTCAGTTGTTTGGGGGTCTATTACAGCTCTGGTCATGATTGCAGGGTCATGGGATCAAGCCTTACATCAGGCTCAGCAGAGTCTGCTTAGAATTCTCTCTCTCCCTCTGCCGCGCCCCCACCCTCTCGCTCTCTCTAAATGAAGTTTCTCGGGGCACTTAGGTGGTTCATTTGGTTAAGCGTCTGCCTTTGGTTCAGGTCATGATCCCAAGGTGCTTGGTTCGAGCTCCACATCGGGCTCCCTGGTCGGTGGGAAGCTTGCTTCTCCCTCTCCCACTCCCCCATTTGTGTTTCCTCTCTCACTGTGTGTCTCTGTCAAATGAATAAGTAAAATCTTTAAAAAATAAAGTCTTTTAAAAAAATAAGAAAAATAATGCAAAGCTTTTCATTTGGGGGAAAAAAAAACAAAACATTTCTAGGGGCACCTGCGTGGCTCAGTCAGTTAAGCATCTGCCTTGGTTCGGATCATGATCCCGGGGTCATGGGATCGAGCCCCGAGCCCTGTGTCAGGTTCTCTGCTCAGCAGGGAGTCTGCTTCTCCCTCTGCCTCTGCCTTTTTCCCCACACATTCTCTCTAAATAAATAAATAAGTAACATCTTTTTAAAAGTTTCGGATCACTTAGGTGGCTCAGTTGGTTAAGCGTCTGCCTTTGGCTCAGGTCATGATCCTGGAGTCCTGGGATTGAGTCCTGCATCCTGCTCACTGCTAATGGGAAGTCTGCGTCTCACTCTACCTCTGCCCCTCCACCTGCTTGTGTTCTGTCTCTCTCTTTCTCTCTCTCAAATAAAATTTTTTTTAAAAAATAAGTAAAATAAAAATTTTAAATTTTCTAAACATCTTAACTATCCAAGTGAAAATGCCACAGTCTGTTGGTTCAGAAGCCAAATCTCACTAAAGGCTAATTCTGACTCTCTTTTTTCCTAGTCAGACAGCTCACCCTTTACTCCACTAGAGAGTAAACAAAGGAAAGGAAAGAAAAGAAGTGTAACTTACTTTCTTCAGTCTTAGTGGTGAAGAAAAGTTGGTAAGAGGAGAGAATTGGGGATTTGGTATAGGTATCAATTATAAGCACAGATAATCAAGTGATGGCTCTTCTGCATTATATGTTTATTGTAAATGAGTAATCATCTTTCATACTGTGGCCTGTTTAGCAAAGGTATTCATCTACTATGTATCAGGTACCCTGCTAGACACTAGTAACGGGGGCACAACAGATCAATTTTTTAAAGGAGTATTAAGCTCTTATTTTATGCCAGATACTTCACAGATTATAGGGATCCAAAGGGAAGAAAGAAGAAACCTGCGTTTTCTTATGAAAATTACTGTCTGATAAGGGAGACAAATTATCACACAAAAGGAACTTTATAATCCAGATAGGTATTACTAAGGTTAGGGAGCTGGTGCTTGAGGGCATTGAAGTGGAACTCAACCTACTAAGTTCAAAATGGCTTCTAGCAAGAGACACTTTGAGCCAAGATTTAAAACTGCCTCAGAGTGGGACATCTGGGTGGCTCAGTTGAGTGTCTGACTCTTGATTTCACCTCAGGTCATGATCTCAGAGTCCTGGGATGGAGCCCAGCATCAGGCTCTGTGCTTAGCTTGGAGTCGGCTTGAGATTCTCACTCTCCCTCTGCACCCCACTCCCCCGCAGCTTGCACACTCTCTCTCTAAATAAAATCTTAAAAAAAAAAAAAAATTAGCCATCAGGAGATTCCAATCAAAACCACATTATACCAGTTAGAATGGCCAAAATTAATAAGACAGTAAACAAATGTTGGAGAGGATGTGGAGAAAGGGGAACCCTCTTACACTGTTGGTAGAAATGCAAGTTAGTGCAGCCACTTTGGAAAACAGTGTGGACATTCCCAAAGATATAGATGTAGTACAAAGAAGGGCCACATGTACCCGAGTGTTCATAGCAGCAAGGGCCACAATCACAAACTGTGGAAAGAACCAAGATGCCCTTCAACAGACAAATGGATAAAGAAGATATGGTCCATATATACAATGGAATATTATGCCTCCATCATAAAGGATGAATACCCAACTTTTGTATCAATATGGACGGGACTGGAAGAAATTATGCTAAGTGAAATAAATCAAGCAGAGAGAATCTATTATTATATGGTTTCACTTAAGTTTAGAGCGTAAGGAAAGGAGGACATTTGGGAGAAGGAAAGGAAGGGTGAGTTGGGGGAAATCAGAGGGAGAGACAAAATATCAGTGACTGTGGACTCTGAGAACCAAACTGGGGGTTTTGGAGGGGAGAGCGGTGGGGGGTTGAGTGAGCCTGGTAGTGAGTATTGAGGAGGGCACTTTTTGCATGGAGCACTGGGTGTGGTGCATGAACAATGAATCTTGGAACACTGAAAAAATAAAAAACTGGTCAGCATGAACTTGATACAGAGGTATCATAAAGGGAAAACATAAAAGACTTCACAATGGAACCAGCAGAGTCCCAGGGCCTGAAAATAAATGAGGAAGATAATGTAAGATGAGTCTACATTAGGTAGACTAATGTCTAGGATCTTAATAGGTCTGGTAAAGATTCTTGTCTTTGTTTCAAGAGTGATACAAACCAATTTAAGAGTTTTTAGTGGAAGTGACACCAGATTTGTGTTTCCAAAAGATCACTGTGGCTTCAGTGTGAAGAATTCATTCTTTAAATATGTCCTAAGTACCCACCATAGGCCAAGTTCCAGTCTGCAAACAGAGTACACTGCACTGAACAAAACAGAAAGATCCCCTATCTTTGAGGATCTTCTAGACAATATACAATGTAATGTACCTAAGATGGCGGGAAGCTCTATAAAGAATATTGGAACCCAGGCAAGAATAAAAGGGTGGTGGTGCTGTTTTATTTTATTAGCTTGAACCATATGAAATTCCTGGTCTCTTTTACATTCTTTTTAAACTCAGAACAATGTTAGGTTCATGTGATTCAACACTATTGAATGACATTAAATTGTTCACCCTAAACTCAGAACAATGTTAGGTTTATGTGATTCAACACGATTGAATGACATTAAATTGTTCAACCTAATAATTTGGAAGAGTAAGAGAAGACCTCTCATGATGTGATCCAAAGAAAGAAGCAAGTCCTTCAAATACCTAGGAGAAGAGCATCCCAAGCAAAGTGACAGCACGTGCAAAGACCTTAAGGCAAGAACGTGCTTGCCATGTTTGAGTAGCAGCAAGGAGGCCAGTGTGGCAGAAGTATAATAGACAACAGGGAAGAATGGAATTAGGAACCAGATCAAACTAGGTCTTGAAGACTATGGTAAGAAATTGCCTTTTCCTTTTCCTTTTTTTTTTTTTTTTTTTTTTTTTTTTTAAATTTTATTTATTTGACAGAGAGAAACACAGCGAGAGAGGGAACACAAGCAGAGGGAATGGTAGCGGGAGAAGCAGGCTTCCTGCAGAGGAGAGAGCCCGATGCGGGGCTCGATCCCAGGACCCTGGGATCATGACCTGGGCCGAAGGCAGACGCCTAACGACTGAGCCACCCAGGCACCCCTGCCTTTTCCTTTTTGAATGAGGTAAGCTACTCTACTGGAGTTTTGGACAGAGGAGCTACACAATCTGTCATCTGAAGCAGCACTGTTCTGCTAATCGTAGAATCTAGGTAGTGGGTATACAGATGAAGCAATGTAAAATTTTTTCACCTTTGCCGTATGTTTGAAAATTTATCTAATAAAATGAAACTGTTTTAGCTGCTATATTGTGAATAGACTGTAGGGGGGCAATGAGGAGATCAAGAAGACCAGTTAGGCTATTGCAATAATTCAGGCAGCCATGGAGATATTAAGATGTGGTTAGATTCTGAATACGTTTTGAAGATAGAGACACTAAGATTTGCTGATGGAATGGATTCAAGATGCAAGAAAAAGAGAAAAGTAGGGGCCCCTGGGTGGCTCAGTCTGTCAGGGGTCCAACTTCAGCTCAGGTCATGATCTCAGGATCCTGGGATCAAGCCCTACATGAGCTCCAAACTCAACGGGGAGTCTGCTTCTCCTTCTCCCTCTGCCCCTCCTCCAGCTCATGCATCCTCTCTCTCTCTGTCTCAAATAAATAAAATCTTTAGAAAGAGAGAGAGAAAAATAAAAGATAAGGATTTGTCTTTTTAGAAGAATGGGCTTGCCATCTACTGAAATTTGGAAAATGGGGTGCCTGCATGGCTTAGTTGTTAAGCATCTGCCTTTGGCTTAGATCATGATCCCAGGGTCTTGAGATTGAGCCCTGCATTGGGCTCCCTGCTCAGCAGGAAGCCTGCTTCTCCCTCTCCCCCCCCCCCCCACTGCTTGTGTTCCCTCTCTCACCATCTCTCTGTCAAATATATAAATTTTTTTGAAAATCTTTTAAAAAATTTGGAAAACAGTCTAGGTCAAGCAAGTTTGGAGGAAGACTTTTTTTGGACAAGGTAAGTTTGAGATGCCTATTTGACATTGAAGTGGAAATATCAAACAGGCAATTAAATATAAAAGTAAGTAATTCAGAGGAAACATTCAGACAAGAAATACAAATGTATGGATCTACCTAAAGATTAGGGATATGAGGACCAGTGCCTTGAGAATGAAATAGAAATACTCAAGAGTTTACCCTAAACCCTTTTACCCATGCTTTTGTTGTAGGCTGGTTTTGTTTCTAGATTATTACCACTTTATATTGCCATGCAGAATATTTATATACATACTGTTTGTAATTCATTTGTGTTCTAAAGGGTTTCATTTTTAATGTTGTTCATGTCTTTCCAAGCAGTTTATACATTTCTTGAGAGAGGATCTATTTTATTTTCTACACTCCACAATGCCGTATCCCTAGAACATTTTATGATGCTTATATAATAAACTATGCCAATACAGAGTTTTTCATTTCTTTTGTTGTCATAAAGCATCAGTTTTCTTAAAAGTAATTTAGACTCTTCTACTTGTCTTGGAAAATCAGGGTAGAGTTAGAACTTTCAACCTACTGCCCCTCTTGCCCATTTCAGATCAGATCAGAGAGAGCCTTCTGAAAAACAAAAAACAACAATTAAAAAAAGTCTCAGCTTTCCTCCTTATCGCCTTTATATTCAGGCTTCATGTGATAGCAAGACAGTTCCCAAGAATTTCAAGTCTACATCCATCCTGGTCCAAGTCCAGCAAGAGAGAGACTCTTCCCAGAAGTCCCTGGATTCACTAATTAAGTCAACACAGATTATCTGCCTGTCCCTTAACAAATTACTACAGCTAGGAAAATTCTGTGCTGTGATTGGCCAAATGTGAGTCACTGTTTCACTGCTGTTTGATCCAAAGAACATGGACAGTGGAAGAAGAGTGGTTCCCCAGGAGAAAAAATGGGGTCCTGTCACCAAAATAAGGTAACAGATACTGATGGTCAGAAAATCATACATACTATACCAAATAACAAAGGCCTAAAGCATTCTTCTTTAAGCTGTTTTTTGTTGTTGTTGTTGTTGTTGTTGTTGTTGTTGTTGTTGTTTTTGAGAGAGAGAGAGAAGGAGCAGGGGGAGGGGCAGAAGCAGACTCCCCTGCTGAGCAGGGAGCCTGATTCAGGACTCAATACTAGGATGTTGGGATCATGACCTGAGCCAAAGACAGATGTTTAACTGACTGAGATTTTTAACTGACTGAGTAATATCATGGGAGTTCCTGGTTGGCTCATTCAGAACAGCAAGTGACTTGATCTCAGTGACCTGAGTTCAAATCCACCTTGGGTGTAGAGATTACTAAAAAAAAAGTAAAGAAAGAAGAAATACCTTGGCACTTGTTTTATATCTCCCAATTCTCTGCACAATACTGCAGAGATTTTCCTGTATAATTATTTTCCCTGTATCATTAGGCTGTCATATATTCACCTGTCATTGATGAGTGAATGTCACAAAAAGTAAATAAATGCATGAGCATAGAAGTTAACCAGCTAGATGGGTCAGTTTTTCAGCACGTCACTTTCCAGGATACTCCCACCTAAGTACTGCAGGTAGTTTCTTGTCCTGTAATTCTTTCCTATTGTCAGTCTGCCTGAAAAATATTTACTAGCCCTCAGTACCCTGCAGGCAGGGTGGCTGCTAGCTAAGATGCCCGAGAAACCACTACAGAAGCAAGTGACAATGAATCAGCTTAAGTTTAACTTCTTGAAGGACATTTACAGTGCAGAATCTTGACAGCAAAATGTATCGACAGATTTGTTTTCGGCTTCTTTTTGGTTTCACCATTTCCATTCCTTTCTACATTAATAGGTTACTTTGCCCACGAGATGTTTAACCTAACCTCTATGGCATTTTTATCGTTTTAGTTCAAATTTTGCTGCAGAAAATGGATAAATGGGTATAAAGAGAATGTTGGCTCCCTCTATTATTCTGGAATTTGGGATGGCTCCTCTAGTTTGCTGCTTCCCTGGACACCAAACATAACATTCTCTGTTCTAGGACCTGCTTCAAGTTGGTCATAAGACTGGCAGAAAGTCAAACCATACTAAATGAATAGTTGTTGGAGTTAATCTCACATCCTAGAGCTGTATGGGCCATGGAATTGCCTGCTGTTATTAACAAGCACAATTCTGATCAGAATCACTGCTCTGTGGTCCTGTTCATCAGAATCTCATGTTTGGATACTGGATTTGGGTCTGGGTATTTAAAAATAGATATCATGGAATATAGCCATTAAAATTTCTATTGTAGAAGAAGGTAACATAGGATAGCATCAATCATGCATTTAAATGTAGAAGTAGATGGGGCGCCTAGGTGGCTCAGTCGTTGAGCGTCTGCCTTTGGCTCGGGTCATGATCCCAGGGTCCTGG
The DNA here is from genome assembly GCA_028646535.1 of Procyon lotor. Classification (NCBI taxonomy): domain Eukaryota; kingdom Metazoa; phylum Chordata; class Mammalia; order Carnivora; family Procyonidae; genus Procyon; species Procyon lotor. Next base: position 53,899,698 of record CM053603.1, read on the forward strand.
GATCAAGCCCCGCATCAAGCCCCGCATCAGGCTCCCTGCTCGGCAGGAAGCCTGCTTCTCCCGCTACCATTCCCTCTGCTTGCGTTCCCTCTCTCGCTGTGTTTCTCTCTGTCAAATAAATAAAATCTTTAAAAAAAATTAAAAATATATAAATGTAGAAGTAGATTACTGAAGAATATATTCAAAGTGATTCCTATATTTAATATTATATAGACATAGACACCGAAATGTTAGCCTTAAGGAATGGAACTACCAGTGATTTTATTTGATTTGTATACTATTCAGGATATTCCCAGATGAAATGTACTACATCCACACTCAAAGCAGTTTTTAAATATGTATCCAACTAGTACCCCAGAATCAAAATATGCAAAAGGTACAACTAAAAAATCAATCTAATTATGATTCTCACCACTCAAAACCATTGTTGATTATTCTCTTGCCTTGCATACATCATTTTTTCCTTCCATTTTTAAAAATCGTGTACTGGATGCTAAGAGTAAATGAACCATACAGATGTGGCTTCGGCCCTCTTAGAACTAATTGGCTGATGGCAATGTAACAAATAAGCTGACAAACAATCCAGCCTGTCAGTTGATAACAGAGTTTCGTGCACGCTCTGTTAAAACACCTAACCCTCCTTTTACACATCAGATTCTGGCTACGGTCTGTCCACAAACAAGCACATTGAACTCACACACCGGCAATCACTCTTGGTCAATCCTTCCATTTGAGCTGTGTCCCCACTGTCCACACATTCATGCTCAATTATCAGGGTCAATTATTTGCTCTTATTAATTAATGTGCTCGTATTTTATGAAAATGAAATTGAAAATACTAATTGTAGGAAATGTAGGTCTTATAAATGTAATCTGAATGCTATAAAGATGGAAATCATTAGGCATGCCAGAAACTGGATCTCTGGCATCAGATACTCAGACATTCATGATATGAATTCCAATAAACAGAGAGAAAGTGAAGAAGAAAATCAGAGACCAAGTATAAGAGCCTGGGAATATTATTCATTGTTAAATGTTGTGACTAAAAGTTTAGGTATGTTTGGAGATTTTGATCCTAATCTTTAATTCTGTAAGAAAGAATTCGTCCTAAAACAATAAGTTTACTGCTTAATTTTAGATATATGGTCAGGTATGCTTTATGTTTAAAAGCTGGGTGGTTCACCATTGCCTGCAGAATAGACTATTTATTTATTTTTAAATATTGTGTTTATTTGAGAGACAGAGAGAGCACAGGAGTGGAGGGAGGGGCAGAGGCAGAAGCAGGCTCCCCACTGAGCAGGGAGCCTGATGCAGGACTCCATCCCAGGACCCTGGGACTATAACCTGACTGGAAGGCAGATGCTTAACCGACTGAGCCAATCAGGCACCCCTATGGGCTATACTTTAAATCATTTATCACATCAATGATGTTAAAATCCACAAGTTTATAATGACAATAGGAAAAGAAAATGTGCAACTCACCTGGAGGTTGCTATAGTAAGTCGCTAAGTTATATGGTAATGACAATTGATAAAGGAGAAGAATCAAACATTCTGCTTCTCCTGTACAAATTGTATTTTAAGGTGATGAGAGTTGCTAAGAAAAAGCCTCTCTGTATAAATATTTCCAACTGGGGGTGGGGCACCAGGGTGGCTTGGTCGGTTAAGCGCCCAACTCTCGATTTTGGCTCATGTCATGAACTCAGGGTCATGAGATCAAGCCCCCTGTAGGGCTCTGTGCTCAGCACAGAGTCTGCTTGAGATTCTCTCTCTCTCCTCCCCACATGTCCGTGCACTCTCTCTCTCTCAAAATAAATAAATCTTTAAAAAAACATTTCCAGCTGATAAATATAAAAGAAATGATAAAAGATCATTTTGTAATCTCCTAATAAAATAGCCTTAAATACCAATGGCTGCTAAAACATTAAAGATTGGTGGATCTGGTGAAAACACTTGGAGCCACTGATCAATTATTTTTAATATCAACAAGAGTCAAACGACCATAGATCATATGCATCTGACGTGGTGCATTCGAAACAGATTGAATCACCTATGAAGTATTTTTGCTACCTCCAAAATACTTTGAGTTTAAATCCAATCAAGCCTCTAAATGTAACAGTTTATGAGGAGAAGGGAGCATGAACAATATAGGAAAGTGTCGAAACAACACCAGAGAAGATCCAATCAACTAAACCCAGAATGTGGAAAGTTCTACAGGACAAATGATAAGATTTCTTCAACAGATAAATTACCTTAACAAATTAAAAAAGGTTTAAGAGGGCGCCTGGCTGGCTCAGTGGGTTAAAGCCTCTGCCTTCGGCTCAGGTCATGATCTCAGGGTCCTGGGATCAAGCCCCGCATTGGGCTCTCTGCTCAGCAGGGAGCCTGCTTCCCTCCTCTCTCTCTGCCTACTCGTGATCTCTCTCTCTCTGTCAAATAAATAAATAAAAACTTTAAAAAAAAAATAAAAAATAAAAAAGGTTTAAGAGATCTAACAACCAAATACAGCATGTGGATTCTGATTTGACAAGTTATAAATGCATTTTTGAGACAATTGGGAAATTTGACTACAGATTGGAAATTAGATTATATTAAGGAATTATTAACTAAGGGTTTGTAATTTTGTCCTTGTCATAATGATACTGCAGTTGTGTTTTTGAAGAGTCCACTAGAGTTATATACTGAATAAGGATGGAATTCTGTGATCTACAGGATTTCCTTCAAAATACTCCAGAGAGAAGGGGGGAAGTGGCAAAAGAGATTAAAACAATATGAAGCAAGAATTGATAAGTGTTAAAGCTGAGTGATGGGTATGAGAGAGGAATGGGTTTTAATACCATATTCTCTATTTTTGTGTGTTTTAAATTTTCCGTAATTAGAAATTAAATTTAAATCAATCTATCCATACATACATACTTAACATACAAACATACATAAAGGCTTTAGGGCAGCTTACTTCTATACACCACTTGTGCCCTGAGGAAGTCACTGATTGAATGAATCCAAGAACTGTAATATTAGGATCCCTGAGCCAGTTGGTGTGATGCACTGTCTAAAGTGCACACTTAGACATGATGCACATCTAAAGTGTGATCCTGAGGAGAAGAATATCTCTCTTTTTTGTGGAACCACGGAAGGGAAGTGTCCCGGTAACAACCACAGTGAGGACAGGAAGCGCAATCCAAGTCCCTTCCTTCTGATGGCCTATGTATTCTCAGACAATCAAAGTAATGGTAGCCAAAGGTCGTGGTGACACTGGAGATTGAGTCCGAATTGGAGCGTAATTATCTCAGACTGGTCCTTCAGTAGTTACAAGGACACTGTGTTCAAATCCTCTGGGCAGCAGTGGAAGTCAACAAGGACATTGCTTTCCAAGGGCATAACTTTGGAAAGCTCTGGAGTCAGCAATGACACTAGGCTCCCAGCTGCTAGAGCAGCTAGAGCAATCAGCTGTGATTGTGATTGCTGTGATTCCTAGATGTACAAGAGAAAGAGGTGGAGCAAGGAGGAGAAGTGAGGAGGTCTGGATTTCCCATGATCTTGACATGGGAGGTTTGCATTGACAAACTAAAGGCAGCCCTAGGTTGAATCACTGGGTGTTCATCAGCTGGTGAAGCAGGATTTATTCATTACCCAGCTCTTGAATTGCACGATTGTATCATTACATTTGATGGAAATTAGTCTGACTGTGACTCAGAGGTATGACTAGAAAATTCCTCCCACTCCCTTGCCCCTTGTGTAATCTTGGGCAGGTTGCTCTTCTTGAAATTAGGATAATAATACCTTGCCTCTCTACCTCCAGGGTTGTTTTAAAGATGTGAAGAGATAATATGTGGAACTATAATTTTTGTAAACTATCAAGTGCTGTACAAATATAAGGCATCATTATTACTATAAGTGACTAGGTGATCTATATCTTAAAGCCCCTTATTTTCTTTGATTCTGTGTTAACAATGAATATTTAGTTAGTACATTATAAAATTAGGTAGTCAAGAAATAACTACAGAAAAGTTTAGCATGTAGTATGATCTTTCTGCTTTCTCTTATGTTACATAGGAATTCCTGGGAATAGGAAGATCTTATCTACTTATATCCTTTATAGATATACATCTCCATCTCCTTTCTAGTTATATCTTTGAATATGTGCTTATCAATTTAGGAGACAAACAAGTTGCTCTATATCCCATAAGTAATTGTACATGGCTTTATAATCCCAATTTCACAAGTCAATATTTCTCCTATCCAATAATGTATCACAATTGAGAGAAAGATCAGAAGTTGACCAACTATAGCTCATGCAACGGATCTAAGTACCACTATTTTTGTATGGCTTGCAAACTAAGAATTGTTTTGACATTTTGAATTGTTTTAATCAAAAGAAGAATAGTTTATGACACATAAAATTCAAATGTCAGTGTCCACTCATTGGAACACATACACACTCATTCATTTATGTACTACCTGTGGCTGCAACAGCAGTTGAATACTTGGTGAGACCATATAGCTCACCAAGCCTAAAATATTTACTATCTGGCCCTTTACAGAAACGTTTTCTTATCCTTTGAATAGAGGAGTCAAAAGGACAAAAATTTTAAAATAAAATAAATTATCTAACTTGCTAACTTTCCCGGGAATAAATAAACCTGGAATATATGGATTTAAATTATCCATATACAATGAGAGAAATTCAAAGTTATGGTTTCAATATGCGATGACCATTTTCAGTCAACTAGGAAGAAATTAAAAATATAATAAATAAAATATAAATAGAACACAGTAAAATCCTTAAAAGTATGTCCCCATTGTGGTCCCCGTTGGTGGCAGTGTAAAGAGAATAGGGATTATATCTATTTTCTGATTAATACACAGTAGAAACTGACTCTGGCTAAGGGAAAAAGGTAGTTCATTGGAAAGAGGATTCTTGAACAGTTCCAGAGTTGGTGGGAAAGCGAGATCATAACCTTTGGAAGGACAGAAATCTGGAGACCTCCAGGTCCTCAACAGCAAGAAATCTCGTGCCTGCTCTCAGGGCATTTCCACAAGACTTCAGGAGCCTTCCATTTGAATTTTGGGGAGAAATAAACTGATGGGCCTAATATAAGACCCTGGAACTAAAGGGAGAGAGTAACATGGTTGGGAGTCTTTTTGGAATTATGTGGTTGGAATAGAGAAAGAGGAAGTAAGAAAGGGGTAGGGATTCCAGGCAGACAAAAACCAACAGATGCACTCACAGGAAGCTTGTCAGGAAACATGAGCTTTAATCCCAACTGCAGCACCAAATAGGTGAATTCAAAAATAAGTCATCTTATTGGGCTTTTTTGTACAAAAGGGGGGATACAGTTAGACCCACCTGCCATAGAACTATTCATTGGCCATCATACATAAAATTCTTACCCTCGGAACAATATACATATTTTAAAGATTTATTTATTTATTTGAGAGAGAAGGGGGCACAAGCGTGAAGAGCAGAGGGAGAAGGAGAATCTCAAGTAGACTCTGCACGGAGCATTGAGCCAATGTGGGGCTTGATTTCCCAACTTCGAGATCACAACCTGAGTGGAAACCAAGAGTCGGACACTTAACTGACTGCAGCACCCAGGCAACTTTATTTTTTAAAGTTAAAGAACAATATCTCCTGGGGTGCCTGGGTGGCTCAGTCAGTTGCACATGTGACTCTTGGTTTTGGCTCAGGTCGTGATCTCAGGGTCACAAGATCAAGCCCCACATTGGTTCCATGCTCTGCAGGGAGTCTGCTTGACATTCTTCCCTTCTCCCTTTGTCCCTCCCTACTCCCCTGCTCATGCTTTCTCTCTGTCCCTCTCTCAAATAAATAAACAAAATATTTTTAAAAACAAACAATATCTCCCATAGGGTCAAATTAAAAGATAATGGTATGACTCCATCCCCACTTTTATTCAACATTGCACTAGAGTTTTCAACGAGTGCAATAAGACAAGAAAGTGAAATAATAAACATACAACATAGACTGTATGTATAATATTCATACACATATGAATATTCATATGTACACATATAATATTCAAAAGAATCTATAAATTATTATAATTAATAAGTGAATTCAATTATGTCACTGGATGAGGGTCAACCTACAAAATTTCATTTTATTTCTATACCAGAACACAATAACAACAAAAATAAAATAAAAAAGTTTAAATAGAATGATTTACAATAGCATGAAGAAACATTAAATATGTAGGAATAAATGTAATGAAAGATGTGCAGCCAATTTCCTCAAATTATCTATAGGCTAATGCAATCCCAATGAAAATCCCAGAAGACTTACTTTTTTTTCTTTCTTTCTTCCTCTCATCCTTTACTTCTTTCTTTTTTTGTGGAAATTGGCAAGCAGATTCTAAAAATTTTAAACACAACTTTCATTACATTTATTCCTACATATCTAATGTTTTTTAGGAGGATAACCAATCATCCTAGTTTGCCAGAGACTGAGGGGTTTTCGCAGATGCAATACTTTCAGCTTTAGAAAGTAGAAATTTTCATATATCAAATCATTATGTTGTATACCTTAAACTAATACACAATTATATGTCAATAATATCTCAAACAGAAAGGGAAGGGTGTTTATAGAATGTACGAGGAAAACCAGGACAATCAGTCACTCTAAGACTTAGTATAGAACTCTATATAGTTATTAAGATAGTGTGATATTGGCACAAGTATAAACAAATAAACCAATGAAAGAAAGAGAGACCAAAAATAGACTCATTTTTTTATCATCTAATTCTGACAAAGATGAGAGAACAGTAGTCTATTTGGGAAAGGATGGTTTTTTCCATAAATGGTGCTAAGTAATTGGCTATCAGTATGGAGGTTGGGAGCTCAACTCCTACTTCATAACACAGCAAATAAATTCTAGATAAATTGTATTTCGAAATGTGAAAAGTAGAGTGGTAAAACTTTTAGGAAAAAAATAGGAGATTATCTATATGATCATGATATAACAAAGATTTCCTAAATAGAAAACACAAAATGCTATACACTAACAGAAAAAATTGGACTAAATTAAATTTAAATGCCTGTTTCTTTTCTTTTTTTTTTTTTTAGATTTTATTTTTAAGTAATCTCTACACCCAATGTGGGGCTTGAACTCAACAACCCTGAGATCCAGAGTCACATGCTCCACCAACTGAGCCAACCAGGCACCCCAAATTCTTGTTTTCATTATAAAAATTATTTAAAAGGGTCTCCTGGCTGGGTAAGTCGATGGAATGTGGGACTCTGGATCTTGGGGTTGTGAGTTTGAGCCCCTATTGGGTGGAGAGATTATTTAAAAATAAAATCTTAGGGAGCCTAGGTGGCTCAGTCAGTTAAGTGTCTGCCTTCAGCTTGGGTTGTGATCCGGGGTCCTGGGATCGAGCCCTGCTTCCAGCTCCTTGCTCAGTGGGGAGTCTGCTTCTCCCTCTCCCTCTGCCTGTCACTCTTCTTGCTTGTGCTGTCTATCTCTGTTAAATAAATAAATAAAATATTTTAAAAATATTATTTATTTGAGAGAGAGAGCACACTATCATGAGTAGGCAGAGGGAGTGGGGAGGGCAGGGAGAGAGAAAGAATCCTTAGGCAGATTCCCTGCTAAGCCTGGATCCCTACCCGGCGCTCCATTCCAGAACCCCAAGATCATGACCTGAGCTGAAAAAGAATCAGATGCTCAACTGACTGAGCTACCCTAGTTCCCCAAAAATAAAATCTTAAAAAAATTATTTAAGAAAATATTTAAAAAGCAAGCCAGTCACAGAGTGATTTATATATATATAGTGTATTATATATGTAAAAAATATACATATATATTTATGTTAAACCATTTATTTAATATGTATTTCAAATAAATATTTTAATATTTGCTTTAAAAATAAATTTATATATAATAAATATATTTTTACATACAAATTACTTATATCTTTTCCCACTCTGTATGTGTCTGTGTGCATATGTGTGTCTATATCTATATCTATATATAACTCTATATGTTGTTTGTTATATATCTGACAAAGGACTCATACAAAATATATAAAGCATTCCCATAAACAATAAAAAAAAGGACATATGAAATGCTTAACTTTACTAGTTATCAGAGAGATGCAGATTAATATTACTATGAGAGAAGACAAACAGTATCAAGTGCTGGTAAGGTGTGGGGCAATTAGAACTTTCATACACTATCAAAAGCAGTATCAAATGGCAATGTCTACTAAAGCTCAACACATTTATACCCTATAACTTATAGACTCCACTTCTGGGTTCATACCTAGGCACCCAATAATGGCACCTAAGGCACCCTCCTTAATAGGTTTAGGCTTGGGATCATCCATTCAAATGCATACAGAGAGGTCAGGCAACAACATCCATTGTGATAGGCACTACAGAGTGTCAGGAACTATGGTAAACTGTATCCACACCCTACTGTCTATCACAGTTGACACAACTTGGCTAGCTTATCTCTATTTACATTGGCATTCGTGACCCCAAACCTAAAGCCATTAAGGAAGATTACATTAGGTGCCTGGGAAGCAAACTTTCTCCTTACTGAAGAAGAAACCCAGCTGGCCAGAGCTCTGCATACCCTCCAGAAGGATATTTTCAGTGGAAGTGATACAAGTAGATATGCTGGACACCATTTGGCATAGCTGCCCTTCACTCCTATTCGCTTACCTCTGGAAACAGCCCCTGCTGCCATGTCTAGATCCCAGGTTTGGCCTCTCTCTCTGTCTATGGCTGATTGCTCTTGGGTGGACACCTTACCCAAGCCAGGTGCTGTGCATGGATACAGTTGATGCTCTGCCTAGATCCCAGATCCCCTCATGAGGGCAGTGCACCAACCCCTAAATGCTGTGAACTTTGGCTGCTAGTGGCTCACAGCTACCCCCTTCTCTTGAATAGCCTTGCCCAAAAGTGCTTGAGAAACTATGCCCTCAGCTAATTACTGATGGCCATGGGGATACAAAAGGCACACTCCTTTTTTTCAAGATGGGATAACTCTGCAGATCCCACTGGAGGATCAGGCTGAGACTAGACTAGCTCCTGCTCCATCCTTCTTCCTTCACTGCCTTGCAGGTTTCTGCTGAGAGCACTCCCCACAAAAATCACTTACACCAGGATTCCTCTACTTCTAGGGAACCCAAGCCAACTCGAAGGGCCCATAAGATCTTTTTCCCCTGAAGAGCCAGAGAGCCCAGGCAGGCTGAAAGAATCGTATCAATGTCAAGACAACCACGAACTCCTGGAGTTCTGGTCCTCCCCTTGCTAAGCTATGGTTATTCAACTTGCCTTCAATTTCATAAAAACCCCAAGGCACTTTCCGATAATCCTTTTTTCATTTAAGTCAGCCAAAGTTCATTTCTCTGCCCTGAAACCAGTATCACCTTAACTAATATGACGGGTAATCTGGTGACCTAACATGGCCTTGGAGATCTGACCCAATTCTTCGTGGAATCACATCAGTTGGAATCTCGAGAAAAAATGATTGATTACCCTTCCTATTTCCTTGGCATCAGTAACTAGAAGTGCTGCTGGGCACGCTCCCCATCCTGTAATGCTCCAGGAATTTGTCTTACTAAGGAGTTAATTTGTTACCCAGGACTACGCTTCCCTGAGACCTTCTGGATTCCCTGGAGGCAGGAAAAGATAAATTCCTTCCACTGGACATCATCCTCTCGCACGTCTCTTTGTTTCCAGGAGGCTCTAGCATCTCTCTGAGACTTTTTATCCCTCCAACATACTTTTCTACATCCTCATTCTCTGTGTGTATATGTATGTGCCATGTATATGCAGGATTTTTGTGTACCCGTTAAGAAAGGGAAGGAGGAGAAGGTTGGGGGGAGTCACAGATGGGTAGTCCAAGTTCAGATCTCTAAACTATGGGTTATAACGAAAGGGTGACGCAACACAAGCCTGATTAGTTCCACTCAGAATGGTTCACTGATTCATTAGAAAATTGATCGTTCTGACCCATACTCTCCCCTCTCAATAGTCAAAGGCAGCTTTTGTTGGAGCCAAAATTTTTGCCTCTACAGCAATTTTCGGCAGTTTATCCCAAGACAAGTTGCTACCGGGGCCAAATGCGGATCTAGCAGTATGATAGTTAAAGATATTAATGTACATTCTATTTTCTAGTGAGCATGTCCTCCTCTCCCTGCAACCCTCCCGCCCATCTCCTCTGAGGCAGAGAGTCCTGTGGTCTCAAGGGGGACTTGGTGTAGAGTGACAAGCGGAAAGTTGATGAGACTTTCTAGCATGCTCCTAGTGACTGGTAGATGCCACAAATGGATGATCCACTGGTCTTAGAGTGTCTACAGAGAAGGTTCTTGTGGTCCACATAGTACTTTTTCTTTTTTTTTTTTTTAAGATTTTATTTATTTATGTGTTTGTTTGACAGAGAAAGAGACAGTGAGAGAAGGAACACAAACAGGGGGCGTGGGAGAGGGAGAAGCAGGCTTCCCACTGAGCAGGGAGCCTGAGGCGGAGCTCAATCCCAGGACCCTGGGATCATGACCTGAGCTGAATGCGGACACTTAATGATTGAGCCACCCAGGTGCCCCCCCCATACAGTACTTTTTCATAGTCTGATTTTGGCCACAGAGGGCTCAGCTCCACAGTTTGCCACAATCCCCAGCACTCCCTATTGTGAATCACGTTACATGCCTAGCTTACTTCTGTGTGCACATAAATCTGCAACCTTAAGTCTAAACCCATTAAGGAGGATCATGTTCTATGCCCAAGAAGTGAACATTGTCTTCTCTGAGGAAGGAACAAGAAGATTAGGAGAGGGAAGGTTTCCATCAGATGAGGAAAAGCCCAGGTTATAAGCCATAATGAGCCAGAGCCTTTTAGATCCATGCAGAGTGAAAAGAAGCAAAATCCACAGTTCAATTCTGGACCCCCAGGCCTGGCCCCTGGTTGGGTTCAAATGTTTGAGGAGGTGGGGGAGTTACAAAAAGTGCTGCTTTAAAGGAGCAGTATCCCCAAGGCCGGAGAGAGGTAAAGAGGTGTAGGTAAGGTCCTAAGGTCACAGTGAGGAAATTTTCCCTCCCAAACACCCTTTCTGTTTTCCCCATGTGATTCATCCACTGAAGGGGTATTTATTAAACATTTATTGGGTGTCAGGCATTGTTGGAGGGGCTGGAGATATGCCACTGGGTGAACTTTTGTGGAACTTTTATTATTTAGTCTCTCTATGTCTCTGTTTCTGTCTGTTTTTTCCCATCTCTTCTTTTTTTAAAAAAGATTTTATTTATTTATTTGAGAGAGAGAGGGAGAGAGAGAGAGAGAGATATCATGAGCAGGGAGGAAGGATACAGGGAAAAGCAGATCCCCCACTGAGCAGGGAGCCCAATGTGGGACTTGATCCCAGGACTCTGGGATCATGACCTGAGCTGAAGGTAGATGCTTAACTAACTTAGCCACCCAAACGCCCCTTTCTCCAACTTTCATCCAGATTCGGAAACACCACCACCATGTTTTACCTCTTGGGGTAATTTGAATACCCCTTTGCCTTGAACGAGATATAGAAAATTGTCTTTCTTTCATATAATTCCAGAATGATAGTTCTGAAAAAGCCATGAGAGCTGATGAAGGCCCCCCAGCTTCAGGAAATGGAGACCCAGATGTGTGTATATAAGCTCCTGCAGGGTAGGAAGTTGGTCTCTTTGTTCGTTCCTGCATTCCCAGCAGTCCCTTGAACAGTGCCTGGCACATGGTAGGTTCTGAATATCTATTTGTTGAATGAATGAATGGACAACCAGCTAAGCAGTTAGGGGCAGAGTGGGCCCCAGATGCACATATCCTGAATCCCTGTCCAGTCTCTTTCCCAAACTGCAGGTTAGCAAAGGGAGAGCCAGTGGTTCTTGTAAAGGCTTTAAATGAAAGACTAAGTGAGAAAAAAGAGCATAAAAGAAGATTCAATGAAGGGACAGTTTCAGAAGCACATCTAACCATGGCAGACGTCTAGAGGAGCCTGATCTGGGGAAAGCTGCCTTGAACTCCACGTGGTTTATGGAAATATCCCCAGAACTTATTGAATTAGTTGCTCTTACCTGGGAATAGGTGCATTTTGGGGATAAAGTGCTCCTCCACAGAACCTTCCTATTTACCTAGAGCCCATTACCTACTTGGTGTCCTGTTCTTTGACCCAACATGCAGCCGATCACCAGCTATTACCTGACCAATGGTGGGGCTCTGAGCCAACAAATGGAATTAAGAGCCGTAGCTCTTGGCTCCAAGGGGTTTACAGGCTTTGGAGGAAGGCAACATACGTGCTTCTGACACAAGAACAATGATGGCCCTAATAGTGATTTTGCTGCACATTGTTTGTTTGTTTGTTTGTTTGTTTGTTTGTTCAACAGAGAAAGAGAGATAGAGAGAGATATCACAAGCAGGCAGAGAGAGAGTGGGAAGCAGGCTCCCTGCCGAGCAGAGAGCCCTATGTGGGGCTCAATCCCAGGACCCTGAGATCATGACCTGAGCCTAAGACAGAGGCTTTAAACCACTGAGCCACTCAGGTGCCCCTGCTGCACATAATTTAAATGACAACTGTAGGTAAGACAGGTGGGTGAGAGACCATCGCAAGAGAAGACAGCAATGCGGATCTAAGGCTTGAGAAAAGGAAGAAAAGGCTGTGGGTCTCATGTCGGGCCTACCTGGCCTCCCTTCCCTCTTCTTCCAGTTGTAGCACTTTGGTTATCCCCTCTTCCTCCAAAACTGCCCCCAACTCATTGCACATAGTTTTGTTGGGATTGTCAATTAAAGTGCTGTGGCCAAGGGATATGTGTGACCAAGTGAACTTCTAGGCCATTCATGCTCTTCCCGGAATTTGAATCTTAAATGGAGGAACATAGAATGGAAGATCTATCCTGAAGTTCCCTAAAAGGAGCACCCATCAACTCCTGCTACCTAGACTCATCAGGTATCCAAATTCCTCTTCTTTCAGGGGCCTGCCGGGTTAGATTCTGTATATTCTGTGAGCTTTCCAATATCATCCCAATAAGGTCTTTTAGGGTCAGTTTCTGCTGCTGGCAACCTGAGAACCCTGCCTTGTACAAAAAGTTTCCTAGAAAATGTGGGATGTGAGCTGACACATGTGGCTGGAAAGGATATGGGATTATTCCTGGTGAGGAGGACAGTATCAGCAAAGTCTCTCAAGAACTCTGCTTGGCCTGGTTCAAGGGCAGACTTCAAGGGAGTAAGTATGAGAAATCAGGAGGGAGATGTGGGGTGGGGCTAGTGTGGGAAAGGCCTTTCCTACTCATCTTTCTCCTGCAGTAGAGGTTGCCCTGATGCTGTTGGACACACTGCTGGGCCATAATCACTGAGAGCTGCAGATGGAGGGAGAGCCAGCCAGCAGGGTTAGAAATTGGGGATGGGCGAGGGAAGCAGGTAATGCTGGGCAATAACACTTGGACTGGTAAGTTGAGGCACCAAAAAGTTGGGAAACTCTATGAAGAGAAACAAGACCTATGGACAAGGGGAGGATTGTCAAAGAATAGACTGGACTCCTGAGTCTGCCTAGGTCTAAGTCCTGGCTCCATCATTGACTGTGTGGGTGTGAATGCCTTACCCTGAAACAGTCCCTACTTCAATTTAACATGATGGCTGGCCAATAACAAGTACTCAGTAAATGATGGTTATTATTACTATTATTATTATTGTCAATAAAATTTGATTATATGAATCCAAATAGTTAATTATCAATTATCATTATCACAAATTAAGCTTCAGATTCAAAGCCCCAGACCATCCCTCCATGCACAGCCACCCACACACAAAACACAGTTATATTTCTGAAATGCCCCTGGGGCCCAGCCTGATGTTACAGACTAAAAAACTTGAGACAAAGCCAATGAGATATCATAAAAGAAAAGATCCAACAGGCGGAAACTTCTACCATTGTGTTAAGAGGGAAGTGGTGGTCCGACACATAGAATTATGGCACGGATATGGAATCCAGGGAACTGGCAGAGTTGGGACAAAACCTAAAATATTTCCTGTTCTAATAAAGATCCTTAGAAACTAGACAACAGATACAGCCCATACCGCTTCAACAGGAGAATCATGGTCGAGAAAGTACCCAGTAAGCCCAAGGAACTGGACTTGAAAAATGTCATTGTATTATTACAATAATTTCAAGAAGATGGGATGGAGAAAGTGCTGATCTGGGAGTTAAAAGTCCTAGATTCCCCAGAGAGTCTCTTAGGATTTGCCGCATATCACTGGTCCCTGACCATGACATGCATGTCCCTCCTCCACCTATTTGACCATGGCCCACTCTGTCTGGAGCCTAATCTCACTCCTAGAGTGGAGAATGGGTATCAGGATGGCAGGAAGTTTTGCATTTTTAAACAGGGTGGTCAGGAAAGATGTCAGTGAGAAGGCGACATCTGAGAAGAAGACTTGAAGAAGATCAAGGGCTGAGATGTGGGATATCTGGGCAAAGAGCATTCCAGGTAGACAGAAGAGCCAGTGCAAAGGCCCTGAGGCAGAAGCATTTCTAGTGTGTACAAAAGACAGTGTGGCTATAGCAGAGAAACAAGGGGTTAGGAGAGATAAGCAAGGCAGACATTAGGGCCTCTTGGGCCCCTGTAAGAGCTCTGACTTTATGTTGAGAGAAAAAGTAAGCCATTGGAAAGTCCTAAGCAAAAGAATGACATGGTCTCACTCAAGTTTATTTATTTATTTGTTTGTTTGTTTGTTTGTTTATTTATTTATTTATTTTTTCACTCAAGTTTTAAAAGAATAACTCTGACTGCTGTTTTGGGAGAAGAATGTAGGGAGAAAGGACAAAAGCCTCTGAGTTCACCAACAGGTCAAGGACAAGACAAGAAATCAGCAAAAGAGTGGACAGAGAAGTCAGAAACAAACCAGAGAGTCTTGTTTTCCCAAAAGCCAAGAGAAGAAAGACTTTCAAAGGAGAGAGCGGGTCCTATTTAACCCCTTTCCAAGACTCCAATGGCAGCGAATGTTCCAAAAAAGCAAACCAAGTCCTGTTGTTAGGCTTAAAAACCTTAAGTGACTTCCCATGGACTTCAGGAAGAGCCTATGGCAATTCTTAGGCTTTTAAAGCCTTTCACAGCTGATCTCTACTTGCCTCATGCCAGGCCTTTTCCCTATCTAAAACATCTGCTACTCGGTAAACATGGGAGTCTGTGTCTTCACACTGAACCTTTCCGGGCTTCCTCCTCTACCCACAGCACATTTCCTATCCTTCAGGTTTTGGCTTAAATGAGAAAACCTCTTTAAAGTCTCCCCTGCTCTGTGCTCGCTGAGTATCATGTGCTCACCCGGCCCTTACCATGCCATTGGGACTGCCCATTTACCCTTCCGTCTACTCCAACAGAGTTCAAGTTTATTGAAGGTACAGAATGTTTCTCCTCCACTAGAACCTGAAAAAAAAAAACTGCAAGAAATATTTTTGAATAAAAGAAATACATTTTCGAATAAATGAATGAAAAATAAAGCTCCAATTCAGGACATATTGAACTGAGGTATTTATGGGACACAGAAGGTGAAGCATCTGGTTGAACAGGGATGTGCTGACAAGTGTTTATCAACTGGCTCTCGGTAAAGCCGCAAAGAGTAGCACTTGTTGAAGGCCGTGGTGTAAGGACTCCAACTATGGGTGACTTCAGGCTCCCCGTCTGACAATGCTAAATAGAGGGTCAGGGAGAGATGTGTACCATCGGTTCTCAGGAGTCACTATGAGTGGATTCCTGCACACCCCTGCCTGGAGGGATGTGGGTGTGAGAGTGTTGTGCTCGGGAGTGGGATGTGGGCTGGAAAGATGGATTTGGGGGTCGTCTGTAGAGTGACAGTCGGGGAACGACAAGATGGCCCACAGAGTTGGCTCAGGGTTAAGTGAGGAGAACAAGGGTAGACTCTGGGGCAACACCAACATTTATGTGGCGTGGGGAAAAGGAGTCTCTTTGGAGGAGGAAGGAGGCATGAAGACCTGAAAGAGAGAGTCTGTAGAACCAGTTTGGTAGAGTGTAATGGAAGCCAGGGAGTAGGAAGGGGGTTCTCAAGGAGATTCCCCATTGTCAAATAAAGCAGAGAATCAGTAATGGAAGTGTTGGAAGATGTCTGCTGCCTTTCAAAGCTAGCAGGTGATTGTTACTTACCTAGAATGATGAGGACAGCAGGCAGACTGTAGAGAGGAAAATATTTGAAAAGGGAGTGCATATAGCCAGGGATGCTGGCATTTAGGCTGTTGTATTAGTTATCTATTGTTACATAATAAATTACTCTAAAACTTAGTAGCTTAGAACAACAGTAAACATTGGCTGGAAGCTTCTTTGGGGTCAGGAACTCAGGAACAGCATAGCTGGGTAGTTCAGACCTAGAGTCTCTCATGAGGGTGGAGCTAAGATCTTGGCTAGGGCTGTGATCACCTGACAGCTTATCTAGATCTACGGGACATGTTTCCAAGATGGCTCACTCATGTGGGTGGCGAGTCAGTGCTAGCTGTTGGCAAGAGGCCTCAGTTCTTCCCCACAAGGAACTCTTCGCAGGGTTGCTTGAATGTTCTAACAACATGGCAGCTGATTTCGTCCAGAGTGAGCAATCCCAAAAGAGTATGGTAGAACTGCAATGTCTTTCACCGTCTAGCCTCAGAAGACGCACACCATCACCTCTATTGGTGTATCCTATTGGTTACCCAGACCAATGTGGATGGGACTGATACAAGGGCATTGATACCAAGAGGAAAGAATTACTAGGGGGCCTTCATGAAAGCTGGCTACCACAGATGGAGTCCGGACATGAAGGGCTGTGAAGCCTGGTGTGATTAATTGACCAAAGGGTTGCAAACAGAACTCAACATGTAAATCTACTTCATGGATTCACAGGTGTATTTGGGTTCCCCAGTAGAGTAATGTTAGGCCCTCAGCACCAGTACATCTTCCTGTAGAGTTTGAGGTGGATGCAGAAAGAGGCCCAGCAACAGGCAGAATTTTTTCTGTGAGGACCACAGGCTGGGACAGGCTGAGGCCTGCCATGTAGCCCCATTGTCGAGCCTATTTCCAACACAGACCCCTCCCCTGGAAGATACCCAATGACTGGACCTAGAAACCTGTGTGACAAGATAGAAGTAGCATCCTTATCAGAATGTAATGGGTGTGCTCACTCTGATTCAGTGTGGCCTTAATGATGAGGGTTTACCTCTTTTGACCTCTGAGATTTTGTTTTTCCAACAGTAAAATATGCAATTTGGGGAAAATGTTTTTATTTTTCAATTTTGTGTGTCCTAAATCTATAAGGGCTTTAAATGGCATGTACAACACTTCCTATAATGTCTGAAGATCTGAACTAAATTTGTGGAAACAACTAGAAATTTCTGGTTAATCATCTTTTGAGAAATTCTCTGCTGCTGCCATCTTGTGGCCACTTAGAATAATAACAACTAGAATGTTGACCGGTCTTAGGAATCACCCACCAGACAAGGCCCAGAGTTCCTCCTCCTACGCCCATCCAATGGTCCTCTGGATTCTGAATGAACATTTCCTATGCAGGTTGCCAATTTGCAAGGCAAATTGACTTTACAAAGTCCAACTTTGTAAATATTTAAGTATTAGAATGTTCTTTCTGATACTGAGCCAAATTTTGCCTATGTCTCATTTCCATCTAATCTGTCCTTCTTTTTTTATTGTCTACATTTCTTTTCATATTTGAAGGCAGTTGCTTATCATATTTCCACATTTTTTATTCCTAGACTAAGTATTTCAGCTCCCTTATCCCTCCTTACATGATACGATTTCCAGAGGCCTTATCATCCTGTGCTTTTCTTTCAGGTCAGGTTCCCTAGAAGAAGAATCTGAGACAGGGGTTCTAGTGCAAGTGATTTACTGGAGGCGCGCCCTCGGGGTACACCTGTAGGGACATGAGAGATGCCAGATGGGCAGGGGACAGAGCTGAGCAAGTATGTAGACTCAGCTGGAGACAAAGCTGTGGCTGATCCCCAGAGGAGCTCTGGAGCACGAACAGTACCCCAGAGATCTCATCATGAGACATGTGGTTCAGCCTTTTATATTCCATGCCACTGGGTCATTGGCTCTGGGAGTTTGGGTAGTTAAGAGCAACCTTCCTGAGTAAAGTGATTCCTGTTCCCATTGTAAGGGGTTCTCAGGAGCAGGGTAGAGCTGGGCATTGGTAGCAGCCAACCATCATGGCTTGTGGGGAATGGGTGCCTACAAAAGGGGATCTGTCTACCTCCAGCTAAGATCTTGTCTCAGTTGTAACACCCAGACCAAGACCCACATCCTCCAGATACGGTCTGACCTGTAGAATTCGAGGGGGCCATCAAATCCCATTCTTCTTAGCCCAAAATCCATCCAGGCTCACACTGGGGCTGCGCTAATCTAATCCCTGAGATGTTTATCACATAAAATTGTTCCCAAGGCAAGTGTCTTCCATCAGAGCGGAAGGCATGAGGATACCAGAAGCGAAAACACTTGTATTTAAAATATTGCATTGATGTTTTAAGTTCACATTCTAGCTGACTGAGTTCTTTTTGAACCTAGATTTTTGTCACCTAACCCAGCCCTGCCTGCTGTTACCACAGATATGATAAGTGGATCTCTTTGGTGACTTTCGACTTTCTTGTCCGCTCTTGACACTTAATGGTTGGTCATCTCTCAGTATCTGGCTTTTCTAAGGTCTGGCTGATTGCCCCTGCCTGAGCTTTCCTGTTCTATTGCCACAGCCCATTCAGCATCCCCTTTTAACTTTGGTTAAAAATGGACAGGAGCAGGCCTGAAGCCAGGGCTCAAGAGAGTCTGTCAAGGTCTAGCAGAAACCTGCGTTTGAGATAAGCAAACAGCCAGGAACCCAGCTAGGTTTCCAGGCCATACTGAAATCTCAGGGTTACCAACACAGTAGCCTTGAGCCTTTTGGGTAATTTGACAGAAGGCGGAGAGGTGTTTGAGAATAACTTAGGGAATATATTCATCTAATATTAAACTTACTTAAATGCATTGCAGAGTGGTGTATGATTGCCTTGAATTTTATAATGTGTAGAGAATTACCCTTGATAATTGGCCTCCTTCATTGTCTAGGATAATGTTTTCCATGTATCCAACTGCAACATCACTTTCAGTGTCAGATCCAGAGAATGTAGGGAGCATGATGCTTTTTCCTTCCCTCCATCCATGAGCCGGGATGGGGAGGTCACCCTCATCTTTGATCCTGATTTACATGTAGGTCACAGCCTCGGGTCCCCAGGCCCCCATCAGTGGAAGAAACACATGCTGTCAGAGGTTCTGCTACCACATTTCTCTCTGCCAGCCTTGTCCAGAACTAGTGAATCCTTTCCTCCAGAAGGTGCTTATGAAATGAGTCACCATCAAAGGTGGATCAGTTAGGAAAGGCCAGGGACCCCCTAAAATTACCTCTTGTACCCTAGAGATATGTGTGTCCCATCCACCCTATGGAAAACACCAATTTGCAACATATATCTTAGAGAATCATCTATTCCTTGGTAAGTCCATCCTCCAGGCCTCGAGTCACTTCCAGACCAAAGATCTAAAAACCTTGAGGATTATGAGACACAGTGGAAACCAGAGTCGCTACGTCTGTCTGCATTTAGAAACGGTGATTATTTTTAACTAGGCAAAAGCATTCAAGTTAGAAAAAGTCACAGTGACGACTAAGTTCCCTCCTTATTCCTTCCCTTGGTTCCGGTTCTATTCTCCAGATGTATATGTTATTGTCAGTTTCTCATACATCTTTAATTGGGACTATCCTTCTAAGTATATGTTCATTGTGCTGTATGCATCCTATATTCATAATTCTTTGAAATAATGCTCCAGTAATATCTTAAGGAACCTGTGTTTCATGTCACCTGTCTTAGATGGAGTTTCCTCAAAAGCAGAGACTGAAGCAAGGAAGGATTTGGTTCGTGAAGCACTGAATCAGGAAGGTGGTCGGTTACAGCATGAAGGAGCGGAGACAAAAAAGAAGGGAGAAGAACTAAGATAGGAACATCTGCAGTGATGGTAAAATCAAGAATTTTATTTTGGAAAGGTACCTGGGTGGCTCAGTCAGTTGAGCATCTGCCTTTGGTTCAGGTCAGGATCTCAGGATCCTGGAATCAAGCCCTGCATCAGGCTACCCTGCTCAGTGGAGAATCTTCTTCTCCCTCTATCTCTCCCTCTGCTGCTCCCACCCCCCGCTCATGCACTCTCTCTCTCTCTCTCTCTCTCTCATAAATAAAATCCTTAAAAAAGAATTTTATTTTGGATATATTAAATTTTGAAATGATTTTAGGCATCCAATGAAGAATTTAAGCAGGCACTTGGTAAAAAGAGTCACAATATTCACGTGGAGCTGCTCTAGCAACAGGTCCCTCCTCTCACATAATCTCCATCACTGCCCGGTCTTTTTTCCCGGGGATTAATGTCGGTTAACTCCAGACTGAGCATTGTATCAGACTCCACTTAGTGATATTGAGAACATAAACAGCTAGGCTTTTCTGTTATTGGCAGCTGCTTTCCAGATGCCAGAATCACCCCCCGAGACCTTTTATTTCGTTAAAAAATGGTCCCAGATGCTGCTTTCCACAAACTTCATACTTAGGTCTTCTTTTTCAGTAATTAGCTCATAAAGAGGAAACCATTACCACTGTCATTTATTTTTCATGAAGTGTTGTAACAGGAATTGGGGATTCAGCCAGTGAAGCTGAAAGTCATATTAATAATGCATGTTAAGTACAACTGATAGGCACTCTTGTCTTCGTAACATCACTGAGACGGTTAGACCAAAGAGGCGGACCATGCAGCAACATGGTCACGCACTGCATCCCTTCTGCAGGAAGACTGGTGGTGAAGGGACCAGAGGGGGAGTCTTTAGCTTTTGGCTTCAGTTAGTGGTTGCCTCGGCATTAACGAGCAGAAAAACCATCCGAGGGTGACTCTAATTCTTTCCCGGTGTATCGGACAATGACCGAGCCCTAGAGTCTGCATATTATCAAGCCCTCTCACTGCTTTTCATGTAGGTGGTTCACAGAACGTTGTAGGAGAAGCTGGCCTAAAGACACCTATCATCGATACTGGGATCATCTTGCTGCTGTCGGTTTTATCGCTCTCCCAGCCCAGACACGCAGAAGGTCAATTATATTTGCTGAGCACCCTTCTCTGCTCAACCAAGTGCTCCAGGAGAGGCGGACCGCCCACTCACAGGGTGAGCCTGCTTGGTCTATGGCAATCACGGTTTTCCCGCCCCCCTTCCAGGGATTGGTTTAGATGTGGCCATGTGACATAGCTCTGACCAATGAAAATGAGGAGAAGGCTGCGGGAGGCTTCTGGGAAAGATTTTCTTGCTCTTAAAAGACACCGGGAAGAAGATGGTCTTCGTTTTTGTTTTTGTTTTGTCCCTATCTGGGCATGGCTGTATCCAGGTGTGGAGGCTGGCCCCAGGATAGCCGCGTTATGACAGTGAGAGGGAAACGAGTGCAAAGGTGAAGCCAGCGCACCAAGGTGGCAGAGTGGCAAGATGTCGTTGAGTCATGCAATTATCCTGGAGCTGTCCTATCCTTGGACTTCCAGGTATTTCCTTGTTTAGCCGGATGAGTTTGAGATTCTTTTATATTTTCTGCTAAAAACATTCTAACTGGTCCTGAATTCGTATGTGCACTTTTTTTTTTTGGTAAGATTTTATTTATTTATTTGAGAGAGACATAAAAAGCAAGGGAGACCACGAGTTAGGAGGAGAAGGAGAAGCAGGCTTTGGGCTGAGCAGGGAGCCCGATGCGGGGCTCAATCCCAGGACTCTGGGATCATGACCCTGGCCAGAGGCAGAGGCTTAACTGACTGAGCCACCCACGCACTCGTGGGTTTAAGCTTTCTGTAATCTACTATTGAATAATTGTTACATAATCTCCATGGTCTCCCTAGAAGCAGATTCTGAGATAAGAGTTGGAGTGTACCTGATTTTTTGAGATTGTGACCTCAGGACAACCCAGTAAAGGAGGAGGGAGTGAGAGAGGATAGGAAAAGGAAAGAGAGGAAAAGGAAAAAAGGTCTATCCTTGGCCTGATCCATGGGAAGTTCTGAATCTGTGCAGTCTTATATGGTAACTACCATGTACATGTAGCTATTTACATTTACGTTCATTAAAAGGAATTAAAATTTAAAATTCAGTTCCTTAGTCTCCTGTCTAGTGCTCAATAGCCACATGGGAGCCCGTGGCTCCCTTATTGAACAGAGCAGACAGAAGCATTCCCATCATCACAGAGAATTCTACTGGACATCTCTGTGGAGCGGAAATGATAACACACAGTTGCCCCACCTTGATGCTTTTGCCCTGTTGCTCAGTCATTGCTATCCTTCGGGGAGTGGTGACATAATCCCTCCAGGGAGATCCAAGGAGGTGGCTCCTGTCAGCCAAGGGCGATTCACCAGGGCAGAGCACAGAAGGTCACAGCACCCACAGCAGCATCACCCACAGCAGCTCCAGACTGGCCATTGGGTAAAGGGACCTAAGAAAAGTACCAACAATGATGATCACCGTGGTGTCAAGCAGGCGTGAGTTGGGATGCAATACTTGTGGCAAAGTGATTAGGCAACATCCCTTCCCTGCTAATCCAGAATCTTGGAATTCACCATCTCCTGGGATTACTATTTAGGGAGCACCTTTGGTCCGTATCCACTCCTGGTTCAGATGTGTACCAACTCAAGAGACACTCAGATTTCAGGGGGGGACAGTGGAGGCTCAGAAAGCGGCCTCTAAGGGAGAAGGGTGCATGGCCCTCTGAGTAAGACCTCTTTTCTAGCCCCTGTGCCCTACTAGAAAGAACGTGAGGGTAAATATTATTATTAAGCACTCGTTACGCTTCTATAACTCATTTTCCTATGTGTTACCACTGTCTACTCTTTGTTTACTTCTTCCTCTGACACCATTTTTGTAATGCCATCTTCTATAAAGATAATAGATACTTCAGTTTTTTATCTTGCATGGCTTATCAAAATGTTTATTATTGCTGCCTTAGAAACATTTCTTCTAGCCCCACAGTTTGTTAGGGAAAGTAACACATTCTTACCTTCCTCCTTGGTTACTTGATCAGGAGTTAATTCTTTCCTGGGGAAGGCCCTCATATTCCACAAGCCTGTGGAATCTCAGCTACCTCCCAGTAGCTGCTGCCAGAATGGCCAGTCTAGCTCAGGTCAGGTCTTCACTGCCCTGAGGACCTGTCCCATCACTGGTTTGGTCCCTGAAGGCAGGAGGGGATGACATGAGCTTAAGTCATAGTCACTCCTGACCAGGAAGTAGAGAAGCTTCCCCTTCTAGATTCTTCTCCTTGGTCAAAGATAGACTCCAGAGACTAAGTGACCATAGCAGTGTTCTATTCACATTCCCTCAGTGCACATCTGCCCAACTTCAGCTGTGGGCACCTACAACTTTGTCTGAGGGCTGTCCACTGAAGGCCATTTTGCTCACCTGTGTGGCAGGTGGCAGGTGTCCAGGAATTGCTGTCCCTTCCCTCACCCGACCCTCACTTCCCACTAGTCCTCAACCAATGATTAATGGAAGTTAGCGTATAAATACCAAAGCTCTTCATCCTTTCAATAGGATACTTCATTGTGAATCTACAGGACTCCAAGTGCCCCATCTTGACTGAGCTCCAGTCATCCTCATGGTGATTGGCTTGATAATGTCTGAGCTCCCTTTATTTGACTGTCTTTCCCATACTGTCTCACTTCCCCTCTTACTGGTGTTTTTCTTAGCTCCTTAGTTTTTCTCAACTTGCCCTTGAGTCATTGTCTTAGCATCTGCTTCCAGGGGGAACCCAATGAAGGTCCTAGATAAGGTCTACCAGGCCAGTTGTCACTGGGGACTGCTGCCCAACCTGAGCCCTAGGACCATCATCAGGGCACAGGGGCTAGAGTGGAATGCTTTGTCTCCACCTCTACGGAGTAGTTATTTTTATTTTTTTTAATTTTTACTCTGCAGTAAAGATTATTAGCAAGTGTATGAGGCATAAAACATGCCAGTTGCTCTGTATCACTTTTTCCCCCCATCACTCTTATTAGTTGAAAATAAGAGTGATACTCTGATACTTTGTTCTCCAATTCCTACTGTTTATCTCTAGGTTGGCTCAGAACTTGAAAGGAGAGTAGGAGGTTATTGAGTCTCCTGAAACTGTTGCAATAAGCCTGGTAGAAAGGTAGCAATTCAGGATGAGCAAAATCCAGGTGGATGGGCTAGAGGGTGGCTAGATGCGGGCGACTGGCCTGAGCAGAGGAACAAATCTGCAGTCCACAGAGGAGGAGGCTGATTGAGGTAGTAGGTGGCATACCGGAATAAGAATTCAGGATCAGAAACAAGGTAAAAGCCAAATAACAGGAGCACTTGGGGAAGCTGGGATGTGATCCTGTTGATGAGACCAGAGCTCATTTATCAGAACTGGATCACTGCAACTAGAGTAGGGTAATATCATCTGTGTTGATCCATAGCTTATGGGACTCAAGCTAGTCAGATGCCTCCTATATCATCAGGCTATGATTAGGCCTCAGGGCAGGAGGCTGGGCTGCAGCTGTGGGCAGAAGAGAAACAACAAGTAAGGAAACAGGCTGGTACTGATCCATTCTGCAACCGGATATTTAAAAGACTAGCTCAGTTCTATCCTTTTTGTCTTTAAAGGGGCAATACCGTGCTTTGTTAAGCTGCAGAGAGGAAAATGCCATTCTTTAGGCTCTTTTCTCAGATTTTGCAGACGTTGACCTTTGAAAGGTCTCTTGCTTAGCTTGTATCTTTCATCTTCTCTGTCAAGGTTCATGAATCATGAGGGCACCTCAGCTGCTCTAAATGACTTCAAATCTGTCCTGTCCCAGACAAATTATAGAGCAATATATGCAGGTCAGGGCTCTGTCAGTTACAAGGGATAGAGCCTAGGGTCTCATCAAATGGAACTGTGGACTCGTTGCCAGTAGCACTCTCTCTCCATCCAGTTCTCAGCACCCTATTCCCCACTTTTCTTTGTATGTTCATCCTGTTCTCTCAGCAGGCAGGTGTTTACGACATTTTTAATCCCCAGCACCTATAATCCCCAAGTTTACCAATGTCAGTGGAAGGAGATCCATGTTCCGGGGAAGGGCACTGATAGGCCCTGCCTAGACCTTATGCCCATTTCATGGCCCAGCATATAATAGGCAATCAGTAAATATTCTTTTTTTTTTTTTTTTTTTTTGACAGAGAGAGAGGGAGCACAAGTAGGCAGAGAGGCAGGCAGAGAGAGAGGAGGAAGCAGGCTCCCCGCTGAGCAGAGAGCCCGACGAGGGACTCAATCGCAGGACCCTGAGATCATGACCTGAACTGAAGGCAGAGGCTTTAACCCACTGAGGCACTCAGGTACCCCTGGACTATGCTGTTGATGGAATTTATGCCTTTTGATGTTTGAATCTCTACACCGAGAACTTAACTATGAAACATAGTTTTCAAACTCATCTTCACAATATCGTTATGAAGTCACTGTCAGATAAGGTCTTATTGTATCTATTCAATAACTAAGAAAGTCCAAGCATATATTGGGTAGGTCGGTGTTTTCCAGGATTTCTTTTCCAGAATGTGAGCTCCTTGAGTATCCATGAAAAGAGGTTCCATAGTCAATTTTGATTAGGAAAACTTTGATTGAGTCACAGTGCATATTAGTTTATTAAAGGTTCTGAAAGTACAGTTATGAAACCTATATGAACTGAGCTCTTTTTAACGTTGAGCAAAAAGATTTTGCAAAACTACTGATGCTAAACTTTCTGCTTCTGCATCCATCTTTCTTGTTGTCTCCTGTTTTCCCAGACGATCTCTTTCTACCTAAAACCAGTCCCTTCATCTATGCCCAGCATCTTATCTCTCTCCTTCCCCATCCTCAGGAATCTTCTTTTCTTTTTATTTATTTATTTATTTATTTATTTATTTACTTACTTACTTACTTACTTACTTACTTACTTACTTACTTACTTATTTCTGCAAGAAAGCTTGTATTGTTTCCATTTGGTCCAGGGCTTGGGAGGGTTCCAGGGTGGTTAAAAAGCTTCTTTATAGCTTCAGGGAGACGCTTGGGCAGAAACCCTGACACCAAGGGAAATACCAAGGGGTATTTCACTGAGCCCCCAGGGCACCTAGTCATGCTTGCAAGTGAGCCTTATAGAAGGGATACTCACCTGCCCAGCGTGGGGGCCAGCTAGCCTACGGAGGTGTGTCAAACGGTTGACCATCTTCTTGATGAGTTTCATCTCCTCATCTAGGAAGTGGTTCTCTAGGAAGTTACAGAGATGAGGGTCTGCACGGGCAGAACCCACAGCATGCAGATCCAAAAGGGCCTGGTTTAGGTTCTCCTCCTGGATCATAGTAGCTTCCCTGGTGTCCAGGCTTTTACCCTACTTTTCCTGGGACGGCTTCTGCATGTCCTAGAAGAGGGCACGGCCCCTGCCTTTATGGTTCTCCTTGACCAACTCCAGGAATAAGTGGCCCACGTTCTCAGAGCCACACCATGGGGTGGGTCAAAATAGAAACCCAGAGAGAGAGGTAGAGCTGGGAGGCCCACAGGTGCATATTGGCAGGTGGTTTACAGTGGCCTCCACCTTGGTGGAATACTTCTGACAAATCTGGAAGTTCGGGGCACCTGGGTGGCTCAGTGGGTTAAAGCCTCTGCCTTCGGTTTGGGTCGTGATCTCAGGGTCCTGGGATCGAGCCCCGCATCGGGCTCTCTGCTTGGTGGGGAGCCTGCTTCCCCCCTCTCTCTGCCTGCTTATGATCTCTCTCTCTCTGTCAAATAAATAAATAAAATCTTTAGGGAGTTCATGGTTGGTTGGCAATAAAAAGCTATGTGTACACACACACACACACATACACACACACACACACACACAACTATGTTTGCTGATCCCAAGAGCAGAGGATGGCTGAGACAATAGCACAGCTGGAAGAGAGGTTGGACAGTGGTTGGAAGCTGAAAGAAGGCATGTCCCTGGGTCCCATCCAAACATTTGAAGCAAGAGATAGATCTGGGGCACTGCCAGGGTGCATCCCTTTATCTCTTTCTGGATCAATACCTTCTCCCTCCTGGATCTTTCCAAGCAACATTAACACAAACTCAAGAGCCTAAATCCTTGCTTTCAGTGTGGTCAATGAACCAGTATCCTCGACATCACCTAGGAGCCTGCTACAAATGCAGAATCTCAAGCTCCAGCCCAGCCTGCTAATTGTCTGAAGTTTAACCCAGTCTCCAGATCTGTATGCACATGCATGTGCTCTAAACCACAACCAAGATTCTCTGGTAAAAATGCCAATCAGATCTTATCTAATCTCCACCAGAAACATCCTGTTCTCCCAGATTCTTTCCCACCCACTGTCCCTTACACAGCTGCTAATTTCCTAAAATGAGTTTTCCGAGGACCCTCTTTGGCAAACACTGGGCAGTCATTGGTCCCAGCTTTGTGACAGCACCTGACTCCCTTGCCCTGCCCTGAATTTTTCACTATATGATCAAAGTGCAGAGTCCCCTTGATTCTGAGCATTGATTTGTTGCAGAAATGACATTCTCAGAGTCAGTCATTTTCTAATTTGTTATCAGATCTACTCTCCACTCTTGATATTGCAAGGGGCTGACCATACAACTGTCTTTCTAGGCTCTCTTGCCAACTGAGTGCTGCCTATGGGAAGCATTGGTGGAAGATTGAGAGTGGGAGGAAAGGAAAGTGGGAGGCAGCCCACTTCCATGGTTCTGGTCCTGCTCCTGGATTCTGTTAACATTGCCTCCTGCCCTTGGTCCTCCAGCCCTAGGGATCGTAAGAGCCCCCTGCCCTTGCTAATCTCTCTGCAGTGTCACCATCCCTTGTTTGGCTTTTTGATCTTCCCAATACTTATATAACTAGTTCCCCAAATGTGAGATGGGTTATGCTTTCCTGAGTGAACACTCTGACTGGCAGATACAAAAAAGTATCAGAAAATGGAGGTTGGGGGGAGGGAGAACATTTGGGAAATAGGCAAATTCTTCTTTTGTTTTTCTAAATATTTTATTTATTTGAGAGAGAGAGAGAATCCCAAGCCCACACTCTGGCCGAGCGTGGAGCCTGATGCAGGGCTTGATCCCATGACCCCAAAGCCCGAGCTGATATCAAGAGTTGGACACTCAAGCAGTTGATCCACCCAGGGCCCTTAGAGAAATAAGCAATTCTATTTGACTTGATAGACAACCTTGGAGTCCAGGCCCATGTAGTGGGGCCCCGGAGGCAATGACAGCATATTTGTGTCATGAGTTCTTACCTACCATCACTCCAATAGCACTTTCCTTTGAAAGCTAATGTCTTGTGCTCTGGGGGTTGTGGGAAAGTTTTATGAATAAGGAAAAGGGCAGTTACAGAGGACAATTAATCTCCCTACGCGTGAATGACTGTGTCTGGTTGTGAGCCACAGATAAATCAGTGCTGTTGTGTAGTTGTCTGGGTTGGGTCAGAGGAGTTGTCCAACAGAAACCTCTTCATCTGGGAACAGGCTGGGGACAACTTCTTTTGGGGACAACTTCTTTTGGCTGCATGCATAACTGGTCTGGGTTGGACCAGCAACTGAGTTGTCATAGTTGGTGGCTGGGGCCTATTGTCAAATGTCAATATTTTCACAGTCATCCCACATCGCCGAGCTACAGCTCACCCTGGCATCTGTCCCTTGGCCCCGGGAGGACAGGCAATTCTTTCATACATAATGGGAACAGATACAAGAGAGACTGTCTTTTTCTCTCAGAGACTGTTCAAGCAGAAAGCCAGTGCACTCTGAATAATGCCCTTTCACATGGAAGAAGAATAGAATTCTAGAATGACATACTCCCGGAACAGTTAGAGATGGCAGTTTACTGAGTACGGTTTTTGCAAGAAGATTCTGTAATGAAATGTAAGCCTCAAAGTCAGAAATAAATAGCGTATTTACTCAGAACATTGTATGTTTGTATGTGTATGTATATGTGTATGTTATCATCCTTCAAGTGTCCCGTGATGATCAAGACGACAATTATACTGTGCCTGGAAATATAGATAGAGTTAAGGCTGAGAGTGCAGGGCAGGTAGGAACGCAAGGATTAGGACACTCATCAACCAAGGTGTTTCTCCATTCCTTTTCCTCTGGAGGTTAAACCAGGAACTGCCAGTCCTTGGACACTCCCCTTGGGGAGCTGCTGAGCAGGTGTGTGGGGCGTGGTCTAAGGTGAGAGCACTCTCTGGGAAGGAATGCTTGTTTACCTTTCACAAGCTGAAGACAGCAGCTTGACCTGGAGGTGGGGCGGTAGAACTTTCGGCTGAGACTAGAGGCCCCAACTATCTGCCCAGTGTGAGGAGAGGTGACCCAACACTCTCCTGGCTTCCATGGAACCATGGAGGGGAGTTGGGGGGTCATTACCTTGGTAGAAGGTGGACACACATGGTTTCTCCTCTAAAGTCTAAAAGGTGCAACCACAAGGACCCCAGCTCCTCACAATTGTGGGAACCTTGTCCTTTTGTCCCTGAGTTGAAAACTCAGGCCTGATTCTTTTAATAATGCCTCATTGTCTTTGATTTTATTAATCTCTTCCTATAGGAGCCTTGTTCCTGCAAACCCTGGCTAAGATACAGATCCTAAGCTTTTGTATTGAAAACAAATTTCCATGGTTAGGAATATGTCACTTAAAAAATCTATATTTTTTTAGGGTTTTTTGTTTTTGTTTTTGTTTTGTTATTGTTTTTAGCTCTGATTGGCTTTATCAAGCAATTCAAATTAATGAATTCAATTTATATAGATTGACAAATTGACAAACATTTACATAGATTGACAAATTCAGCAAATTGAATTCAACAAATTCAACAAATTCAAGCGTCCCATCTAAGCAATATAGAGATGCTCCCTAGCTCTGATTTTCTTAAATTACAGATGCAATCCTTTAAAAATTGATGACAGGAAAAGCCTTCTTGTTTACAATTCCCTCCCTTCTTCTGCCTATAAGGAGGCAGTTCCTAGTAACCAGAAGTTCTTCTGTTTGCTAAGTGCAAAATCAACTTCCCTAAAACAATTGCCTCTCCTGCCCATGAGGTTAAGTGATAGGTGTGGGAATGCAAGATTAGAGAGGTGGGGCAGAGGAGGCTCTACTCCAGGAATGAGACAGAAGCCCAGGTAGGGGAAGCTGAGTCAAACAGGGCTGACATATACTTGGGGGGCGGGGGGGACGCGATTAAGACATCCATCCAGAGGGCAGCAGGTAGGGTGGTTTGGGGAGAAAATATCTATTTAATAAAATGGTTCGGAGTAAAAAATACTGTGCACTAGAATATGCAAACCATAACCTGTGTTCTTCTTAGACTATCTAGATTCTGGAAATTCTAGATTCTGCAGTGAAATATCCAGTTTTTGCTATTGCATAGAGAGGAGTCTGTTTTCCTTTGGAGAGTCAGTTGGAATAGTATCTTGTTCTGAGATGCAAGCAGGAAGGGGACAGTGCCTGTTTCTGGGGCTCCTCCCCATGGTTATATAAAAATATTGTATATATATGTCTTAATATTCAAAACATACCAAAACACAAAATAAAAAGTGAAATTTGTATTCCCTCTGTTTTGATTAATTATACTGTTCAGAGTTAACCCATCCACAACTAATAGTTTTGTGTGTATTCTTCAATATTTTTCCTAAACATTTGTGGATACGTACACAATTGATTATTTGGTTCAAAAAGAATTCAAGCTTGCAAACAATTTCCCTTTAAAATTGTGAAGGTAGTGTTCCATTGCCTACCTCTTCTTGAACATGTTA
>CM053603.1:53930972-53956910 GCA_028646535.1 Procyon lotor
TAAAAAAATATTTTTAAATTTTATTTATTTATTTAAGTAATCACTACACCCACTGTGAGGCTCAAACTCATGACACTGAGATGAAGAGTTGCATGCCCCTCTGAGCCAGCCCAGCACCCCAACATAAATAAAAACATTTTTAGCCTTTTTCAGATGTTACTAAAACTTAAAAGTACAGACACAAATGGACAAATATTGCATGATTCCACTTATCTGTGGTATCTAGTCAAATTCGTAGGGACAAAAAATAGAATGGTGGTTGCTAGGGGCTGGAGAGAGGGGGAAGGGGGGAGTTATTGCTTAATGGGTAGAGTTTTGGTTTGGAGAGATGAAGTTCTGGAAATTGATGATGATAATGGTTGTACAACAATGTGAATATACTTAACACCATGGAACCATAAACCTAAAACTGGCTAAAATGGTTACTTTTATGTTATATGTTTTTCATCACAGTAAAAGAATTAAGAACAGCAGGAAATGGAATTCCAAAATAATAGTTTATGTAATAGAAATTAAAAAAAAATACACAGATAGCAGGGGAAAGTCCCTTTCTGAAGGAACATATCTTTACGGTAATCCAGGTTTACTAAGTAATTGCCTTCCTTTTTGAAATTGGGGAAACTATAATTCCCAGGGGGAACATTAATATATAATAATTTGTGTTTTGACCAGTAGCATATAGGGGCTGTTGATAATTCTTTAGATAGAATGTGCATTAAGTTCTCATGTTTTAAATAATAAAACAATCCTAGTTTATGGGACTTAAAAAAAAAAAAGTGCCATGAAACTTCAATAGATTACTGGCCGTACAAAGTTCTTTTGTTTGCTTCTTAGTTTGATAGGGAGAGCCGGAGGAAAAAATTCTAAGAGAAGTTTTGTCTTTCTAGCTTTTGGGATGTATTAACCCAGTTTGTTAAATTTTGAGATTTAAAGATCCCAAGACATGGATGTAATTTTACATACCTCAACTTTACATCCCATGTTAGGAAAATTCAAAGTGCGTCCTGCAGGGCCCAGGTAAGAGAGTAAGGCTGGGAACTGATGTACAAGTCAGTTAATGTGTTAATAATGAAAGTCAGGGCTCTAAAAGTATAGGGTTTTAACCAACCTATAGGAACCTTGGTTCCTTCACTTCTAAATCACAAGATATATTAGTAAGACATTCTCATTATTTATGGAATTCTAGATGGGAAATATTCCCTCAGACTGTTGAGTGTCTTTCTTTCTCCTCTTCTTCCAGCATCATGTGTTAGAGATGAGAAGTCTAATTCCAAACCTGTTCTTTCTTCATTGGTAGTTAACTTGATCTTTGAATCTTCTCTTCGTCCCTTGATTTTAGAAAATTCTCAATTTTCTTCTTTTAGTTCTTTGTTGTTGTTTTTGTCCTCTCCCTCTAAAAATCTTATTAATCTTTCTGGACAAGTTCTTTGTGTATTCTAATTTTCTTTTTATATATTCCTTTTTTCCTGTTCTATTATTTCGAGAGATTTCTTCAAATTTTATTAGTAGACTAAATTTAATTAATTAACATATAAATTTATATTTATATCTAAATTAAGTTTATATATTTGTATATAAATATATAAATTAAATTTACATATAAATTTAATTAGATAATTACTTAATCATTAAATTTATTCTAGTAATCATATATTTAATTTCTACAAAAAATAACGCTAGTAAACATTTATTGAGTAATTCTTACTAATCAGGTAAGTTTCTTGGTTGTATTTCATGATTTCCAAATTAAAACATGAAATAATGTAACATATGACTTGTATTATCCCCATCTTATGGGTAAAAAATTGAGGCTGAGGGAGGTAAAGTAACTTGTCTCTGGTACACAGTTAATTAGTGGTAAAGCTGAAAGGAACATAGGTAGTGTGTCTCAGAAGCCCATTTTTTTAACCACCGGGCTTATACTTGTTTTGTTTTACTTTTTAGTAGCAGCTTATGGTTGTTTAAAGAAACTAAAGCTTATCAAAACTCTGGTAGGATAAGCATTATATAGTACATATATACACATACATATTTAAGTTCTGTTTCTTGATTTATCTGAGTTTTTTGGGGTCACTTATTATAGTCTTACTGGTCATCTTGTTTGTTTTGTTAAGAAAAATGCCTTGTGGTTGTTGTTTGTTTTTTTATATTTATGAAGTTCCTGGCGGGCGGTTTATTTTGCTGGCTGACCTGGGTTTTCTCTGCTCTTACGTGCCTCTCCCCTGTGTGGAGAGTGGTTAGGGAAGGGAACAATCAGGATTCCTCCTCTGCCAGCCCAAACAAAGAGGGTCTACCTACTTTGAAAAGTGACCATATAATTTATCATGCAAACATTCTCGAGAATGAAAGGGGACACTACTTCTAATAATGATCTTGGAACATAAACTGGCATAAACTGGGCGGGACTGGGGTTGCAGTGGGCAAACTTGGGTGTATTGTTACCCAGCTACTTTGTGGTACCAGCCCCCACAGTTGAAGATCTAACTCCTACAACATAGGTTGCTCATTATATTTTGCAGTTACTTTTGTCTAGAAATATGTTTGTGTTGGAGGAGGCTGACCTCAAGTACCTGTTTGTCACACAAACCCTTAATTAATCCCTGAGAACAATGATCTTCCATTCTAGTACTCTAAACCTGTGATTTTTCTCCCCCCCATTGGAAGAATTTGCTGCTGTCTCTTCTTCAGCCTTCTGTACAGAATTGGAGTTATGGCTACCTTTGTCCTGATTTCTTCAGTGATTTGAATCCTTTTGCCTTTGATTCTCCAGAAATTTCTCATTATCTTTTTTTCCCCCAAATACTTTTATTTTATTTATTTTTTCAGTGAAGTGTTTCTTTACCATTCTTATTACTGTCCTCTTATTATTCTTTATATCCTCCTTACTTTATCATATGATATTCTTTTTTTTCCTCAAATATGTTTATTTTTTCAGTGTTACAAGATTTATTGTTAATGCACCACACCCAGTGCTCCATGCAATATGTGCCCTCCTCAATACCCACTACCAGGCTCGCCCAACTCCTCACCCTCTCCCCTCCAAAACCCTCAGTTTGTTGCTCAGAGTCCACAGTCTCTCATATAAAGATATGATAAAGATAGAGAGATAAAGGTAAGTCTCATTATTTTTTTACTGTTGATGTTCTCCGTCGTCGTCTTGATTTTTTTTTTTTTTAAAGATTTTATCCATTCATTTTCCAGAGAGAGAGATCACAGGTAGGCAGAGAGGCAGGCAGAGAGAGAGGGGGAAGCAGGCTCCCCGCTGAGCAGAGAGCCCGAGGTGGGGCTCAATTCCAGGACCCTGAGATCATGACCTGAGCCGAAGGCAGAGGCTTTAACCCACTGAGCCACCCAGGCGCCCCTTCTTCTTGAGTTTTTATTAATCTATGTTTTTCTACCTTTTTTTTTTTTTTAAATTTCAATGGGTTTTTAGAAGGGAGGGAGGTAAGCAATAGTATTCAGTCTACATTCTTGTACTGGAAAGCTAATCATCATAAAGTATTTAAACATAAGTTCCGGGGCCCCTGAGTGGCTCAGTCAGTGAAGCGTCTACCTTCACCTCAGGTCATGATCCCAGGGTCCTGGGACTGAGCCCCGCGTGGGCATGGGGCTCTCTGCTCAGAGGGGAGCCTCTCCCTCTCCCTCTGCTGCTGCCTGTCCCCCACCACCACTTGTGCTCTCACTCTTGCTCTCTTTCAAATGAATAAATAAAATATTTACTTTTTAAATTTTTTAAAAAAGGTTTTATTTATTCATTTGACAGAAAGTGAGAGAGCACAAGCCGGGGGAGCAGCAGAGGGAGAGGGAGAAGCGGGCTTTCTGCTGAGCCAGGAAACCGATGTGCGGCTGGATCCCATGGGATCATGACCTGAGCTGAAGGTAGACGCTTAACCAACTGAGGCACCCAGATGCTCCTGAAATATTTAACTTTTAAATTGTAAATTCTCAACAAGTATATATTCCTTAGATTGTAAAGGATATCTGATTTTTCTATCTTATTATTTTGTAGAATCATGTGGTTAAATTAGTATATACCATGTGATTGGCCTTGAAATATGCTGTTAACAATAGCTAGTGTCTGAAGTGTTGAGAATATCAGTCCACTTATTACTCATTATCAACTATTGGATGAGATTTAAGATGAGAAATAGATCATCTTTTAATCTGTATGTCACATTTTAAATTTTATTGGGTATCTTGTATTGAACATACTAAATATGTTTTTTTTTTTTTTAAATTTTATTTAGTTATTTGACAGAGAGAGAGAGAGGGAGATTACAAGTAGGCAGAGAGGCAGGCAGAGAGAGAGAAGGGGAAGCAGGCTCCCTGCTGAGCGAGAGGCCGATGCGGGACTTGATCCCAGGACTCTGAAATCATGACCTGAGCTGAAGGCAGAGGCTTTAACCCATTGAGCCACCCAGGTGCCCCTATCTTTTTTTTTTTAAGATTTTATTTATTTATTTAATTGACAGAGAGAGACACAGCAAGAGAGGGGACACAAGCAGGGGGAGTGGGAGCGGGAGAAGCAGGCTTCCTGCCGAGTAGGGAGCCTGATATGGGCCTTGATCCAGGACCTAGGGATCATGACCATAGCTGAAGGCAGATGCTTAATGACTGAGGCACCCAGGTGCCCCTAGATACTTATGATTTTAATTAAAATTGTAAAATAAAATTTGCTTTTATTTTTATCAAAGTAATGTGTTATATGGTTTTAAAAGGTGAAGTACTGAAAGGGTATTGTGCAAAAAACCATTGTCTGCTCCAACCCTCCAGTCCTGTTCTCCATGTTCTCAACATTTTGTTTGACCAGATATTTAACTTCATATTTCTAATAATAAACTTTATTGCTTTGCTGTTTGTTGAGTTGTACGTTACAAGCCATATTTACTAATTTCTTGCCAGAGTAGATGATTTTAGGAGCATTGCTCCATTGTTTTCTGTTTGCAGTGTTGCCATTGAGAAGTCCATTGTCATTCTGCTGCTTTTTTCTTTCTGGAGACTTTAGGATCTTCCCTTTACAGCTTGTTGTCTGAAATTTCATGGTAAATATGCTTTTGTATGGATTTCTTTATGCATTGTGCTGGACACTCAGTGGGCATTGTATGGTGCCACTCTTGTGCTTAAATTCTTGGAAACTTTTACATATTGTTTCTTTTTTTTTTTAAAGATTTTATTCATTTGACAGAGAGAAACACAGTGAAAGAGGGAACACAAGCAGAGGGAATGGCAGTGGGAGAAGCCGGCTTCCCGCCGAGCAGGGAGCCCGACGCAGGGCTCGATCCAAGGACCTCGGGGTCATGACCTGAGCTGAAGGAGATGCCTAACGACTGAGCCACCCAGGCGCCCCTACATATTGTTTCTTTGATAATTCCCTCCCTTTTGTTTTTTTCTCTTCTCTCTTGAGTTGAGATTTGGTGGCTTTTGTGCCTTTAGGATAGATTCTTTTTTTCTTTTTTTACCATTTATATTCTATTTTGGGTTTTTTGCTGTTGTTGTGTTTTAGGTTTTGTTTTGCTCTATTTTTGAGAGATTTCTTCAACTTATTTAATTCTTCAATTGAATTTTGTATTTTGGCTATCTTATTTTAAAATTTCCAAGGGCTATTTCTTACTGTCTTTTCCTTTTTCATAGCATTGTTCTTATTATACAAATATAATATCTTTTATCTCTCAATAGTGATTTTTTTTAAGTTTTCTTTTAATCTTTATTGTTTTGTTTTTTTCTGGTTTTTGTGTTTTTGTTTGTTTATGGCTCACTTTTTTACTTTGGAAACTTTATTGAGTGCTCTGGGCTTTCCATTCGTATTTAAGGGTGAGGCACTAAAAATCTGATGCTATTTGGAAGTAGCACATGATAGAGACACGGGGGTTCTCTGCTGTGTTATTATTGGGGGAAATATCTTCATTCTGGTAACCACAGGTCTGGGGGTCATTTGATTTCTTCAGAGAAGCATGGTATTGTTTGGAGAAAGGGTGAGGGGATTATAAACCAAGCTGCCAAACTTCTGCAAGCAGGGCTGATTCACTGCAGATACCTCTTAATCCCACTAATGTTAGTTGTATACTTTGCTCATTGCTCCTATCTTACTGTGCTTGGTTTCGCCCAGTTTGGAGCCTTATTGGCTCCCAAAAGCCAGTGGTTCTTCAGAGGCTCTGTAAGGTAGGACAGGGACCTGGGGATCTTTCAACCAGTCTTCATGTTTTTGGTCTTGTCTCTTCACTTTTGCATCTTGTGTTATATTTTTGCTTTAAGTCCTAAGTCTTTTCATGGTTCTGGGGATGAAAGTAGGCTTGCTTCTCATCACTGTTCTCTTCTGTAGCTCCTGGGGTTGTAGTGTTCTCAATTGTTTTAAAGCCTTTGCTATTCTTTCATTCATACCAATATTCTGAACATTGGTTGAAATTTCTTTTTTTTTTGTTGTTAAAGATTTTATTTATTTGAGAGAGAGGAGAGAGAGAATGAACAAGCAGTGGGGACGGGCAGAGGGAGAGGCAGAGGGAGAGGGACAAGCAGGCTCCCTGGTGAGTAGGGAGTTGGATGTCAAATATCAGGCTCCATTCCAGGACCCTGGGATTATGATGTGAGCTGAAGGCAGCCACTTAACCGACTGAGCTACCCAGGCGCCCCTGTGTTCAGTTTCCTTTTATCTTAAAAAAATTTTTTTAGAGATTTTATTTATTTGAGAGAGTGAGAGAGCATGCACGAGTGGGGGGGAGGGGCAGAGGAAGGAGGAGAAGCAGGCTTCCTGGTGAGTGGGGAGCTGGATGTAGGGTGTAATCCTAGGACCCTGGGATCAAGACCAGAGCCAAAGGCAAGATGCTTAAGTGACTGAGCCACCGAGGTACCCTTCCTTTTATCTTTAAAAATTAGAATTAGTTAATTGATTTCAGAAAGTTCCAAAGCCCTTCAGGTATCAATGAGGTATAACCATTTTGAATCTATAGTTTTAGA
This sequence comes from Procyon lotor, assembly GCA_028646535.1. Taxonomy (NCBI): domain Eukaryota; kingdom Metazoa; phylum Chordata; class Mammalia; order Carnivora; family Procyonidae; genus Procyon; species Procyon lotor. The sequence continues at coordinate 53,937,924 of CM053603.1, forward strand.
TAGATATCTATATATTTGCCTGTGTCCATATAGATATCTATATTTTTCTAAGTCTGTCTAACAATTTAGCTATCTTGAGTAATTCTTTCCATGAAAATTCCCAGATTGAAGGAGCCCCTAATGAGTAAACTTTGGTTAATGTAGTTTTGACTTTGATATAGAACTTTTCAGTAATATGAATATCCAGAATTTGTGTTTTTGTTATCTTTAGATTGTGTTGTTCAGCCTAAGATTAATGCTTTTTAATTTTTATTTTTCAGGGTAACTAAAATATAGTAGATATATTTGATGTAGTCTAGATTTTAGAGTTAGTGTCCCTGTTCTTACAAGGACAACATGGTATGGGGAAAGCAGTTAGGAGAACTGTGGAATCTTTTAGTGGGTCGAGGTCAGCTTTTTTTTTTATAGGTAAACTCTACACCGTGCGTGGAGCTTGAACTCAACCCTGCGATTAGGCCAGACAGGCTCCCCCGAGCTTTGCTTTTTTTTTTTTTTTAATGAAAGAATAAACTGGGTCAGGGAAATATGACACCTTCTGTCATAAAGATTAAGGTTCTGTAAGACTTTTGTCTTTGAGGTGTCTGTATGTAAAATAGGTGCTTTATTTTGTCTTTGTACACTGTGGGTCCCAGTGGAAAAAATCTGAGAAACAGTGATCTAATGAATACTAGGGAAGTGGATGAGGGAATCAGAAGACCTGTTTCCTGACCCATAACACAGATCTTGTATGCCACCTGGGCAAGCTACATAAGCATTCTGACCTTATTTTCTCAGCAGAGATGAGAAATTGGGGATGATAATATCTTTCCTGCTTATCTTTCAGATTGGTTATGAGTATCAAAAGAGAGAAAGTATTTAAAAACATTTGTTGGGGCATCTAGCTGACTCTGTTGGTAGAGTATGCAACTCTTGATCTCAGGGTTGTGATGAGTTCAATCCCCACATTGGGTGTAGAGCCTACCAATAAATAAATAAATGAAATATATTTGCTGGGTGTTGCATTTGCCTTGAAGGGTAGATATAGTTTCTGTACCAGGGGGTTGAGAGACAAGTATTCCTAATATGGGAGTAGTGTGTACAGAGTGCTGTGGCTGCACATACGAAAGCACTTCTGGAAAGAGTCAGGGTGATATCTGAACAGATTCTTGATGGATAATGAAAAGTCGTGGTGTAGGGGTAAGCCACTCAAGGCTTATTATTCCCAAAAGTGATTATATACAGTTTCTAATGTTACATAACAAATTATTACAATTTTAGTGCCTAATAACCCAATTGTTGCTTCATAGTCTGTAGGTCAGAAGTCTAACATGGACGACTGGCTTCTCTGCCAAGAGTTTCACAAGGTGTTATCTGGACCAAATAGACTGTTTTTTTTTTTTTTCTTTTTTCTTTAAAGATGTATTTATGGGGCCCTGGGTGGGATCGAGCCCCGCATCGGGCTCTCTGCTCAGCAGGGAGCCTGCTTCCCCCTCTCCCTCTACCTGTCTCTCTGCGTACTTGTGATCTCTCTTTCTCTGTCAAATAAATAAATAAAATCTTAAAAAAAATAAAGATGTATTTATTTGGGAGAGAGAAGAAGAGCATGAGTGGCTAGAGGGTGGGGCAGAGGGAGAGGGAGAAGCAGACTTCCTACTGAGCAGGGAGCACAACATTGGATTCAGTCCCAGGATCCTGGGATCATGACCTGAGCCGAAGGCAGACACTTAACTGACTGAGCCACCCAGGTGCCCCCAGACTATGTTCTTATCTGGAGCATAGGGTTTTCTTCTGTGCTGATGTGGCTGTAGTAGAATTTAGTCCTCTATGGTTATACAACTGAAGTACTTATTTCTTCTTGGCTATTGAAGGGGGCCACTCAGCACCTAGATGCCACCTGCAGTTCCTTGTCACTTGACCCTCATTGGCATTTTGTTTTCTTTCAGGACAGCAGGGGTGCATTTCTCTGCCTTCTGCCTCTGCCTTTGTACTCTAGACTCTTATTTGAAGGGCTTTTGTGATTAGGCTAGACCTATCCAGGTAATCTTTTGATTGACTCAAAGACTACTGATTAGAAACCTTAATTATGCCTGTAGAAATCCCTTTTACTATGTAATGTGTGATAGTCAGGGGAGTGATCTCATCATATTCAAGGGTGAGGGTCATTTGGGGTCATCTTAGAATTGTGCCTACCACAGTGACTAAAATGGTTTTTCCTATACTGAAATTGAGGCCAGTGGTTAGTTAATAATCCATTTGTGGGCAATAAAGGTATTAATTGTGACAAATAGCTTAGACACCTGTCCAGATTTCTCATGGCTGTGAGAATTAATTAGACCAAGTTTAGTTTGGAGGAATCTAAATCCTTTTATACTTTTAAAGTCACGATAGCCCATTAAAGATCCAGGACCTACCAATAAATGGTCAAGTACAGTTAGTTTTTTATGAACGCTTTATATTTTACAGTCATATGTAGTGTATGTGATCCTTACTCTTGCAACTCCAGGGGAACACCTACCAGCCTTCAGACCAAACCTGCCAGGTGGTACTATTCTGAAGACAGTGTGTTTTATGACCTACCTATTTTTCAACTTTGCACACTCCAACATTTGATTTCGCTAGTTAATCCAGAGCTGATGAGATTCTCAGTTACTGATTAGGCTTGCATGAAGGCCAAAGTATAAAGATTGTAAATATTTATAGTGGGGGTATATTTTTCAAGTGATTGGATGATCGCTGTCTAAAAGTAGCCCTTTCCTGGTATCTAGAAAGCTGAATCAATAATTCCTCTGCACAGTTGCATAAAACTTTTGTCTCCATTGCTCACCAGATGATGAACTTTAAATTTGTGTGTCTATTTTCTCACATCCTTCGCTTGTGACTCAGAGTCTCATGTGGGTATATTCATTGGTGGAGCTCAGGTCACCTGCCCTAGATGAGAAGGAGACTGAGTTAGTTAGTTTTCTGAGTTCTGACTTAGGGAGTTACAAGAGTTGTTTAGAAAAAAACAAGTTACTAAATTTTTGTCATTATTTTGTTGATATTTTCCTCCCTCCAATTAAACTGTTCCTTTTGATTTCTGTTTTTTTCAGAAAAATCTCTCTCCCATTCAGTGATTATAGAAATAAACTCTCATATCTTCTTTTTATATTTCAGTTTTTAAAAATCATGAGTTAAATACGTAATGGGGATTAAGGAGTGCACTTGGCCATGAGCACCAGGTGTTATATACCTGAAACTAATATTACACTGGATGTTCACTAACTGGAATTTAAATAAAAACTTAAAAAATTAAATCTTTAATACAACTTGAGTATGAAGTAAGCATCTGATTGATGTCTTTCCCCCATGTGAATGGCCATTTGTTCCAATACAATTTATGAAATATCTATCTTAATTTGAAATGCTGCACTTATTGTAAAGTAAATATGTATATGTGTGTGTGTATGTATGTGCATGTGTGTACATTCCTAATGACCTCTCTGGTCCAGCCTAGCCACAACAGTATGTGCCCACTTGACAGATCAGGGTTCCATTGGTTCATTCATTCACTCATTTATTTAACAAATATTTATTAAATGCCTTTTATTGATGTAGAGCTTTGCAGACTATAGAAGGATAAGACATCAAGACTTATTTCTATGTGTAGATGAGTTCAGATCTATTTTATTAGGGGTGAGGGAGGGTCTTAAAGTTTTGGCTTTATACTTATAGGACTTTTTTAGTTCACCTTAGAGTAGACTTCAACCTTCTAGTTTAAATTTTGGGCCCTTTCTCCTGATGATTTTTGTATTGAAAATTATAGGAGTCAGTCTCTACTTTACAGTACTAAATGGATTGGCATCTTAGAATCTAGCTATGGTGTGCAAGGTAGACTTAAAGCAAGGCCCTTGACTAGAGAGGTATTTACTTGTGTATTACATGGTATTGAATATTAGAGCTGGAAGGCACTTAATTTTTAAAAATTTTTAAATGATTTTATTTATTCGTTTAAGAGAGAGACAGAGACAGAGAGCATAAGTAGGGGGAGAGGCAGAAGGAGAGGGAGAAGCAGACTCCCCACTGAGCTGGGAGCCCTGCATGGGGCTTGATCCCAGGACCTGGAGGTCATGACCTGAGCCAAAGGCAGACACTTAACCATCTGAGCCATCCAGACACCCCTGGAAGGCATTTTAAAGATTGAATTGACAACCTTATTGTTTTCATGGACTTTAAATTTTGGAATAATTTTGATTTATAAGCAAGTTGCCAAAATCGTACAGAGAGTTTTCACATACTCCTCAGCTGGTTTCACTTTCCCCTAATGTTAGCATCTTGTGTTAACATCACAACCTTATTTTATATATGAGGACACATATGTGTTAGTTTAGCTGAGGTCACAGTTCTGGTTGGTGTTAGAGTGAGACCAAAATGTTAGTTTAGCTAAGGTCACAGTTCTGGTTGGTGGTAGAGTCAGACCAAGGACCCATAGGCAGCCTAGGTCTTCTAGTTGATTGTTTTAGGTATTATTTTCTTTTTCATGTGTTTGTTTTTTTTCCTTTCTTTCATGGGGTTCTTTGGGCATGAATTGAGAGAAAGACTACACAATACATAGTCCACTAGTCAATGTAGTCTTTCTAATTTGTGCAATAATTTATTAATCTAGGCTCTCTCCAATTCTTCAACACCAACAAGAACCAGGAGCAGGACATCTTCATTTACAGACCAACTTGATGAAGGTACACCCAATAGAGAGGTAAGTTTGGAATTTCTTCTTTAATAAACCTCTTACAAGAAAATAATCTAAAATGCAGGCAACAGTTGATAACAAAATTGAAAATTATTTTGACATGTCAATTTTTAATTGCTAGATATTTTTATTAATAACATAATTATTGTTTCTTTGTAAATAGTAGTTATGCTTTTATAAGTATGTTTTCTTTGAGAGTCTTAATTTGAGAGGACAATGTACTCTGTAATTGAAGTTTATAATAATTTGATAATAATTTGTTTAACATAGCATCATATAGGGAAAAGTTCTGTATTTTCAAGCTATTGATTGGAATCTGGGAACTTAACTGATTTTGTGTGACTTGCAGCTAGCCCCATAGCTCAGATCAGATTTTTTTCTACTTCTTTTTCTTGCTGTGAACTGTGACACAGGTTCAGAAAAGACTAAAACAGAAATGCAGAAATCACTGAATTACTATGAAGGAAACCTTGTGTAACCGCCACTGAGGTTCCGGAAGGAACACTGCCAGCATTATAGCGCTGCCTTCTTCCCCACAAAAAGATAACTATCATCCTGACCTTTTGGTATTTGTTTCTTTCCTTTTCTTTATATACCGTTTAAGTATGCTTTCTGTTAACATTTGGCTTATTTACAGTTTGGGGTTATTGTAAATTAGGCTGCTGTGAACATTATTGTATGTTTCTCTTGATATACACGTACGTGCATTTCTTTTACTTTGTACCTAGCAGTGGAACACTGGATCAAAAGGTATATAGAGCTTTAACATTTTAGAAGATAACGCCCATTGTTTTTCAGAATAGTTGTAGAACTTTACCTTTCCACCAGGAGTTTCTGAAAGGTGTTGATGCTCTACATTCTTCCTAGTCTTTTTAATTTCAGCCATTCTCATAGGTGTGTAGTGTTCACTTATTGTAGTTTTAAATTGCATTTCTCTGATGACTAATAAGATTGAGCACTTTTCATCTGTGTATTGGCCATTTGATATCTTTTTTTGTGAAGTACTTGTATCTTGCTCATTTTTCTCTTGGTTTGTCATTTATTTTATTTATTTATTTATTTAATTAAAGATTTTATTTATTTATTTGACACAGAGAGAGAGTTGACAAGTAGGCAGAGAGGCAGTCAGAGAGAGAGGGGGAAGCAGGCTCCCCGCTGAGCAGAGAGCCCAATGTGATTTGGGGCTTGATCCCAGGACCCAGGGATCACGACCCAAGCTGAAGGCAGAGGCCTTAACCCACTGAGCCACCCACGTGCCCTGGTTTGTCTTTTATTGAGTTGTAGTTCTTTTTCATATATTGTGGATAGTTTTTTTAAACGAGGTGTAATTGACATATAACATTAATTTCATGTATACAGTATAGTGATTTGATATTTGAGTATACTGAAATGATTACCATCATAAGTAGTTACCATTCATCGCCATACATAGTTACACATTTTTTTTCTTGTAACGAGAAGTGTTTTTTTCTGTGTCTTGATCTTTCTTCTTCTTTTTTTGTTTCAAGTTTTTAAATTCCAGTTAACATACAGGGATAGGAGTATTTTATTGGATATATGCCTAGCTGCTATCTTCTGCCCTGTGGCTTGCCCTTTTATTCTCTCTCTCTCTCTTTTTTTTAAAGATTTTATTTATTTATTTGACAGAGAGAGAGAGATCACAAATAGGCAGAGAGGCAGAAGGAGGCTCCCTGCTGAGCAGAGAGCCCAGTGCGGGGCTCGATCCCAGGACCCTGAGATCATGACCTAAGCCGAAGACAGAGGCTTTAACCACTGAGCCACCCAGGCGCCCCGCCCTTTTATTCTCTTAATGGTGTTCTTAGATGAACTGAAATTCTTAGTTTTAATGTATTACAATTTATTAATATTTTATTTTCTGGCTAGTGTTTTTGTTTCTTATTAAAGAATTCTTTTCTTACCCTGAGAGTATTTTCCTGTTTTACTTTTCAAAAATAATTTTTTTCATTGAAGTATTGTGTGCAACATAGTGATTTGACAAGTCTGTAAGTTATATTGTGCTCACCAGAAGTGTGGCTGCCATCTGTCAGCATACAATGCTATTACAGTATCTTTGACTATATTCTCTATGCTGTACTTTTTATTCCTGTGACTTAATCATTCCATAATGGGAAGCCTCTACCTCTTGCTCTCTTTCACTCATTTTGCTCATCCTCCCATATCCTGTTTCATTTTTCACATTTGGAGCTACATTCCATTTGGAAATGATTTTTTTTCAGCATGGTGTGAGGTTGGAATCAGGTCTGGGTGTCTCCTCCCCACCCTCACCCCTACTCCTCTCCACCCCCACCCCGACAACTGTGCTATCCAGTTGTCCCATTCTTCCCACATTGCTCTAATGTGCTGGCTTTTTTCAGAAATTAAGTGTCTGTATTTGAGTAGATTTGTTTCTGGGCTCTCTATTCTGTTGCCTTGTTTACTTTGTCTTTGATCTGATACCACACTTTCTTAAAAACAGTTGTTTTATATTAAATCTTGACTTCGGTAGAGCAGGTCTTTCCTGTCTTGGTCAGTTTGGGCTGCTTTAACAAAATTCCATAGACTAGTAACTTAAACAACAGACGGTTGTTTGTCACAGTTCTGGAGGCTGGGTAATCTAAGGTCAAGATACCAGGAGATAAGCTGTCTGGTGAGGGCTCTCTTACTGATTTGCAGGTAGCTGTCTTCTCAGTATGTCCTAGCATGGTACATAGTGGTACCTATGTACTCCCTAGGGTGGGTACCTATGTACTCCCTAGGGTGGGAGTAGGGGGAAGGCAGTTCTCCTGTCTCTTTCTCTTTTTATAAGGGTACTAATCCCATCATGAAGGCCCCATCCTCTTGACCTTCCCTAGTTAATTACCTCCCAAAGGCCCGCCTCCAAATAACATCACATTGAGGACTAGGGCTTCAATATGTGAATTTTGGGGGACACATTCAGTCCAAAGCACTCCCACCTTGTTCTTCCTGAGTGTCTTGGTTATTCCGATTCCTTTCCATATAAATTCCATATAAATTTTAGAGTTAGATTTTCAAGTCTCAGAAAAGCAAACTCCTAACAAAATGAAACACAGACAATGACAACAACAAAACAAGCCTGTGGAGATTTTGAGTGGGATTGTATTGATTCTGTAGATTATTTTGGAGAGAATCTCAGTATTATAAATTAAATTTTATAATCTGTATAATAATAAGCAGTACTGTACTGAGCATTGTACATAAACATTTATAATGCTTATAATTCTTCTGCAAGATAGAATCCTAGGAATGGAATTGCTGGGTTATAGGGTGGATTTCAAATTTAAAAATTTGAGAAGTAGTTCCAAGTTGTTTTGATGAAGGTTACTTTATCTTTTAATTTTTTCTAAGGTTACATTAAAACAAAAAGATTTTAAACTTTTTTTTTTTTCAAGATTTTATTTATTTCACAAAAAGAGAGACAGACTAGAGAGGGAATACAAGCAGGGGAGTGGGAGAACCAGGCTCCCAGTTGAACAGGGAGCCCGACTTGGGGCTTGATTCCAGGACCCTGGGATCATGACCTGAGCCAAAGGCAGACACTTAACTGACTGAGCCGCCCAGGTGCCCCATTTTAAACTTTTTTATAGTAGATGTTGATAACAAAATAAACATTTCACTGTATAGTTTTTGCATTCAAAGTTAATGGCACACTATACTGTGTCCTTAGTGTATAGATTTAAATGATCTGACAAAGTTGTTTAAGTTATGAAGTATACGCATACTTTTTTGGGGGATATTATTTTCTTGTGTGTCACTTGCATTATTACATCTCTTTGTGATTTCAAATTTAATGCTGTTGAACTTAGTTTATACACGTAACCAATTTGAATCAAAACTGCAGTACTGAGTGGAACCATTTTGGCAATCTGTTGATAGCATCATTACTATACTTAGTATATTCGTTGATTTTATAGTATATTGATTTATACACGATACAGTCGAAACCCTGAATATAACTTTTTGATTGCTACTATTGCTTTTTAATTTTTTTTTTTAAAGATTTTATTTATTTGATAGAGATAGAGAACAGAAGTAGGCAGAGCAGCAGGCAGAGGGAGAGGGAGAAGCAGGCTCTCCACTGAGCAGGGAGCCCAACGTGGGGCTCGATCCCAGGACCTTGGGATCATGACCTGAGCTGAAGGCAGCTGCCCAACCCACTGAGCCACCCAGGTGCCCCTTTAATTTTTTATATATTTTAAAACTTTATTTATGTAAGCCATCTCTGCACCCAAATGGGGCTTGAACTCACAATCCTGAGTTGCACTCAGTTCTTCTGACTGAGCCAGCCAGAAATCCCTACTATAGCTTTTAAAAAAATATTTATTTTATCTAGGATGCTGTGGAACATTTTAATTGACCATATCTTTACAAAATAATACTTTTTGAAAGGGGTGATTTGAATATTCTTTTACAGTAGGCTAAGCTAAAGGTTGTTTTTTATTTCTTCTCAAATTCCCAAATTTCAATCCTAAAGATCCTGTGCTTCCTAGGTTTAACTTAAGATTGAAAGAGTGGCATCATCCCTTCATCTCCTTGCTTTTAAAGTGTTTTCTGACAACTTTACAAGCTATTTTTGACCAATGTAATGGTCAGTTCAGTTTATTTTACAAAATTAAAGGACTTTCTAATTTCATAATTAATGCCATTGATTCAATGGCATTACGTAAGATTTACCTTTTTAGTCATCTTCCCGCTCCCTGGGTTTCTCTGAGATAGAAGACCCCAACTTTCTGTTTTAAATATTATGATGTTCCTTCTTAGCAAAATGTGGAAGTTTAACTCAAAATATAAATATTTGTCCACCTCTCCAGTAGATATAGTAGTCTTCGTTATCCAGAATGCTTCAGAAGTAAATGGTTTCATTTACATAATTTCCTGGATAATTAAAGGTTTTATATACCTCCTAATATGTCTATTTTTCTGTGTTAGTAAATACTATATGTAAATCTAAACAAGTCTGTCTTTCGTTGCAGGCTTTCTTATAAGGATATAAAAAAAATCATCTCTATGATTCAGACATTGAAGGCAAAGGAGAATAGACTGATTTGCACTGACCCTAAGGTCTGCAGAGCTCTGGCACTCTCTCATCCTGTACAAATGGGGCGTTGACCATCCTCTTTCTTCCTGGGCATAGCTTTGTTATCTTCAGTATAAAGCCCCTTCCCTTTTTGTTTCTTGAGATGAATCTTCTTTGTCTCTCTAGAGCTGGATGCTTTAGAGCAGTAGAGTGTGTAGGATCATGTGAAAGGCTGACTAGGGCAGCTATGATGTTTTTTTTAATTGAAATTAAATTCCTGTCACATAACATTTACAATTTCAAAGTGGTATTTAATATATTCACAGTGTTGTACATTAATCACGTCTCTTTAGTTCCATGACATTTTCGTTATCCCAAAAAGAAACCCCATACTCAATAAGCAGTTACTCCCCATGCTCCCTCTCCCCAGCCGCAGGTGACCACTGATCTACTTACTGTCTCTGTGGATTCACTTATTCTGGATATTTTGTATAAATGGAACTGCACAATTTGTGACCTTTTGTATGTGGCTCTTTTAACCCGGTGTTTTGAAGGTTTTATCTATGTTGTCTCATGTTTCACACTTCGTTCATTTTTGTGGCTGAATCTAATGATTTTTCTAAGAGCATGAAAATCTGTTTATGTAATTTGTTTGGTCTAAGACCTGGTGTAGACTGTTGAGAAGGGGATGGTTTTTGGAGTCATCTGGATCAGTGTGGATTTATATCCAGGCTTTGCCACTTGCTGGCTGAGGGACCTCTGGAAGTTAACTTTTCAGTAACTCAGGTTTTCTCTTTGTAAAATGGAAATAATACTTGTTTTATGGGGGTTTACCAGCATGTGCATCTCCTAGCATGGTGGTTTGCACATAGTAGGTGCTTGTTAAGTTGTTACTGTGGGCAGCCATTGAGGATGGGAAGGCCTGCTCAGCTTACTTTGCTTAGGTACCTACCTGAAGGGAGGAAAACAGGTACTTGCTGTTTTCCTAAAGAGGAAACTCTTTACTTGCTGAACTTTTGAAGGAAGGATTGATGTCTTCACTTACCCTGCTCTCTAATTTGCTGTCTTTTGGACACACTTCCTCATAGTTTAGGTACGTCCATTCTTATCCATATCCTAGGGACTCGTCTATACAACATTTTCATATTGGTTTAAAATTAAATTCCAGAAATCAGTATTTTTTCTTAGAATCCTTTTTTTGTTTGTTTTGCTAAAAAAATGATGCATAGAAATAGTTCTGGTTAATTGATGAATTCCATTCTGTTTGATAGATGTGTGTTCATAAATACCATATGCTTTTTTGCCTGTTTGCTTCCCTACATGCAGGGAGAGCCTGGAATAGTGGAGGGATCACAAGATATCATCCCTTAATTGCTGTGTGGCTTTGGACAAAACTGCTTTTAACTTTTTAGAGCCTCAGTTTTCTCATTTTTAGAATTGTGTTATAAGGAATATCTCCTCTCATAGTGTTCTTGTAAGTAGCAAATGAATTCAGAAGTATGAAAATACTCATAATTTGTGTATCACATACAAAAGATTATTATTATACAGAAATGAAAAGGCTTTTTCTGTACCTGCCAGCTCTTGGATAGCACACACACTAAATTTTTAATTGTGACATTGCAAGGGAAGAAATAGTGAAACGTTAGGCTGCTTTGAATTGGAATGTTTTCCCAAACTTTGAGAAGGATGTCACTTTTTGCTCCTCCTTCTCCTCCTCTTTCTTCTTCTCTTCCTCTTTCTCTCTCCTCTTCTCCTCCTTTTCCTCCTTCTCTCCCTTCTTCCTCCTTCTCTTCTTCTTCTTTTTCCTCTTTCTTTTTTTTTTTTTTAATTTTGTTTTCAAGCAGTCTTTATACCTAAGGTGGGGCTTGAACTCATAGCCCTGAGATCAAGAGTTGCACATTCCACTGACTGAGCCAGCCAGGCGCCCCTCTCCTATTTTTTATTCTTCTTGATCTGAGACATCTTTCAGAAATAAAATACCACTTCTCTGGTTGTCTTTGTCATTCCAAGTTACTTTGTACTCTTCTATGACACTCTCAGCTTTTGCTAATTCTTAAGCATATTTTATAAATTCTGTTTCAGGGTTGCAGGCATTGTTCTTTAGGAATTACTGAGAAGTATCTTGAAAGTAATGAGTGAGAAACATTTCTTCTTAAATCTGGAATTAATTTTGCCCCTAAATAGATTGACTTTCAGAGTTAATATGCTTTTACTTTGTTAGACATTAGATTGGAAGCTACCTGTCCCTACCCTCAGTTGGTTAATGAAAGTCTTTTACCCCTGTCAAATTGCCTTGGTATCTATTCAGTTCTCATAGTGGTTTTCTTTTGGTCTAGTGGTAGGATATGAGTTATATTAATAGGCTTCCTAATATTAAGCCAATTGTTCATTCCTTAACTGATCCGATGACATTAATATCCTGCTGTACTCACTTTGATAGTTATGTTATATATATTTCTCCCAACTCTATTTGTGAGGAGAGTGGTACGTAATTTTCTTTTTGTATTGTCTTCATCAGTTTTTATTAGTTGGGAAGCTTGCTATCATCTCCTCATCCTCCCTTTTTTCTTTCTTTGCCTCCATTTATTTAAGTCTTCTTTAATTAAAAAAAAAGTATGCTTTTCAGAATATAAGGTCTGTACTACTTTCGTTAATTTTATTTCCAAGTATTTTATTATTCTGGATGTTACTGTAAATAGGATTATCTTAATTTCATTTTTGGTTTTCTCATTGTCACTCTATAGAAATAAAATTGATTTTTGTCAATTGATCTTGTATCCTGCAGCCTTGCTGAACTCATTTATGAGGTTCTAAAAATTATTTAGTAGATTACTTAGTATTTTCTATGTATAAGATCTTGTCATCTGCAAAACAGAGGTAGTTTTATATCTTTTTTTTTTTTTTTAGTTTTGTATCTTCTTTAATCTGGTCGCCTTTTATAACATTTTCTTCCTAGTTGTCTTGTCTAGGACCTTCAGTATAGGGTTGAACAGAAGTAGTGAAAGCAGACATACCTGTCTCATTCCTGATCTTAGGGGGAAGGTATTCAGTCTTTTTGTCTTTAAATATGATGTTATCTGTTGGAGTTAATAAGTTGCCTTTATAGATGTTGAGATAGTTCCCTTCCTTTCCTGATTTGTTGAGTATTCTTATGAAGCACTGTTTAATTTTATCAGATGCTTTCTTTGTGTTTATTGAGATGGGCATGTGGTTTTGTTCTTTATTCTGTTGATATGGTGTATTATATTAATTGGTTTTTGGATGTTATACTAACCTTGTATTCCTGGGATAAATCACCCTTGTTCATGGTGTACATCTTATATTGCTGGGTTTGGTTTGCTAGTATTTATTGAGGATTTTTGTCTCTATTCATGAGATGTTGGTCCTTGGTTTTCTTTTTTGTGATGTCTGGTTTTGGTGTCAGGATAATATTAGCCTTATAAAATAAGTTGGGAAGTATTCCCTCTGCTTATATTTTTTTGGGAAGAGTTTGTAAAGGTTAGTGTTAATTATCCAGATGTTTTGTATAATTTGCCAGTGAAGCCCTATGATCCTGGGCTTTCCTTTGGGAAGTTTTTTTTTTTTCCTTTTAAGATTTATTTAATTATTGAGAGAGTGCATGCGAGTAAGCACGAGCTGGGGGAGGGGCAGAGGGAGAGGAGAGAGAGAGAATTCTCAAGCAGACTCCCCGCTGAGTGAGGAGCCTGATGCTGCTTGACCCTAGGACCCTGAGATCATGAGCTAAAATCAAGAGCTAGCCACCCAACTGACTTAGCCACCTAGGCACCCCAGTGGGAAGTGTTTTGATGGCTAATTTGATCTTAACTTTTTATAGATCTATTAAGATTTTCTGTTTCTTTGTTAGTCAATTTTGATAACTTCTATCCTTCTAGAAATTAGTCTTTATTATCTGAGTATCTCATTTGTTAGCATTAGTTGTTCATAGTATTGTAATCCTTTTATTTCTGTAAATGCGGTAGTAATTTCCCCTCTTTCATTCCTGATATTAGTAACAATGTCTTCTATTTTTGTCTGTTAGTCAAGCTAAATATTTGTTTATATCTTTTTAAAGAACCACCTTTTAGTTCCACTTTCTTGTTGAATGTGCTGAACATTTCCAGAATTAGAATGGCAAGCTGATTTTTTTTTTAACATTTTATTTATTTTATTTGAGAGAGAGAGAGAGCATGAGCAAGAGAGAGAACAGAAGCAAGGGGGAGAGAGAGAGGAAGAAGCAAACTCTATCCTGAACAGGGAGCCCAGTGTGGGGCTTGATCCCAGTACCCTGAGATCGTGACCTGAGCTGAAGGCAGACGCTTAACTGACTGAGCCACCCAGGCTCCCTAAGAGCTGATCTTTGATTTATTTTTCTTAAGTCTCAGGTGCCCTAGGACTTAAGAGAAATTCCTTGAATCCATATTGCTACTTCCTGGTTTCCTAGCCTGATATAACTTTCTTCCCATCTTTATATACTGTTAGTTTTTTCAATGGTGATTAGGGCAAGACAATGCTAACACTTTGTGCTGATTTGCTACTTTTTTGTTGAGAGACTTTATATGTAGTAGATGTATTTATATAGACAAAATAGGGCCTTAAGTTGTAGTCTTGCATTTATTCAAAATGATTTACCCATGGTCTGTACAGAATGAATATTTTCTCATCTGCTGCTGCATCAGTGTGCTGTAAACACTTTTATTCTTGTATCTTTGGTAGAGTTTATTATGACAGGTACTTCTTAAAATGTACATTGTTGGAAATAAAAACAGAATGAGTTTAATGTACTCTACTAATAAGTGTTGCAGTTGACATCTGTATATAACAGTATGTCGGAAGATAGAAATAGCATTTATACGCACTTTCTAAGGTACTAAACTTTTTAGAGACCCTCCTCTAATAGGAGATATATTAATTCATAGGAGGTATGTTAATTTGTTACATACAGTGAATGCTAGTGAATGCCTTAGGGTGGTCATTAGGACTTAATTTTCTCTTTGAACTCTAGTTAAGAAAGACTGGGAGGGTTTTGTGCTGCTGAGGTTAGTTTTGGTGCTGCAAGCCCAGAGCTGAAATGGGGCTCCCAGCACTGGAGGAAAGAGGTTGAGAAAAGCTTTTGCTAACTGCTGCATAGAGCTCTTTGTGGCCCGTTATGAGAAGCTGCCGTCCCTAGAGAGGCCTTGTGACCAAGAACTGAAGCAAATTCACTTTGGCTTATTGTTACTTAGTCAGTGATAACCCTTATATTGCCATAGAGCAGGAAACTCAAACTGGAGCCTAGGGAATCAGATTGACTGGATAAAGAAAGATGAGTACAGAAGGAAGGAGAAAGATAATACCTTCCTCAAAGTGAACCTGTAAATGAAAATTCTAAGACAAATGCTAGGAAGGCAGCCAGTAAAAACAGGAATTGGAATATAAATTTATCCTAGAGGAAATTCAAATTAATAGAGTAGTCTAGAAAAGACTTTAAGACAAATATCTTTAATAAGATACATGAAGTAATAGTTTTCTGAAAAAGAAGATAAAATTATGGGGGAAAAACAGACCAAAACAAAAGTAGATTAGGTAGATATGAAAAAGAACCAATTAGAAATCTTGAAGTGAAAAAAAAAATTGATATAAAAACATAGAATAAAATTCAGACAACTCCCAATTCATGGGAAAATTAGAGTATTTAAAAAGAATATTAAGTTATTCCACTAAAAACTCATAGAGATAAAGAAGTATATATATATGAGAATAAGAGACATGGAGGATAAATGTATCTCATGTATCTTCGTGATTGTTTAGACATAGAACTTGAATCAGTGTTGGTTCAAGTGATAGTTTCACCTAAGGACCACAGAAGAGGTGAATTAAGTTCTTAATAGATTTGGATTAGAATTTGAACAGAGTTTGAGAGATACGGAGTTGAGACAATTTGATTGAGGGTATTTGGGAACTGGTGTGTGTAAGATTTTCATAGGCATAAGAAGCAAATGACAAGGAAAGTGAGTGGGAAGAAAGGCCCTTTAGGTTTTGAGGTAGCTGGCGATGGAAATTAATTTTGATATACTTGGCTTTTACTTGGGCTATGGGAAGGAGTATCAATTGTTTGGCAGCATCTTCCTTTGAAATATTTGGTCAACGTGTTTTTCTATACTGGGTATCAGCTTTTCTGTTGTGTTCTTAAGATTTCAAGTATACTTTTTACTGTGAAATTTTAAATTATTTTGTTGTGGGACAGAGTGACTTCATTTCAGATGTTAATTTTAGAAGCCTAAGAAGAGTGAATTTGTATAGCCCTTCATTTAAAATCACGTCCATTTCAAGGATGACTTTTCTGAGTTTGCCAGGAGAGTTCAGATTTTCAGCAGGAGTAGAAACTTGGATAGGATGAGTGCCCAGAGCCAAACAGGCATCTAGTACCTTTTCGTACACCACTAATACTCAACTTTCAGGACCAGATGAAGAGTTAGTGGAGGCTCTATAGTGATATCCATAATTCTACCATGCTAAAATTTAAAGTGTAAATTCTTAAATTTGTGCAACATTTATTTTCTGATACAAGTTCTTTATTATATATAATATGTAACATAATATACATTAACTGCTGTGTTAATATTTGCAAAAGATTAGGTTTTTTTTTAGTTTTTATTTTGAAATAATCACAGATCCACAGGAGGTTTTAAAATTTTTTTTAGGGAGGACCTGCGTACCTTTTACCCATTTTCTCCCAAAGATGTCTTGTATAATTATTGTATCAAAATGGGGGAATTGACGTTGGTAAACTGTGTGACATCCACAGAGCTTATTCAGATTTCAGCTGTTTTACATTTAAAAGTTCAGATTAATTATAATTTCTTTTAAATCTAATCATGATTATTAATATTTTGGTGTATATAGATTCTGAAAGAAGACTGAAGCACAGAAGAGAATACATATTAAAAGAATTAGTATAATAGAACTTATCCTTAAAACTTGTTATATGAATTTCAGTTTCAGAAGTTTCCTTTGTACATATTAGAAAATACTATTTGTTTCTAAGGGCAAAATAAATGATTACTTAAAATTTTATGTGTTTTGTCCTCGCCATAAATTTCAATGCTATCTTTTTGAATGTATAAAAATGGTCAGTATTTGTTACATTAAGGGTTTGTGTTCCTTACTATATATGGTTTTTATTGATTAGACTCTTACACCAAATTGGCAGATGTGCCATGTGCTGTTGTGGCTGTTGCATAGATCATTTGTATGCCAGTAAGCAAGTTGGTTAAAGTTGGGCTTTGAGTTTCTAAACGGCTCAACTCCTCTCCATTCCTAACCTTTCCGGCAACTTGTTATTTCTGTGGGTGGAGAGATGGTAGCAGTTGTGGTGGTGCAGGGTCATTATGGTGTTGTGTATGCTGTGTGGATAGAAAGAACACTTTGCAACATGCCCTTACTATGATCTGTTTTTCATTATTTGTTTTATTTTTATACCTCTGCTTATTACACTGAATGAGACAGCTACTAGCCGGGATGATAGCAGAGCCTGCTTTTCTCTCTGAGTATACTATCTTTGCTTTGGATTCCTCCAAACAGCCTAAAACACAGACTGACAGTGTGGTGAGTCCTTCCACCGCTTTCTGCATTCCCTTTGTGGGGAAGCAAAGTAATTTGGTAATTCTAGAAGCAAATCTCCTGCTGCTTGTCACTGACTGACTCTCAAAGCATCTTCAGTGCCCTGTTGCTAACCCTGCTCTAAAAAATCAGAGTGAATTGCTGAATTCTGATGGCTGGTATGTTTTAGCTTTTTAACAACAACAAAATAACACTGTTTTCATTAATGTAGTGAAGACTACCTTCAACTTGGTCTAAACTCTTAAGTTTTCTCTCTTGGGAATGTTTGCACATTAACTAAACATGGTATGCATTGCTAGAACTCTGTCTTACTATTGGTAGGAGGCCAAGAATATTTTGAGATGTGACTCACATTTTAAGAAAAAAAAAATGTATGTAAATCCATAATTCAACAACATTGAGCAGGTGGGTGGATTCTACTGTAACAAATAATAGCATCTTAATTTGAGAGAGTACCAGTTTTCTATATATTAAACATCTGAAAGGAAGTAATTATCTCATTCTTTTTCTTTTGTATTTCTCTCTCTCTTTTTAAAAGATTTTATTTATTTATTTGACAGAGAGAGAGATCACAAGTAGGCAGAGAGGCAGGCAGAGAGAGAGGGGGAAGGAGGCTCCTTGCTGAACAGAGAGCCCGATGCGGGGCTCGATCCCAGGACCCTGAGATCATGGCCTGAGCCAAAGGCAGAGGCTTTAACCCACTGAGCCACCCAGGCACCCCTCATTATTTTTCAGTTGACTGAATTCATACAATTTTGAATCTCATATATAATTTCACTTTGAGAAAGGGGACTGTTTTCATATGTGTCTTAAATTCTTAGTTTAGGTAAACTTAGAGGTGTTTGCCCAACAAGGATAGCTTTTTTTGTTGCATTGGACACTGACTGAATTGGGATTGAGGTTTTCTTAAATGATGACAATTGATTTAATTTATTAAGTATCTTGTGATGAGATTAGAACATTTCTGTACTTAATCCATGCAGCCAGAAAAACCTTGGTCTGCCTATAGTCAGTAGCAATCCTAAATTATATTCTGAACTTTTTTTTTTTAAGAAGATTTTATTTATTTGAGAGAGAGAGAGAAAGAACAAGTGGGGTGGGGTTAGAGGGAGAAGGAGAAGCAGACTCCTTGCTGAGCAGGGAGCCCAACATGGGGCTTGATCGATCACTAGGACCCTGGGATCATGACCTTAGCCAAAGGCAGATGCTTAACTGTCTGAGCCATTCAGGCACCCTGAACTTGGTTCTAGAGAAGAAAGCAGCTCAGGGTTTTAGGGGTATCCCTAGCTTGGGTCTTAGGGCAAAGGGTCTCTCCTTCGTTCTGGCTATAAGTAACACCTCACTATTTTCAAAACTGGTTGGAGAAGGAGACGGAGTCCCAGTTAAAGAAAACTTACTGATTTACTTTAAAAACACAAAATATTACTTTATACTTCATGTAATAATAACAACAGAGACTTCAAAAAAGAGCCTCTCCGAGGCCCACTTCCATATACATAAAAGTAATTTAAGTACCTCTTCTTTTGTGAAAAATGCTAATATTTTAAAATAGAGGCTTTTTAACTATTTAAAAATAATTTAAGTAGACTAAAGGTCTTTATTAATCTATTTATATTTTGTTCACATAAAAACTTTACTTCTCTCC
>CM053603.1:53957010-54005332 GCA_028646535.1 Procyon lotor
AAAATATTGGTGACAGTTGAGTATTGACATGTGTTGAGCTTCTCTCTGGGAGAAGGACTTCAGAAGTCTTTTTATACTGAAGGAAGTAACTGCATTGGACAAACATATACTGAACTTCTACCACCAGTTAGGCAGAAGTTAAGTCCTGGGGACCAAGATGAAGATACAGGGTTCCTGCCCTCCGAGAGTTTATAGTTTAGTTTGGAGACATATGCTTGAAATACAAAGGAATTAAACCTTCATGGAGGAAAATAGAGGCATAGGGAATGTATTAGCCCTCAGGCAAGCCATATGAAGGTTCATTAAAGAAGTTGCATTTGAAAGTTGAAAGGTAAATGAGAATTTGCTGGGCAGAAATGAAGAAGGCATTTCAAGGAGTTTAAAATCTTTAATTTTGCTTGTACAGTTTTGTAATTTAAATTTACAAGGTAACATAGCCAGCGCTTTCTTTAACTGTCCTGCATTTATTTAAATGTATGGTATAATACATATATTGAAGTATATATGCAAGGAGGGAAAGTTTTTAAATGTTAGGTTGTGTTTTTCTGATAGGGCGATAGGTCAGACAATTATAAAATAGCTTTTTGTATGGGCCACAGTCATGTGTCAAGTAACTTAGAATAGAATATGGAATCTCTCACCACTCTTCCTCCTAACTTAAAATATTTTAGGGAACCATTTTACTTCCTTTTCTCCATAATTTAACTGTCTATTAATTTTCAATATGTGGACCAAAAGACTTGTTGAGCTCTACAAAGTATGTTTTTTATTTTATAGTGTATAGTGTAGTTTAATTTTAGAGCCAGCAAGCATTAATTATCATGCTACACAAATATAGCCATTTATACAACTTGCAATTCTTTGAAATGGCAGAGAACTGGAAGATAAAAGTTATGTTCCCCTGACTTTCCTCCTCTATATAACTCAAAGGAAAATGTCTTGGATTGATAAAATTTGACGACTCTTTTTTTTTTTTTCCCAGAGAGAGAGAGAGAGTACCCGCACGGGAACACACAAGCAGGGATTAGGGGGAACAAAGGGAGAGGGTGAGGGAGGATCTTAAGCAGACTCCACACCCAAAACACTTTTTATATTAGAGGGAGAAGGTATTTCAGTTGTTATTAGAGAAAAATCCAAACTGAAAGTGGCAATAGTAGTAATAGTGTCATAAGAACTCTCCCTTGTCCCCTAATATCCTCAATTAATAACTCATGGCCATCTTATTTTATTATCATACCGCTGTGCTTCTCTAACCACCTATCCACACATGCACACCTCCCTTCTTCTGTCTCCATCTCTGTTGGATTATTAGCAAATTTCAGAAAGCTTATTCCATCTAAATGTTTTGGTATTTATTTCTAAAATATAATTAGTAAAAATATACGGTACAATACATTCATTATACCTAAAAATTAATATTTTCTTAGTATCAAATACCTAATGAGAGTTCAAAAATTTGAGAACACTTGCAAAGCCGAGTGCCTTCTTCACTTATATTTAAGAATAAGTAAGGTCAGTTATTTGACCCTTCCTTGGTCCACTATGGAAATGTACGGGAAATGTCTACTTTAGCTACCAACTTCCTGAAACATAGTGGCTAGTATTTGCTGTAATGCTTTGTTTAAAACTTAGAAGTTATTTTATCATGAGCTACTTATATAGCTCTAATTTTGGTTAGTGTATTATGAATGCATTATGGAATTTTTAATCTCAATCTCATTTATTATCATGGAATCAGTGCCGGTATGGGGTAATCAGTAGGATGTCACCTAATGTAGAACAGTCGTTATACTAACAGAACAAAACAAAAAGCTTTCATATGTGGACGATATTTAAATTACAAGTTTTTCTGAAAATTTTCATAATAATTTCATTTAGATGGCTGGTTTCAGATGAATGAGGCATTTTCATTTCTTGTTATGAAGATGTTTTTCAGTCTTAGCCCCAATAATACTCAATAACTTTGAGTATTATTTGATCGTAGGGAACACTAGACATTACTTATTTTTCTGGCTAGCTCTCTATTTGAATAAGTTTTGCTAATTGAATCCCTGATGTTAATTTTGTCATGGGGGAGAAAACCAGGGACATTATAATGGGGAGAGGTATGTGATAAGTTTAAAATAAACTTTACAACATACTAATCTTTGCTATTTAGTTATATATATTATAGGAAAATAAATTTTCTAAATACTCACCATACTAGTTTTGCCTTGCATGAAAACATTCTAATAAATGAACTAATTTTGTTTGATAAATGTATCTAATAGGTCTTGGTACTTGGTCTTTGTTCTTGACAATTTTAAAAGATTAGCTTTTGTTCCTTTTCTTCATGATGTTTCTTTGTTTTTCTTAGAATGCATCTATCCAAGCCACAAAATCTCCAGACAGTGTTAATGGAAGTGAACCAACAACTCCTCAGGTCTGTTACTAATATTATTTTAGAAAATAGCAAGTCATTTCAGAGTTTTGTTCAATCTATATTATTAGCACCTGACTTTCTATTGAAATAGTGATGTTTATACATTTCATACAATATGTATGGTAAATCCAGGTTGGTTGATGCTTTCTTAGAAACAGTTTTAAATGAAAGTGGTTCAGATATATACACCATTTCTGTAACATGCCATTGTTACTCATTTAAAAAATTAATGGCACTGAAGAGAAAACCTTTTGAAAAAAGGAATCTGACTTTATAGTTGTAAAAGATTATGGACAGTTTATGTCTAAAGACATTGAGTTACATAATTTAGAGGGTGGGGGGATATGGAGGAAATGGGATTTCTCTTAAAGTTTGCTCTAATGCATAGTATTTTTACTACTAGAAAACTTGTGTTATCTTTGATTTAAAAAAGCTATTTGGTATACCATACAAAGCTTAAGTGACATTCTTTTGACTCTTTCCAAAAAAGAAGGAAAAAAATTCATTAAAAATGTCATAATGGCAGCAGTGTCTGAGATGAACATTTATTTACTTTGGCTTTGGTGATGATATTATCATTAACCTGGCTGTTCTCAGCAGTCTCTAATGTAGAGCAAAAACATTTTTAATCTGTGAACCTGGAGCATGTATGTAGACGATTTTATGAGCTAAATGATTTATGAATTAAATTATATAGACTAACCATTCTAAAGTATTGTCTAGCAAACGTATGGATTATACTTTCCCAAATGCCATGAACAGAGTCTATGAACTGAAAACCTCATTCCTTTCATGGGGGCTCTTCAAGTTTAGGCATAGTCCAAGTCTCTGAGCTTGTTGACTCTGGCTTTGCCCAGACTCCCAAGTTAATTCAAAGTCCTCTACAAATACATCATTTTCTATAAGTGCCAGGAAGTAGGGATAAAATACTTGGATCCACCACTCTAAATGGTACTAGACAGATCCAGTGATCTTTAATGAATATTATTAAAAATATTATTTAGAATGCCTATTTTCCATTTTAGAAGGGGGTTAGGAGGAATGGGTGAGCTTGGTGGTGGGTATTAAGGAGGGCATGGATTGCATGGAGCCCTGGGTGCTATACGCAAACAATGAGTCATGAAACACTTCATCAAAAACTAATGATGTACTATATGGTGTCTAACATAACATAATAAAAAAAATAGAATGCCTATTTTACTCTCTTATAGAATAGTCCCAAAAGACTAAATATTGTTATGAATGCAAAAACTAGGATGAATGATAACCAGCTTTATAACATATTCAGGAGAAATTTAAGTTTTTATTAAGGTGAAGAATGAGCATGCATAATGTTCAGGAAGTAAGCCCACTGAAGGCTTTGAACTTTCTTAAAAAAATACAACTATTTTTCTAAAAAGTAATAAAGTAGTAGTATTTACTATGTGTCTGGCATTGTTAAACATTTTATATATATGATCTCTTTTGATTCTTATGACAAGGGAGATGCCTTTACTCAGAGTCTATTTTTCAAACTTTTTTTTTTTAAGATTTTATTTATTTGACAGAGAGAAACACAGCGAGAGAGGAAACACAAGCACAGGGAATGGTAGCAGGAGAAGCAGGCTTCCTGCCGAGCAGAGAGCCCGATGCGGGGCTCGATCCCAGGACCCTGGGATCATGATCTGGGCCGAAGGCAGACGCTTAACGACTGAGCCACCCAGGCGCCCCAATTTTTCAAACATTTTTTAAGGTTTTATTTATTTATTTGAGGGAGAGAGAGAGCGTACACGAGCAGAGGGAGCCGCAGAAGTTTCAGAGGTTTAATTAGTGGTATAATTATGTATATAGCTACTAATGACACACAGCCTAGAGGTTCTATAGTAATGAGTCATGATGAAAATTTACTTTATCTGATTAAAAGGTAGTTATCTTCCTAGATTTTTTTTAGATTGAAGTATAATTGACATACAATATACCATTAGTTTCATACTAGGTGTACATTATGGTGATTTGATATTTTTATGTTAAGAAATGATCACCATGATTAGTCTAGTTACCAGAATTTGTCACCATACAAAGTTATTACAGTATTACTGTATTCCCTGTGCTGTACATGACATCCCCTGGACTTCTTTTATTATAACTGAAAGTTTCTACCTATTAATTCTCATTACATATTTTGCCTTATTCCCCAGACCCTTCCCCACTCTGGCAACCAATAGTTTGTTTCCTGTATCTTTGAGTCTGTATTGTTTTATATATTTTTTTTAGATTCTACAGATAAGTGAAATCATATGGCATTTGGCTTTCTTTGTCTGACTTATGTAGTTTAGCATAATAACCTCTAGGCCCATCTATGTCACAAATGGCAAGATTTCATTCTTTTTACATGGCTAAGTAATATTCTTTTTTTTCCCCCTCTAAGTAATATTCTTATGTATATCTTTCTATAATATTCCTATTTTATATATATAATACATAAATATATACATCACAGCTTCTTTGTCAGTTCATTTGTTGAAGGACACTTAGATGTTCCTTCTGTATCTTGGCTAGAGTAAATAATGCTGCAGTGAATGTAAGGATACATATATTTCTTTGAGTCAGTGTTTTCATTTTTTTGTTTTGGTAAGTACCTAGAAGTGGGATTGCTGGATTATGTGGTAGTTGTATTTTTAATTTCTGTTTTTTGATGAACCTCCATACTGTTTTCCATAACATTCCCATCAACAGTGCGCCAGGGTTCCCTTTTTTTTACATCCTCACCAACACTTGCCATTTTTTGTCTTTTTGATAATAGCCAATCTGACTACTATGAAGTGATATCTCGTTGTGGTTTTGATTTGCATTTCCCTGATGATTAGTGATATTGAGCATCTTTTCACATGCCCGTTGGCCATCTGCATGTCTTTGGAAAAATGTCTGTTCAAGTCTTTTGCCCATTAAAATTTTTTTTTTTGATATTGTGTAAGTTCTTTGTATATTTTGGATATTAATCCCTTATCAAATCTATGATTTGCAAATATCTTTTACAATTCAGTAGGTTGCCTTTTTGTTTTGTCGATGGTTTCTTTCACTGTGCAAAAACTTTTTAGTTTGATGTAATCCCATCCGTTTATTTTAGTTTTTGTTATCCTTGCCTGAGGAGACTAGTCCAAAAAAATACTGCTAAGACTGATGTTAAAGAACTTACTGAGTTGTGTCCTTTTTTGAGGTAAATTTTATGTAAAATAAAATAAACAATCCTCAAGTATGCATTAACTAAGTTTTAACAAATGTATATGCCAAACCCATATGCTATACCCATACAGAAATTATAAAACATTATCAACACCCCAGGAAGTTCCTTTATGGTTCCTCTCCCTCCTAGAGGTAATCTCTTAGAATTTTTTTCTACTATACAATGGATTAGTTTTGCTTGTTTTAGAACTTTATATAATTAGCCTCATGTATATAGTGTGTACTCTTTTGTAGCAGGCTTCTTTCACTCACTGTAGTGTTTTTGAGATTTCATCCATGTTGTTGTGGTTATCAGTAGTTTGTTCCTTTTTATTCTTGTGTAGGATTCCTTTGGACTCCTGGGCTGTTTCCAGTTTTCGACTATAATGAATAGAACTATGAAACATTATTGTAGAAATCTTTTTGTGGATGTGTATTTTCATTTCTTCCTTTTTCTTTTTGACTGTTGTAGATTGTGTACTCATACTTCTTCATGATTTCTAGAATAACATAGACTGTATATGTAAAATGATGTGTTTGATACATCTCATTTTGACCAAAGCATTGAATGTTTAAATATCTCTTATTAGATCATCATTATCATATGGATAGATTAAGATGTAACTGACCTAATGTGTACTAAGTAGCTGCTTTATGGAAAGCATGTGGTGAGACAGAGATAGGGAATATGGATACTTTTCTAAATGAACATAAAGTCTGGGGTGAGGGTGTGTGTGTAGCAGAGATAATGAAAGGAAAACTTAGTGCTTACAGCATGTAATACACTATTTTAAGTGTTTTCATTCATTTAATTCTTGTAACAATCCTACTAGGTAGTACTATTATTTCCATTTTATAGATGAGAGAATTGAAACACAGAGGCCTTAAAACTACAAACTAGTAAGTGGTAAAGCTGCAATTCAAATCAAGGAATTTGGTTCAGAGTCTGTGTTCTTAATCACTGTGCTGTGTTGTCACTGTAGTTATTCTGGGGCATAAGCAACCCAGTTGTTATTCCAGCATGTAAGTAACTAATGGTGAGTCAGAATGCAGTAAGCGCTCCAGTAATGGTTCTGGTAAAAGCTGAGGCCATCAAGAAAGGTTATTTCTGATGAGTGAGATCTGAGGTTTCCTTGAAGAGCTGACATTTGAGCTGAGTTTTGAAGGATGTCTGGATTTTCCTATGCAGGGAAATTATGGGCAGTAGTACAGAGGCGCACAATGATGCATTTGTTTGGGGGTGGGAAGTTGCCTGTTATGACTCAAGTTTTTGGTACATGGAAGGGTGAATATACAGAGAAAAGGGTCTTGGGAAACAGAAACCTTGAATATAAGCTTAAGATTTTGAACTTTATATTAAATGGGAATCCAGTTTAAGAATTGGAATGAAATGGTCTGGATGGTGTTTTAGGAAGACCATTCTATGGTGACAGTGCAACAGGACAGATTGGGGTAAGAAATTAGAGGTAAGGGAATACAAGGCTGCTGCAGGTATCCAGCTGATACAGGATGAGGGTCTGAACAAGAACAATGTGGGGGAATAATTGAAAACAGGGTCAAACAGGGGAGACAGAAAGGAATGAAAAGTAACTCTGATGTTTTCATTTATTTTTGTGTATACATTTCTCCTTCTTTAACCCCCTTCAGTTTATTTTTAAAAAATGAATTATAAAAAAAAATGAATTATAAATCTGTGAATGTCTTTGGTATCGGAAACCTGACAACAGTTGGCACCCCAGTGGGCACTGTGTTTTTCACATGTCAGAAGGCCTGAGGATTAAGGGCACTTCACCCTTTAGCCTCTTGTTCCCCCCACATCCTTGCCACTACCTTTCACCCTCACAATTACAAGTTGGCCTCCAAGAATTGCATCTTCATTCTAGACAGGAGGAAAGACTGAGGACTAAAAGGCAAGGACTAAAGCCATATTCCTTTTTATGAAGAAAATAATACCTGTCCTGGAAGGTTCTATTTTATAGATTTCCACTTAGGGTAAATAGTACAATAGTGTACATTATTGGGTGAACTTATTACACCTTTGTAACCAACACTCCAAATCAAGTAACAGAAATTACCAGTATCCTGGAAGCCCTTGTGCTCCCTTCCATTCCCCACTCTTACTCCCAAGGGTAACTTCTATCCTGACATCTAGGTTAATTTTATCTGTTTTTGGAATCTATGTAAACAGAATAAAAATGGTACTCTTGTGTCTGCCTTCTTTTGCTTGATACTTTGTTTATGAGATTTGTCTATATTGTTGTGGTTATAAATCATTCTCATTGCTGTCTAGTATTCCACTGGTGAACAGACTGCAATTTATGCATTTGGTTATTCATAGTCATCAACAGTAGCATCAAGTTTGGGGCTATTTTGAATAAGGTTGCTATAAACTGTCTAGTTTGTCTTTTACTGGACATATTTATATGTTTCTATTGAGTATATACTTAGTAGTGAAATTGCTGGTTCAGATTGTGTACACGTGTTTAGCTTTAGGAATTACTAACAAATAGTTTTCTAAAGTGGACTGCTCCACATTCTTACCAATACTTGGTATTCTCCACAGTTTTAATTTTAGCCATTCTGGTGGCTTTAATTTGTATTTGGGAAGGTGAATGTTCTTACCTGGGTGTATTGTGAATCTGAACAAAACCAGGGTCCGGTTAAAAGAAAGAAAGGAAGGTTGGATATCAGGTGGTAGCCAGTATATATTGTTTACCTTAAGACAGTCATACTTCAGAGTACTGCATATGTATTGATTTATTACTCCTCACAAGTACCCTATGAGGTGAGTGTAGTTGTTATCCCCATTTTACACATGCAGAAACAGAGGCACAGAAGGTTAAGTCACTTGCTCAAGATCATATTGCCAGTAAGTTGTAGAGCTAAGACTTGGTCCCAAGATGCCTGGTTTCATAGCCTGTGCTATTAGCTACCACACCCTATAATCAGAAGAGTCTGTCACATAAGCTTGTATACGATGTTCTTATTTGTACGTTTGTTTTTTATTTTGGTCTCCTTTCTCTAATATTAATGATATTGCTAATGTTTATTGAGTTTTGCTACATTGTAAGCACTTTGCTTGTATTAACTCATTTATTAGTCCTTGTGGCATCCGTATGAGGTGGCTGGTATGACTATTATCGTCATATAATTCTTTTTATCATCCCCATTTTACAGAGAGGGAAATAAGATTAGTTAAGTGATTTGGTCAAGGTCATGTCGGACATAGTGGAGTGAGGGTTTGAACTCAGGCACCCTTACTTGACTGTCCACAGGTTGAATCATTATACTCAAACATGTTACTTCCAAATATGGTGGAGGTGGCAGTTATTAAGTGTATTAGATTCTGCAAATACATGTCTTTGACATTGTTCATTAGCTTTTGGTTGACCCTAAAACAACTATTTATTCAGACTTGCTTCACCTGTTGTCCGAGGGCAACTTACTGTCTGTGTGAAGTGAAAAGCACTTTTGGCTTAGGTCAGAAGTGGCTGGTAATAGAATATTAGTAAAGCAGTTCTTAAAAGTTTTTGAGCATAAGGGTCTATTATCTTCCTTAAGACTTTCTCCAATCCACACCTGGAAACACCTGCTAAATACTGATTGCTGTCACCTGAACAAAAAATGCAGTTTAAAGCAGCTTGTTGAATTATACTGTTTTTCATTGTTACTAATCAAATGAATGTGTTATTCAAATTAATTAAGATAACAGCTCTTGCTTATTACTGTTTCTCTCATCAGACTTATTGATCTGTGCAGAGGGACTCTAGCTCAGACTTTTCAGCTGTCCTCCATGATTTTTTTTTAAAGATTTTATATATTTTTTGTCCTCCATGATTTTTTAATGCTCATTTTTATTCCCAGTAGTCAGAATGATAATTAGAGCAGAGCTGGATGTCACTAGTCAACTCAACCTAGTGTTTTCTTATAGAACAAAGTGGGCTCACTAAGCATTACCCTCACCCTTCCTCCATTCCCCTCTTGTTGAAGGGAGTGATGAGGAATCAGCATCTCCATACAGACTTAAGGTAAAGCCCACTTGATTTCAGCCACACACTTCACACTTCATATTATATACTCCCCTTTTAGGCACTGGGTATGTACTGCTGATGCAGATATCACTGCTTCCAAGGATCTTACAGTTGAGGGGATGAATCCTCACAGCATAGCTGTGATGTCAGCTGGGAAAACATGGCATCCATCTTTTTTACAGGTGTGCAAACTGAAGGGAAGTGACTTAGTGAAGTGTGTTCCACTGCTTGGTGACGAACCTGGGACCTATACCTGAGTCCTCTGACTCCAGGTCCAGTGCTTTTTCAGAAATAACCAGATGTCTCTTGTTTTTCAGAAAACATGTATTATGTACAATGTCAAGAATAAAAAGAAAATAACAAGTATTTGTTAGAACTTTTAATAGATTACTGATGATGATAGGGAGTACTGAAAGTCTAAAGGTGCATTTTAACCACGTTCTGTTGGATTTTGGTTGCAGTCTGGTGACATGCAGTCTTTTGCACAGAAGCTCCAGCTCCGGGTGCCTTCCATGGAGTCTTTGTTTCGAAGTCCACTAAAGGAATCTCTCTTCCGATCGTCCTCTAAAGAGTCTTTGGTACGAACATCTTCCAGAGAGTCCCTGAATCGATTTGACCTGGACTGCTCTGTGGCCACCTTTGATCCATCTTCTGATATGGAGAGTGAGCCCGAAGACCCACTCCCTAATTTAGACAGTCTCAGCAAGGAACAGTTGATTCAGTGGTTGCGAAGAATGGAACGAAGGTTGAATAGCTACAAAGGAAAATGTTCTGAGGTAGGAGCGTGACTTTTTTGCCTATATGAAAAGTTTTTCCATTGTTCTCTGATTCATATTACTGTTTGGTTTTTACTCTTGTGATTGCCTAAACTGTTGATTCCCTAGATACACTGATTCTGAAGGGTGGGTAGTCTGTGGCATTATGTAGTTAAAAGATTTTCAGGTGAACAGAAGCCCTTTGGTAACACTGAGTCTTAGCTCTACAACTTACTGGCAATACCAAAGTAAGATTTTGGAGGTCATTGTCTGTAGCTTTCTGGTTTGCATATTCTGTGTCCCTTTTTCCCCCCAGCCCTTCTCTCCAACATTGCTTGGATACTCAGTGCACAGTGCATCATCTTTCCTTCTCACATCCACTCCCTTGTTCTTCCTCTTAAGTGTTGTGGTTCCAAAATGACCTCTTCTGCCAACCAGATTTCTATCACTACTGACCCCAGTTATGTCTTAGGTAGCCTAATTTTCTGACACATCAAGCTCATTATATCTACATTTAAACTTTGCCTCAAGTGAATCTTTAACTGCTAAAACCCTTGAGGATGACTCTGTGTGGTCTAAGAGAGGAAGTAGTCCTGCCTTATCTCTCTTTTCTGTTTGTCCTTTTGGGTTGAATTATATTAGTTGCCCTGTGTAGTTAAAACAATTTATCTTTAGGAAAGCCTTATCTGGAGCGAGTTGCCCATGGATTTTTTTTAAAGACAATGCATAATGTTTTATTGTCTTAACAATTTGTAACCCAGCATTGTAGTTAACTTTAATTAATGAATAATAAAGTTCAAGTTTCGTATATAAAGTTAGCCGTAACTTCTGTTTCCAGTTATGGCTATAGTATGCGTAGTTTTACCCTGCAGCCAAAAATAACAACAGGAACCCCTAGATGAAACATACAAAATATCTTTTTAAAACTATGAAGTACTGACAAAATAGAAAGGAAATATTAAGCGAAAATCTATCAGCTGGCTAGAATCTAGAGATGTAAACAGAGCATTAAAGCTATCTATTTCATGAGGTACTTGTGGAATTGGGCAACTTTTCCCTTTAAATTTATTATTTAAAAAAAAAGATTTATTTATTTGAGAGTGAGAGACCTGGGGGAGGGGCAGAGACCTGGGGGAGGGGCAGAGGGAGAGGAGAGAATCTCAGGCAGACTCCCTGCTGAGCCTGGAGCCTGATGTGGGGCTTGATTTCATGACCCTGAAATCATGACCTGAGCCAAAATCAGGAGTTAGATGCTTAAACCGACCAAGCTTCACAGGTGCCCCATTTATTTTTTAATTCTGTCCACGTTAATAATGGTCCTGAATTTGTTGTTGTTGTTGACTTACTTATGGCTTCTTAAGTTTGAAGCTGGGGCAGTAGTATAAGTAGTATTTAAGTATGCAAGACACTCTATTTTATGTTTATAGTGCCATTGAATTTTACACCATCTCTGTGAAGTAGATATTAATTAGCTCTGTTTTGTAGAAGAGGGATTAGAGATTCTTAGAGACTTAATCATAGAGATTAAATCATGCACTTAAAGTCACACAGGTAGCAGGTGAAAGACTGTGGATTTGATTTTAGGTCTTTCTGGTGGTTTCCACTCTTCTGTGCTGCCCCAGGTTGAGTCATGCAGCTTATTAGGAATGAAAAGAGCATGTAGTCTCTGTCTCTGTCTCATGCAGCTTATTAGGAATGAAAAGAGCATGAAAGTCTCTGACAGAGACTTTCCTTGCCACTGTAGGTAACCAGGATAAAATAGTGCTATAAGTGACATCTAATTGTTGGGCAGCTCTTCCATCTGTCCTACTCCCTGGTTTTTGAGTACCATTTTCCTATCCAGTAATAAGAATGCCTATGTTAAGGTAATAAAAGGAGGAAGATCATGATCTTTGGCAGAATTTTTTTTTTCTTTATTGCTGGACTCATCTTCCATTGCTGCCTGTCCCTCAACTCAAGACATCAGCAGATGTGTTTGCGGCACACAGCAACCTTCCAAGGGAAATGGCAAGGCTCAGAATGGGGGAGTACTTCCTCTGCTAAAGCTGTAGCCTGTGTCTTCAGAGTCCTCTCATATTTCTGAAGTGAGTCCAAATAATTCAGTGGAGCCATGTGCCTATTTTTCAGATGAATAATGCTAATAGGTTAAAAGATTCATTAATCCATAATTTCATCAGGTTGTGCTAGAATGTTCAAATATCCTATTTACTTGGGTTAAATGTTTAAACATCTCTTTAGAACCCAAATTACCAGTTTTCGTCTGTTGTTTATAAGTTCCTTTCCTCAAATTTTCACCCAGTCATAGTCACAGTTTCTGTAATCAGAGACTTTTAGTGATTAACTACATTGTCTGTAATAGCCCAAAACAAAAATCACCTGATGAACCTGCTAAATAAACACATATCCCACCCCACCCCCAGTCTCATTTACTTAAGAGACCTCAAAATTTCTCTTCCTAGCAAGCTCCCTGGGGATGCTTTAATCCCTACCCCATTCATAATTAAGTACTGAAATTTAAATATTTATTTATTTGAGAGAGAGAGAGAGGAGAGAGAGCCATGAGTGGGACGGGACGGGGAGTGAGAGACTTTCAAACAGACTCCCTGCTGAGTGTGGAGCCCCTGAGCTGAAACCAAGTGTTGATGCTCAACTGACTGAGCTACCCAGGTGCCCTTAAGTAGTGAAATTTAAATATGTATGTGTCTGAGGTGAGATCGAGAACAGATTTAATATCTTTATAGTCAAGTTACATTTTACTTTTCAGAAACATATTTCTTATGTTTGTTTTGATGTATCTGTATCTGACTAGGTTGAATTATCTATAAAAAAATTCTTCTGATTTGTGTATTTTTTTTACTTTTATAAAGATCTTTTAGCAGAATTTAGAATATTAGGAATGACTGATGTTATTGGTGACTTTGTCTTTATTTTAGCTTGTTATAGCTTATCAGACTCTTCAGAGAGAGAAGAAAAAGTTACAAGTAAGTGCTATCTTAACTGTGATATTGATTCATGATTTAAAAATTAGAGTCTTATAGTAAGATAGTTCTGATCTTCATTTTTGATAATTCTCCATGTGATCCACGTATTTAACCTTTTTTACTACTGGGCTTTTAATAAAGAGAGTGAGTGAAAAATTCCAGAGATTTTACCTCTGGTAGGGATGGACTTTTTTGAGTTTTGGATCCCTGCAGTGTTCAAGAGGTTTGGATTTAAGGCATATTTGCCTCTTTCAAACGTGCTTTCTAGTGTCTCAGTGAGAGGAAGCCCTTAAGCTCTTCTGGGTGACCCACCTCGGCCCCACCCTGTCCTGTGGCTAGACATTTCCCACTAAGTATCCCAGGTGATAATTCACAGGTCAGAGCTAAAAGGAAGTATCCATTCCACTTCAAACAGTGCCATAAGTTTACTGTGCTAAGATATGTAAATACTTATAATTTAAAATAATGCTTTATTAAGGAGGGCATGGAGCACTGGGTGTGGTGCATAAACAGTGAATCTTGGAACACTGAAAAAAATAAAATTAAGATATACTTTGTCATTTACAAAAAAATAAATAAAATAAAATAATGCTTTATTAATTTCTGCTTCTGTCCTATCTTGAGAAGGATGGAGAATTATATTCTTACATTTGTTAGGGGTTAGCATTCTGTATCTGCTGTATCACTTATCATAAACATTTTAAATCTTTTAATGGTAAAATATATAGAAAATCATGCACAAAAAATATAGTCTTATTTTTTTACAGTAAAAGTTATTTTAAACAGTTTAGCATTTTGTCCCATCTAAAAACGCTAATTACATAACCAAAAAGTTATTTGGAAAGTGAATTTTGGTAAAATTAATTTCCCTATGTACATTATCTTAAAATATTTAATCTGCCATAAATAATCTCCATTAAGTACCACATTAAATTTCCTGGCTTTGGTCTGGAGTATTATCAGGTCAGAATGGTAGGTAATACCAGTTATTTATTGCTGATTCAATGTTCTCATTGTCTATAACAAGTGTGAAAATTAAGTTATTACGTATGTAGCCATGAAAAAACCTGAAATCTTGCCATTTTCAATGATGTGGATGGAACTAGAGGGTATTATGCTATGCAAAATCAGTCAGAGAAAGACAGTTATCATATGATCTCTCAGATATAAGAAATTTGAGAGGCAGAGCGGGGGCTCATGAGGGTAGGGAGAGAAAAAAAGGAGACAGGAAGTGACCGGGGAGGGAGACAAACCATAAGAGACTCTTAATCTCAGGAGATAAACTGAGGGTTACTGAAGGGGTGGGAGGAAGGATAGGGTGGCTGAGTTATGGACATTGGGGAGGTATGTGCTATGGTGAGTGCTGTGTAAGTGCTTGTGTAAGACTGGTGATTCACAGACCTGTACCCCTGAAGCGAGTAATATATGTTAATAAAAAAATTAAGTTATTACAAATAAAAAAAAGTTATTACAAATCATTTTTAGTTTGTTTGACAATGTTTTCTCAAAGTCTTTTGAAATGGAGGGTAACTCTGATTTAATCCATTGTATTATTAATATTCCATAAATTGATAACTCAAAAGTTCATCTTATTCCTACTTACTCCTACTGTCTGGGGGTACCTTGCTTATGTCTCTCTGAATTGTCTCTGGATTTTTATTTCTAGATGTATGTAATTTTACCACTAAGTGGCAGTAGAGAACTGTGGTTGCATAGTCCCAGTGCAAAAAATGTCGAAGATAAAGTTCAGTGACTTGTGCTCTTTTTTACTTGCTTTTCATTACTGTGTCATGCCATTGTTTGAACCAGTTTTTTTTTTTTTCTTTTTAAAATTAAAGGGTATATTAAGTCAGAGTCAGGATAAAGCACTCCGGAGAATTGGAGAGTTAAGAGAGGTAAGTTGTAGTGATTTGAGAATTCAATCTCTCATATTTATCAGAACTCTTAAACTTATTGGGATAGTTTTATATACACTTTGTTAATTATAGTAAAAACCAACCAGCCCAACTCCTAAGACCAGAGATCGATTTTTATGGATTTTATTTGTGTGGTTTCCCTAAGATATATGCTGGTGGAATTTTTGACATAAGAATGCCTTATTTAGCAACAGAATATCATTTGCCAGCTTGACAGTCAGTGACAACTTCCAAGGCTAACCTGTCTCTTCTGTTAGGTATTTGAGGCTTCTTTTCATTTTTCCTAGCCAACAATCTTGATAAAATTAAATAAAAATTATGTTCCTTGTAATTTTGGGAGGTAATTTTTACAGTGAGATATTAGAGTTCAGGCAAATATTTATCATTTGGAATCATACTTGACTCATTTTTGCTCCTGTAGTGTCTTGAGAATGATGGAGATTATTGGCTTATATTGGCTAGAAGGTAGGATTCTGTGCCACTGCTGTATCATTTAAACATTGTGAAATCTTTCAATTGTAAAAATATTTTAATTGTAAAATACAACAAATATAGAAGATCATGCACAAAAATATGGAGTTTATTTGTGTGTGGTAAACACTACTGTAACCACCACCATGGTCAAGAAATAGAATGTTGCCAGTCACCCTGAGAGCCCCTCTGTGTTTCCTTACCCAATCACAGCCTCTCCCTTTCTCCAAAAATAACTACTGACTTTTGTTGTACTTCCTTGTGTCCCTAAGGTTTTATCACCAAAATGTTCGCCTCTATGTACTATAGTTTTGCCCATGTAAAAAAAGTTGTTTAATCTTTTAAGTCTCCTTACCTCTATACCTCCCTGCATCCCTTTTCCTTATAGGTCATCTATTGGAGAATCTGATGATAAATCAAAAGACCCAAAATTACCCATTTGCCTTATTCCAGCATTATAAACACAACACTCTTAGAATAACAATACTAATACTATCACCATCAGTTATGATTACTGATGTTAAATAAATTTTATATGCTATTTCTGTTTTTTTCCACCTTTAAAAATCTTTTTCCATATCTATACTGTTAGATCATAAGCCATTACATATGTATTCTTACCCTTTTAATCCTTGTAAAAACCCTCTTAGGAAATACTTGAAAGAGCCACAGAATGACAAGTTTTAGTTCCTTTTTATTATCTGCCTACTTCTATTAGTTTTCTGTGCTGCTGCAGCAAATTACCACAAACTTAGTGGCTTAAAACAACACAAATCTCAGAAATTTGACACAAGTCTTACCAAGCTAAAATTAAGGTGTCAGTTGGGCTGTTCCCTAATGGAGGTTCAAGGAGACAATCTGTTTCTTTGCCATTTCCAACTTCTGGAGTCTGCCACAACCTCTGGTGCATGCTTCTTTCCTCCATCTTCAGAGCTGTCAGTGTTGCATCTCTGCCCATTCTACCATAATCACTCATCCCCTTCTCTCTGAACTCAGTTGGCAAAGGTTCTGATTTTTAAGGACCCGTGAGATTAGATTGGGCCCAATAATCCAGGATAATCTCCTTATTTTAAGGCTCTTAATTTTATCACATCTGCAAATTCTCCTAATATGTTCCAGTTTCGGGATTAGGATTTGGAATCTTTGGAGCCATATCCTGTCTACCACACTGCCTTTAGTCAAGTCTATAATCAACGAAATGACCAGGAGATAGCTAATAAGGGAAAGGAGGAGAAATAAGGGTTCTAGAGGCCATATAGTAAATTGCCGTGTGGTGCATATCTATATTATTTTTGTAATAGCTAAGATATATTTCTGAATCATAATCCTGGTTGTGGTTACATGAAAAGAGATTTATTCAGTAATTTATATGTAAGTACTAGGTAGATAAGTGAGGGTCTGGATATTTTAAATTTTGTTCATAAAGAGAAAAATTTCCTTCAACTAAATAGTATAACCCATTAAATCATGATTAGTATTTAATTAAACATTCAGAGTGCTATATGTCATAAAATGTTTTGTTTCTTTGGAATTAAAGTCCAAATAGAAGTGACATACCTTTACATTAGTATTTTATTGACTTAGACTGAGGCAAAACAGTATAATAATGTTCCTTATTTTGTTATGTCAAGATAGTCAGGGTATCAAGAAGGATGTTGGGTTTGAGATTGGTGTTGAGGAGAATAACTACCTTGACTTCCAGTGCTTTGACAAAAACCTCAAATGCGAGGCCTTCTGGCCAAATATCTGCGATTTGATATTATTGGAGCATTCACTGTATCCCCAGGGATTGCAGCTTTCTGTAAGTTTGCCGTGGCCAACCCAAGAAAGAGGGCATATGCAGATTTCTACAGAAATTATGACTCCATGAAAGAGTTTGAGGAGATGAAGAAGGCTGGTATCTCTCAGGGTGTAAAATAATTTGGGAATGTAAAGAATTTCTTTGAGTTGAGTTCCATGGAAGTTTGTCACTGACCTGTGTTGGGTTATGGAATAGTTTCCCTTTATAAGCAAACAACTAACAAATACTATGGGCAGTAAAAAGAAAAAAAAAATTTTTCAGAAGATAGTCCTTAGTATTTTATGTCTTTCTCATGTTGTTATGAGTATATGCATGAGTGGAGACCATGAACATTTCTCCTAATATTTTCTGGAAACAAAACAAAACAAAACAACAGTTCTGTATAGGCAAATATTATGTCTTCTGTCAATTTCTAGCATATTAGATATTTGTTAATGAATCAGATAAAGAAGTAAAAAGGTAAGCAAAAACATATCCAACAGATACCCTGTAATTTTCTTCTCCTGATTTTGAATCTTAACATCAGCAGATATTTAATAGGAATATCATACTATGAGAAGGTATGAAAATTGTGAGCTCATCTAAGTAGATGGGGTTCTCTGATTTCCTTTTAAGGCCAGTTAAATGGGGAATAAATGAAGACATTGTCTTAGATATTTCCTCCTTTCTCTGTCCTTCTGTCCATGCATGGTATGTTCCTTTTCTAGGCTCACCCAGATGCAGCTCGTTATGAGCAACTGCTGTTCTCAAAGCTAACTTCAGGGAGGGAGGGTTCATTTTTTGCAGTGTGAAACACATTTGAACATCGTGGGTAGCATAGGGCTGCGATAAAAATTAGTTAACAGTAAATGTACTTGATACATTTTGCATATCAGGATTTTTCTCTAAGGATATAATCAGAAAGACCTTGCAAATTATATGCATAAAAATTTTAATTCCAAGGTTTCCAAAATTTGGAAACAATCTGAATGGCTAACAAAAGGAACATTATTGAATTAGTTGTTACATTTAGTAATATTAGATAGCCATTTGTTATTATTGTGCTAAAAGGTTAAAATAGGATAGATGTGCACTTAAGGTCTAATCAGAAGAAATTTTTTATGTAGGAAATTATTCTAGATAGTAGGGTCTAGTTCTAGAGCTAGTGAGATCTCTATCATGGAAGTGTTAGACAGTTGGCTAGTCAGCCTTTGGGCTCTAGTTGGGATATAAGTAGACTGTTCCCTTGTAATTGTAGTTTTACTGTTTATGGAGTACTTATTGGTAGAATAGGCTAAGGTAGCAGGGGGAGGGAGAAGAAGATGTGATTAAAAGATGCTGCCATTGTATCCAAGGACTTCTTATCTACATGGGGAGATGAAAATATTTAAAACCTGAAAACCATCATATAAAGTGAGGAATTTTTGTTGGTTGTTAAGGATGGCGAGTAACAGAGTCTAGTATCATAGAATATAGAAAATTATTTGGAAGAAATGAATTTTAAGAGATGTGCAGGATATGTGTAGCTGTTTCGTACTTAAGAATTGGCCTGTGCAAAGTCATAAAGGACAGTGCTTTCCAGACTTATGGATTTCATGGACTGAAAAACTACCTTCCTGTTCCTTCCAGATATGGGGGAAAGGAGAATTGTCATAGACCTGCAAACTTCCTTTTAAAAATTTATTTGTTTACTTGAGAGAGAGCCCGAGAGAGAGCACATGAGGGAGGGACAGAGGCAGATGAAGAGATAGAGAATCTCAAGCAGACTTGCCACTGAACTGGGCCGAAACCAGCTGAGTCTCCAGGCGCCCCAGAGCTGCAGACTTTTATTTTTCAAGTAGGGATGTTCAGAAGGAGAAACCAAATTCTTTTATTGTCATTATTTCATGAAAGAGAGGTTTTTTTTTTTTTTAATTTTTAAGTAATTACCACACCCATCTCAGGGCCAGATAGGCACTCTGAAAGATTTTTTTTTTTTTTTAATAACAAAAAAAGATTAGGAAGGACATATTCTCAGAGTAAAGGTCAGTTGTTTAAATGAAATAAAAACTCTCTCTGTTGGCTTTCTGTTATTTCACCATGGATCAGTAAGACTTCATTCTGGATCTGTCCTGATTTAAAGACTGGCATTTGGAGACTTCTGCTGTGGGAGGAATCAAAAGCCAGGAGTCTTTAGTGAGAGGAACAGTACAAATGGGATCTTGGGGCAGTGTAAGTGTGGGGGAGAATAGAGGACAGTTAGTGCTTCAGTGTTTTGAGAGTTAGTAAATTTGAAACAATTAAAAAGGAGGGTGTTGCTTGTAAGTCCTTGAAAATATTGTTTGAGGAAAATTTTCTAGCAAATGTGTAAGGGATGGATTAAATCAGAGGAAGTCTTGGGGTAAGAATTCTCTCTACAAGACTACTGAAGGAAATTAGTCATTAAAATTATAAAGATCTGGACTATGGTTATGGATGTAGAAAAGATAGGACCTAAACACTGTAGAGAAAGCAATAAAAGAATTTGATTATATGCAGGGATCGACAAATTTAGGTAAAATGCGACTTTGAATATTTTGAGCTCAGGGAATTAGAAAAGTAGGAATCCTAGAAAAATAGAGGGGTTTTGATGGAATATTTCATATGTTTCAGATGTTATTCTCTAGGATTCTAATGGAGTAAGTGTAAGGAAGAAGCACCAAGGAACAGAACTGAGTTCAGGGGGATAGATGCCCATAGAATCTATGAGGCAGGTAGGGGAAATTAAGAGACAGGAGTGTAGACAGGAGTGTAGACAGGAGCCTGAAGCCACATAGAGCAGGTACCTTAACTGAGGAGGGCATTATTGGTGCCTAGTGGAATAGGGAGGTAAAGGTCATTGGATTTAGTGAGAAAGGCTCATTAATGACATAAAGTAGCATTCTACATAATTTCAGGAACTTGGAATTTGTCTGTTTGGTGATCAACTAGTTCAGCCTTTTCATTTTACAGATGAGTGACTGCTTTTGTGTATTGGGAGGAGAAAGGTTCTGTTGGCTGTGGCTGTCTGTTTGGTATAAAACAATGTAGTTTTAGATCATGTGCATATAAGGTAGCACAAGTAGTAAGATGTCTTAAAGTAAGATAAAGTTTTTTTCCTCTTAGTTAATTATTTTATCCTCTCCACATTATCATTACAGAGCAGTCATTATAGCTCTAAAAATGCATTTTCTTTTCTTGGATCTCATATTATTTAAGGAACAAAATTATCCTCTGGGATTAATACCTATGTTTTACCTGCTGATTCTTCTCTAATTATTGTGTTGATACCTCATCTTAAGAAAAATGCAAATCTGGATTGATCATGTTTTTAAACTTTGAAAACTTCAAGTTTGTATTTTTTTTTTTATTGAAAACTACTTATAAAACCTTGTGTTTTAGGAGCTCCAAATGGATCAGCAAGCAAAAAAGCATCTCCAAGAGGAGTTTGATGCATCGTTAGAGGAAAAAGATCAGCACATCAGTGTTCTCCAGACTCAGGTAAAAGATTAAAAGAAAAAGAGTAGAATTTATAGATAAAGAAGAATTAAGGGGTTTTGATGGAGTATCTCATAAGTTCCAGATAATACAAAATGACCTATTTTTAAAACTCTTGCTTTTCCTTAGTTATATTTCAGTATAATATTTTAATGTATTGTATCTTTTGGCTAACTATGATATCGTTGAAAATAGCAAATATAAAAACCAACTGCATTGGGAGTAAACATTTTATTTCGATTTTTCCTCCTAATATAGTGAAAAAGAATTTTTTTTACTCTGTCCCCTCTGTGTTTTAAAGAAAGTACTACTGCGTAGTTTTTTTTTTTCTCTCTTTCTTTGTTTTAGAGAGAGAGAGCGAGTGTGTAAGAGTTGAGTGGGGGTGGGTCCACATAGAAGGGAGGGAGAATCCTAAGCAGGCTCCATGCTGCAAAGAGCCAGAAACAGGGTTTAGTCTCACAACCCTGAGATCATGAACTGAGCCGAAACCTAGAGTCAGACACTTAACCAACTGAGCCACCCAGGTGCCCCTCATTTTTTTTCTAAGGCACATTTTTTTTTTTTTAAAGGTTTCTTTGCTGAAACAGCGGTTACGAAATGGCCCTATAAATGTTGATTTACCGAAACCATTCCCTCAGATGGAACCACAGGCCGAAGGTGTCTCTAAAGAAAACACAGACAGTGATATAGAGCCAGTAGGTAAGCTTCATCTTGCCCAAATGTTAATTTAAAAACTGGAGGAGGACGTTGACAATTTCCAGGGCATGATTTGGGCTGAGGTTGAAGTGTCCTCCAGGAAGATGCAGGGGTTTTTGTTGTTTTGTTTCTTTGCTTGTTGTTCTTCAAGAGAACAAAGCTAAGTAATTGTTTTAAGACTTAAAAGTCTGTGAGTAGCACCACGTTTTCATTGTAATTAAAATTCTAGTGTTCTCTTCAGCAGCACTTTTACTAAAATTCATTATGTTGCACTGTTCTATATGTTTATAGTCTATATGTTTACTGCTAGATTTCATATAAACAGGTCAGTTCTGTTTAAGATGAATGAATTTGCTATTTTCATTGTTTGGCTATTTCAGTTTGTAATATTGCTTACATACTTCTACATTCAAAGCTATCTGATTTATTGTATTATTTGCTTTCTAGTTAGAAAGGAAGGAATAGTTAAATTTTGTTTCAAAATCCGATTATAGCCCTCCATACTCTTTGAGGCTTTAAGGCACATATTCAGTAAAATTCTCACTTTTTACCTACTGGCTTTTTCTCTCAAAGATATTTATTATTTATTAAATTTTTAAATTTTTTTTAAAGATTTTATTTATTTATTTGACACAGAGAGAGAGATCACAAGTAGGCAGAGAGGCAGGCAGAGAGAAGGGGGGGGAAGCAGGCTCCCTGCTGAGCAGAGAGCCGGATGCAGGGCTCGATCCCAGGACCCTGAGATCATGATCTGAGCCGAAGGCAGGTCATGAGCCACCCAGGCGCCCCTCAAAGATATTTATGATAAACTTTTAGTCCAGCCAGAGCCAGAGCAAGGTGCTGAGCAGCTGCCTAAGCAACCAGACTGTAAAGGGTCCTGAGGTTCTCTTGGGTATGAAAACTTAACTCACAGAAGTATGGAGAATGTAGAAAGCTGTACTTAACCAGAACTCCTCTCAGGGACAGATTAGAATTCATTGAAAAAAATTCTTTATTAATCTTTTTGGGGTGGGAGCCAGGACACAGAGGGCACTTTTGAATAACAAAATATGGTCATCAAACTGTCTTTTAAGGAGGGTGAATTCAATGTTAGTTGACTACTGAGGGTTTTGTGCCATTTGGGGTGGGGCCGAACCCTAAGAAGGTGACAGCTTCTTCGGGTACAGATCATACAAATAGTGAGAGTCGGGGGCGGGCAGGGTAGCCCTCCCTTCTCCTTCTGGCTCAGAGGATAGCGGAGCATCAGGGTGAGAATATACACCTGTGTGCTGACGGAGTAACTGTTCCCAGGGAGCCCTTCTGTTCCTTACTGACCACGCCTGCTTGTGCTGTTTTGTTGTTGATAGTGGTAGATGGAGCTTCTGCTAAAACACTGGAGGTACTTCAGCAGAGAGTTAAGCGGCAAGAGAATCTTCTGCAGCGTTGTAAGGAAACAAT
The DNA here is from genome assembly GCA_028646535.1 of Procyon lotor. Taxonomy (NCBI): domain Eukaryota; kingdom Metazoa; phylum Chordata; class Mammalia; order Carnivora; family Procyonidae; genus Procyon; species Procyon lotor. The sequence continues at coordinate 53,980,196 of CM053603.1, forward strand.
TCAGTCACATAAGGAACAGTGTGCGCTATTAACCAGTGAAAAAGAAGCTCTGCAAGAACAACTAGATGAAAGGCTTCAAGAGCTAGAAAAGATGAAGGTAAAAGAGCAAATGAGTTTGGTTTATGTGACCCTGAAAAAGCTAGACCCACAGGTCCCAGCGTGGCCTGCACCTCCCTTCTCTGCAGAGCCTTCCCCTTCCTCGGTAGACAGCATGGAGACGCCTCCCAACTGCCCTGGGCTTCATAGCACTTGCACCATCCTTTTCAGATGTCCTGTATACTTTGCTCTTACTGGACTGAGAAATATCCAAATTAGATAAAATGTTTAGAGTTTTCATATGAGGAGAAGCTTTATTAGAGATGGAAATGAATTTTTAAAATTTTTTTAGGAGCTTCATATGGCTGAGAAGACTAAACTTATCACTCAGTTGCGTGATGCAAAGAACTTAATTGAACAGCTTGAACAAGATAAGGTAAACCAATAAACCTTATGATACTAAAATTTGTCAGGGGGCCCCAGAATTCCATTTTGGAAGCAGTTAGAAGCATTGAGGCTTATTGCTTTCCAAAGTTGTGGTAGCTGCTTCCATGAAAAATCTTTTTGTTGTAATTTTGAAATTTAAATAATAATTAGTATTATTTGTGTTTCATGTGAAGCTGATTCTCTGTGATTTTTTTTAAAATCCCAGTCAGCATTTTGATTTATAGATTAGAATAACTGTTGCAAAGAAATCTATTCAAAGTACCTAACTACTTTTCAGAGAAAAGTTGAATTTTTTATAGTTAAGACATTACTAAATGTGAATAATATTAAGTATTGTCTTCAACGGAAACAGATTAATCTCTCAGATAAATTGCCTAAGATGAAGAAGTGGTAGTGTTTTATTGGCATAAAGAGAAGTTTCTGCAAGTGGATTTTGGGATTCATTTCAGGTGAGATTGGCGGTGTACAGTTAGAGTAGCAGCTGTGGCTATGGCAGCAGGAGCAACTGAAAATTCATGGGCAAACGCTTTCGGCCTGAGTCTTTCAGCCCCAAGTTCTTGGGTTCTTTTTCTAAAACAGCTCCCCATTGGTTCACATCGGCCAACATTTTCTTCCTTATGCTACTTGACAGCTATAGTATTTTAAGTGGCCATGCAATTAAGAACATGTCAGAGCTGTTCTGCTTTTGAATGTGGTAGCAGTCTTTTCATTCTGTGATGTTATTTTGCTAGAGTCTACTCTGCACACTTCATGAAAGCCCACTTAAAAAAAGTGAGCCCACCACCCAGCTTCAACAGTTAACATCTCAGGGCTAATGTTGTTTTATCTGTACATGCCCAGCCCTTATTATCCTCAACCCAGAATTTACTTTGTTGTGGAGCAAATCCAAGAAATCTCATAATTTCTTATATAAGTATTTTGATGTAATTTAAAAATAAAGGACTCTTTTTCTTTTTATAAAAATGTAACTATATTATCACGATCACATCTAAAAATTTAATAATTCCTTAATACCATCAACTGTCAGTTTCAGATTTGCCCTTTCCTCATACTTTTTTTCATTTTTATGAATCAAGACCTAAGTAAGTTTCTTTCATTGTAATTAGTTGATATAACTCTTAAGACTTCTTTTAATCTATAGGTTCCATTGCCTCTCTCTCTCCGTGTCTCTTTTTCTCCATTGTGATTTGGTTTTTGAAGAAACTGAAGGCCAGCAATCTTGTTTTGAAATTTTGTCTAATCCCTACTTACCTGGTTTTTATCTGTCCATTAATATGAGCCATCTGGAAGAGTCATACCCTAAACCAAGGTTTGACAAACCCTGCAAGTAAAGTAATAATCTTGAGACCCATAAAATAGCTGTCACAAAATCTTATTTTTCAAGAGACAAGTTGAACTACCCTGGTTTTTGTTAGTCACAAATGACTTGATTCAGGTTATAGTATTTTATTCCTTTCGCCCTGTAGTGACCTTCATTTTATGTGTAGATTATTCAGAGAGTGGGAAGATAGTACCAGTTAGCAAACTGGAGGAAGAGGTGGCTCACTGACAGTAGTGAGGAGTGGCAGTGGGACCAGAGACTGTCACAAGAGAAAAAACGGGTAGATCTATACCACAGTCTTGGCCCATCTTTGTGGCAGCAGTAATCTTCTACCCTCAGTAGCCTCTGAGGCTCTTCCCATGTCCCAGCACAGATCAATAACAGTTTGTGATGGCCTTGAGCCAAGTACAAAAGGCTATATTTTATTTATTATAAACTGTTTACTAAGATAGGGAAAATTATAGCCAACATTTATAGAAAGATTATGAAGTGACTCTTTTAATTAAAATGTGTTTTTAATACTCAAAAGACTAAACTTACTATTAAAATAATATTTTATATTAACAAATAACCCTGATCTGCCAGGTGACCAGGGTAGTTACACTATATAGTATAGTATAGAGTGCAGAACACAGACTTCGGTTTGTGAAATACTGCAATAATTCTTATGCTGTACTTAGTGAGAAATACTGAGTTTTCTGCCTTTTATGTAAATTTGATATGAGCTGTTGATGATGCAGTTTTTTTTATGCAAATGTTTTAGTGTCTGTACTTCCGTTTAGGGAATGGTAATAGCTGAGACAAAACGTCAGATGCATGAAACCCTGGAAATGAAAGAAGAAGAAATTGCGCAACTCCGTAGTCGCATCAAACAGATGACTACCCAGGGAGAAGAGTTACGGGAACAGAAAGAAAAGTCTGAAAGAGCTGGTAAGAACTCAGGGATTATTTGTTTTATGTTAGAACTCAAAAGTCATGTAAAGCACTGACCAGCCTACATTTAGAAAAATTAGTTAAATATTGATACTGGTACAGAGATTCTGTATAAGATACTGAGCTGTTCCTTAGAGGGGGCACGGGCTGGTAAACTATGGCCTATGGGTGAAATCCAGCCCATGGATGGCCTATTTGTAGGACTCTCAAGCTTAGAATGCTTTTTCATTTTTATGTAGTTGAAAAAAAAGAATATGTGACAGAGACCATATGTAGCCCGAAAAGTCAAACATATTTACCTTTTGGCCCTTTATAGACATGTTTACTGACTACTGCCTTGGACTATCAAAATTCAGGTTTACAATTTTGGAATTCCCCAAGTAGGCACAGCATAGTACCTATTAAATAAATGCTACCTTACAGATAGAGATGCTCTCAGGTAAACCAAAGGATAAACAAAAAAATTTAAGATAGAGAATAAAGAAAGTATAAGATCAGCCTTTTAACATAACAGAGTTATGTTTTGACACAATGAATGCTAGGCTGTGAAAGTGTGGAGACCAGCATAGTATTCCACAAGGTACAATAATGAGTAGTGCCAGAAAAGAGAGGATAGAGCAGAGTGAAGGAGCATTTCAGGTTGGTGAAGGTGTGAGTTTTGAGTTGGGCCTTGAGGGATGAATAGAATGGGCCTAAGCAGAGAGGTGGGGACAGCACACATTCCAGCAAGATCATCGCAGGCACAGTGACTAGAGTGCATGTATGAATTAGCTGCAAACGGTTCTTGCTCAAGTGGGAAATAAAATGGGATCTGAAAGAACTGACTGTTAAAATTTTAAAAGATGAGTGGTGGAGCTTAGACTTTGGTGTACAAGGCAACAGGAAACCAGTAATAGGAAAGCATAATGTGATGGAAGCTAGTGTTTTATGTAGACAAGAAATGAAGTGGGAAGTCAGACCTAAAAGCAAAGGCAGAAACCGGGTTTGAGGGACTGCGAGCTCTGGCCACCGTGGCTGGGATGATTCTAGGAAAAAGGAAGAGTAGCATCTGTAGAATTTGGTGTCTGATCAACTTGCAGGGGCAGAAGAATGGTAGAAGTCTAAGATGATGCCAAGGTTTGAAGCTTAGGAGACTGAACAAATAGTGAGAAGTCAGAACAGGAAATCTAAATGGGGAAGTTGAAGAATGGAGTGAAGTGATGAGTTTGCTTAGATAACTTTGAATTTTGTCAATCGTGAGCTTTCCAAATGAAATTGTCTTGTAAGAATTTGGAAAAGAACCTAGAGCTTTTTAAAGGAGTCAGTAGCCTCAGGTAGAAGCCTATGATTAAATCTGTCGGAGCGACTGATTTCTCTGAAAATTGAGTCCTGGCAGTAGTGGCCGCAGCGCTGCAGCTGCTAGTACCTGGGAGCGCACACGCGCTGCCACTGCCGCTGTGACGAGGAGCCAGCATTTAGTTTTTTTATGCAAGGCTCTGGTATAAATGATTTACTTGTATTCACTTGTGTGTGTGCTTGTAATTAATCCTTTCAGTTTCTTTGGAATAGATACTGTTAGTACAAATAGGAAAACCCAAGAGCATGGAAGTTAAGTAGCTTGCCTATGTTCATGGACGGAGAGTAAGTGTATATATAATCAGGGCTTCAGGCCAGGTGTTTTGAGTCCAGAGTCTGTGCTCTTAATCATAGGGATCTTGAGTTTGGCAGAGAGAAAGAAATGAGGGGAAAAAAAGTTACCCAAGAAGTCATAGGAATTGTGGGTAGTTACGCTTTGGGGGGAATATACGAGACTTTTCCAGAAGTGGGAGAGGTAGGTTGAAAACTTTAAAAAAGGTCTTGGACTTTGGTGAGGATTTTATTCCCAGGATGCAGTTTGAGAAATGATTTTAGAAACCAGATTGTAAGGTTTAAGATGGGAAATGGATCTGATTGAGAGAGCCAGTTGGTTGATACCAAATGTGCTCATAAAACCTCTTTGCAGTTATTTTATTAATAAGTGGTTGGGGAATTTAGTTAATAAATTTGTTCCCAGTAAACCCAGGAAAATTTCCCTCTGGAGAGCATTAACTGACAGCAACTCTCAGAATATAATCTCTGAGGAATTACCTGAAGCAGTTTGAAGGGTGTGAGACATTGTTAAACAGGTTTGCTTCAGTGAATAGAAAACCTAATGCGTGGTCTCAGTTTCTCATATCAAGCTTTTGCATTTTTAGGGCTGCTTTTGTTGACTAATGTAGCCAGTCAAGAGAAAATAATATTGGTTAGGGTTTTAAATTTTCTTTTAAAATTGGAGTGTATCTTGTGAGGAGGTAGAAACCCGTGACCCAATATCAAGTTGAAAGAGGTGAGTGACAAAAAGGTAGACAAAATACACTGTTAATTCACCTGTCGATTAAACATTTCCCAGGTTTCCATTCTAGTCAATTAATTAGTTAGTATAGCCTTCCTTCTCTTTTTACTCCAGAACATGATTGTATTTTGTCTTTAAATGGTATTTTCATAAAACCGTATTTTTGTAAATATTTCATAGCTTGTAGGTTGAGAAACTTTTCTTCATAGTGCCATAAAATACCAAAAATTCATAAATACTTAAAGAATTATGATTTAGTTATTTAATAAAGACATTAACTTTGGAAAGTCTTTGGATCACACAATTATAAATGCTTTTACAGATATTTTAAGAACTATAGTTGTGGTCCTAATTATTAGACTGTAACAGAAAGTTATGACTCTTTCTATAATGAAGATACAGCCTCCTAAATCTATAATGAAGACTGGTCTTGCACAACAATTGCATTTCATCTTATGATCATAGTTAAGTCTGAACAGAACTCTTGCAAGATACAATGTTTAATTCAAATATAAAATGCACATGCCAGTTGACAGAAAAATTCCAGTTAGTGCTAAAAGTAGGAAAAGGTCTTTTTATGTAAAAGAAGTAGAGTTTCCATAGTCTGTGAACATAATCTGGCTCTTGGAGAATTCTATTCCTCTATGAAATATTTGTCTTTCTCTTTCTTGAATTTAAGATTCAAAGACTAAACATATAAGAGCTGGCCACAGGAAAGAAGCATTAACAGCATTAACCTCATTAAAGCTTGTAGTTGTTAAAGATTTTTAAAAGTAAATTTGTCTACGTAAAACAATTATAAAAGAATATCAACTCTCCTAATTAATTTTCAACTGTAAAAATTTAACCCTGATGTGTTTAGTAATTTTTGACATGTGGCTATCAGTAGACAACTTATTTTTTTGGCTCACCTCTTCTGGTGGTAAAAATCAGCTCAAGTATATTTCCCACTACTTCCCACTACTTTTTTTGGAAAATAATCTATTGCGCAGGTTCTAACAGTTTTTCTAAATGAGCTGTGATGCCTCCCATATGTTGGAGGATACGGAAATCTAAATGTCTAAAATTTTACAAAGAACAATTCTACCCTAAAAGATGGAAACTATGTGAATATGGTGACATGCCCACTTTACAATATACACTGTATCAACGTGTAGTACTTATTCTACTCTCTAGAGAACTGCTGGGCGTGTCTTGTTAAAATTATTTATTTTAGTGGATAAAGAAAACCAAAAACAAATATATTTGTTAGAAACATTTTACTACCATTGTTGATAGTTGTCCTTCCTAGGTGTCACTGTTCTTATGAACATATGGCCACATCTTCAAGTAACCAGATCTTAAACTTAGAGAAGTCTGGTGATTCAGCTTTAGTGCATAATGCTATATTTTAGTTGCTGGATGTTATTACTAATTGTCTAGAATATTACCTCTTCAGTGCAACACTGGTGCAATATGTTAATGCTGCTGAATTTTGCCCCAGGTTTTGGCTGTTCTGTGTGTGTGTATGTGTATGTTTTAAGTGGGGTAGAAGGTGTAGATAGCTTGCTAGTTAATACAATGTATTGCAAAAGCATTGGAACAGAGAGAAAATGAAAGCACATCACTGTTATTTCGATACACTTCCATTTAGTCTTTTCTCCAATCCTTATTTTTATATTGTTGTAATCGTGTTGTACATATAATTTTGTATGATTTTTTTTTCCATTTAGCATTATATTGAGTACTGTTATGTGTTGCTAAAGTACTAACATATTTTAATGGCTGTGTCAGAATGCATGTACATCACTTACTTAACCATTGTGCTCTTGATCATCATCTAGATTATTTTATATTTTTGCTTTTATGAATAATACTGTAACAAGTCTGTGATACAGCTTGTTCCATATTTGAATTTTTTCTCAGGATAAATTCTTACCCATAGACTTCTGGTCTTTTTTGTAGGTTAGTTTTAGGTATTTAAATATAGCTATTACAAAAAACCCATACCAGTGTTAAGTCCCTCGCCCCCCATAAAATATTCTTGCCTACAATTTATGCAAAGTGAATAAAATATTCTGTTTGAATTAGGAAAGTTTCCAGAGTGCTTTCCGGAAGGGTATCTTTTGTGAATCCTGTTTCCCTTTCATTTATCCTGTCTTTGCCTAAGTCATGTGTGTTTTATATGATTGCCTGCATTTAAAAACTTAGATTAACTCATAACATTCTTTTTTATTGCCATGTTGTGTTTGTGCAGGAAATAAGGTTTTTTTTCATTTGTATATATAGGCCTGATGTATCAAAGACATTCAGTGGAATATATTTATTTGACATTTGAAGGACCCTCTTAAATAGAACGTTTGTATTTAAGTAATATGTAAGATTTATGCATATTTATATAATAAACAAAAATCAGATGTATTTAAGTGCTTTATTATTTGCTGATAATTTATGTAACAGTTTTCTTGGAGTCTTAAGTCTCACAAAACATCTTATTTTTGTGCATCCACACATGCCAATAAGTGAATCATGGTGCCTTTCCCAAGCCTTGTATGAACAGGACTGGGGTAAGGGCTATTTTTTTTCTTATCATGGGTACTTAGAATAAGCTTTATAAAGAAAATTCCATGTTTCTCAGGCAAAAAAGTATGAATCAAAGTAGAATTAATGTTTATCATGTTAGACAAGTAATACGTACGTATTTTGGCACTAAATGTATACCTGATGGAAAAATTTATTATTTTAAATGGAATTAGATTTTCATTCACTATAGGTGGCTTATTTAATAGCCGTATATTTGTGGGTACTTGATACATTTCTACAGTAGTAGCTGTGCATCCCTGTATTTACAGATTCGTTGTCATCCTGCACTTGTGTCCCTGGCAGTGTCACTGTTACTGGAAAGCATTAGGAACACATTTCTTTGCTACAGAATCATACTTTCTTTTTTTCTTTCTTTTCTGAGTAAAGTTGACACATAGTATTACATTAGTGTCAGGTGTACAACATAATGATTGAGCAGGACTCTGCGGTATGCTGTGCTCAGCGCACGTGTAGCTCCCATCTCTCACTGTACAGTGCTGTTACAGTACCACTGTCAGAATCATATTTTCTTTGTTTTTTGAAAGACTTTTTTTTTTTTTTTTTACACAGACCGAGAGAGAGGGGTGGGGGGAGAGAGAGAGGGATTGAGAGAGGGGAAGAGAGCAAGCATAAGGGGGAGTGGCAGGCAGGGGAGAAGCAGGTTCCCCACTGAGCAAGGAGCCCAATGTGGGTCTCAATCCCAGGACCCTGGGGTCATGACCTGAGCTAAAGGTGCACACTTAATGTGCTGAGCCACCCAGGCACCCCCAGAATCATATTTTCAATTTAATTAAATTTACTTAGCTTTAGCATAATATTTTTAAGATTAGCCTGATGTTTTCAAGGTAATTAACAATAGTTAAATTTGCATGGTTAATGTCAGGAGTACATGAAAAGTTGGATAGATCTGTAAAAAAAAATTTTTTTAAGATTTTATTTATTTATTTGACAGAGAGAGAGATCACAAGTAGGCAGAGAGGCAGGCAGATGAAGAGGGGGAAGCAGGCTTCTTGCCGGGCAGAGAACCTGATGCGGGACACTATCCTAGGATCCTGAGATCATGACCTGAGCCGAAGGTAGAGGCTTTAACCCCCTGAGCCACCCAGGCGCCCCAGATCTGTAAGATTTTTAAAAGTCAAAGTACGTTCAGTCTGTAGAGTGAATCTTGTTATGTATTTTAGAAAGTGGCTTAAAAAGTAGATTTCCATCGCAAAAGTGATACTAAATTTCTGAGGACCCCAGTTTATGTATGAGTATTGCATTATCTGGTTTGTGCCACTGGGTGGTAGTATTATATTCATTTTTGTAAACTCTAGACAAGTGTTTTTCAAACTTCTTGATCTCAGGGACCTCTTTACACTGTTAAAAGTTACTGAGGATTCCAAAGAGCTTTTGTTTACGTGGGTTTCATTTAGTGATATTTACTGTATTATAAATTAAAACTAAGAAATGAAAAACATTTTAGTTCATTTAAAAATAACAGTTATAAACCTGTTATATATTAATCTAAACATTTTTATAGAAATTACCTGTATTTTCCAAAACAAAATTTAGCATAAAAGAGTGGTCTTGTTTTACATTTTTGCCTATCACATTTTTCGGCTTAAAAGAAGATAGTGGATTTTCATGCCTATTTCTGTATTTAGTCTGTTGTGATACGTTATTTAGGTTGAAATATATAAGGAAAACCTGCTCTTACACAGATATGCAGATATGTATTTGGAAAAAAGAGGCCTTCATAGACCCTCTGAAAGTCTCAGCACCGTAGGATCTTTGGACCACACTTTGAAAACTGCTGCTCTAGACTTTTGCCTTTAATTCACAAAATAGCCTTGATGGTGGGTGGGAATTCTGATAAACAAAATTCATTTTATTGCTTTCTCTGTTAATTTGCTTTTCATTCATTTTGTAGTACTACCTGTGTTTTTGTTTTTAGCTTCATAACATTCATTTTAGCAGTTTTTTTGCTGGGATGAAGACATGGCCATTGGCTTATTTATTCATTCTTGATGTGATTAATCAGCTTCTTAGGACCAGCAGTTAATCTGCAGGTTGGCAGCCTTTCTGCACTTCTGCATCTGTTTATTCTCTTGCAGAGGGAGTAAAAATGGGTCTTACTATCCTTATAGTAAAGTACCCTCTGGGATATTACCCCTCTGGGGTAATGCTCCCTGAATTTCAGAATTTTGGCATTTGTTATTGCTATAGGTAAGGATGTTGAGGATGAGGTGAAGTGGCAAAAGCAAACATCACATTCTTCCTAGTTATACCTAAGGTTAATTCCCCATCATCTTTAACTATGTCAACTGCCTTTGTGAAAAATTGTCTTCATGTCATCCATTGCCTCACTTATGCTTGGCAGATGGCAAACATCCAATCAGTGTTTGATGAATGAATGGTTGGATTGATTATTGAGCTGTAGATTTCCAACCTTTCCCATTTAATTATTCTAGTGAGCATTTATCCATTTTTATAATCCCCATGGATGTGAGTGAACCTCATCTGAAGTGGACAGCGAGGAGCTAGCAATAAAAGGCCTCCCCTGTGATTTTGCTTTTGACAGAGGACCATTCTTAAGTTTTATCAAATTTTTACCTAGAAATATTTTCAAAGGTTTTTTGTTGTCGTTGTTGTTGTTGTTTTAAATAAAAAAATGCCTGAGATACATTGAATTTTGCTTTGGAAGAACACAATGTGTTCTTGCAACATTTGGCAGCAGTTCGTGCTTGGCCTTCCCATTGTCGTGTGTTGTGACTGTAGTTTTCCTGCGCTCTCTTGCATGTTGGCAGAGGACTTGTCAGCTGTGGCTGATGCACGCTTTCTTTCTCCCCATTCACTTATCCTTTGTTGGTAATTGGAAGATAAATTATGTAGTCATTCACAACCTACTTCTTCACTCACATTAAAATCCTAGAATAGTTTTATTTTGGAAAGTGTGGGAAATTCACCTTTAGAGCATTATAAGCCATGGACACTACTTTCTGTATCTGATCATTGTAAGATCAGAGGGTGAGACATTTCTGGTTAGTAAGTAAACGCTAAGTATATTCTCCTTCAACACTGAAATGGGACTCATTGTTGGAAGCAGACTTCCTGTAAGGAAGTGGTTTCGTTTGTGATACAGTATAGAATCCAGAATGAATTTGAAATATGTTCTCTCTTTGTCAATGTATGTAATGTATTTTAATGCCTACCCCCCCATACTTAACATTTCTGTAAAGCAGGGTGGACGTGGAACACAGTTGAGTTTTTCTGTCAAAGGTATAACATGCTATATTTTGTTGAGAGTTAGAAGCCATCAGCAGTTGATTGCTTCAGAAATTCTGGTTTAGTTAAGATACATTATTGCCCAATGGAGCTGGATCAATGTCAGCATTGTTAGAGTTTTTAAAAATAGCGCAATGTAAAGAGTGTTCCTTAAATATGATTTTAAAGTTCTGGCATCAAGCTAATATATTCAAGTTGATAATCTGAGGGAAAAGTTGGATGCCTCACTTCTTGCATTTGAGTGAGAATATTGAATTAAAAGATTTCAAAGATTTCTTTCGAGGTATAAAATTATGTGGTTCACTCACATGATAGCAGAAAGTGGGAGAGAGGATTAAATTTAGATGAAAAGAACTGTGGAATCAGATCTATCCTACTTTAGTTATTGTATGATGGATAATCAAGTGACTTAGGAGAACGATTTTAGTGGACAAAACACTAAAAATAGAATATAATATAGGAGAATATTTTAAAATTTACTGAGTGTGGCTAGAAAACTTAACTATTGGAAATCTATTTCTGAATAGGAACTTTGTGACATAGATTTTTTTTGTTTCAAAAAATGAGAGCACTGCATCTATTTTATACTGCACTAGATTGTGGAATTTAAGAATGAAAATGAGGAAGATTCACTTGGTATTGCTTATATACAGTTTTGTTTTATTTTGCTTAATCAAGAGAAGTTTTTCATTTAAAACTCCATTTTGTTTGGAAGAGTATGAAAGCTACCTTTGGGCTTTCCAGAGCCTAATTTGAGAGTAAAGTACTCAACTCATTTGAGAGTAAAGTGCTTAAAAGTCCTAAGATACAATTTGACATACTGAATAATAACAGTAATGAAGAAATGATGGTGACATCTAACCTTTAAAAAAGATTATCATTTCTTTTTCCATTTTTCTATTTCCCGGATCTAAACCTTCAGCACAAACTGAGCAGTAAGCCCTTTGTTATAGAATTTCTTTCCCATAATTGATCACTTGACTTATTTATAAGCAATTAGGAAACTGATTTTTAAGAAATTAGGAAGCTAATTTCTTGTTAGTAGCAAGAGATATTTCTTTATGCTTGACACTAAAATTTAGAGTAAAAGAATATCTGAATAAAACAAAAACAAAACAACATTTTTCTTTAAATATTTTATTTTCCAACCTAATTATAGCTGAGAATCTTGGCATTTGCAGGGCAAATACCAGTAAAATTAGGTCAGGAATGTTTAAAACTGATTTCAGCTAATTAATATTCCTTTGTAATTTGTACCTTATTTGAACATCAGTTTTATCTTTTGGACATATAAAATGAATAAATTGGACAGGTTTTTTTTTATATCAAAGAAAATGGTTGCTAGAGAAGTTATTTTTTTAAATGTTGAGCAGAGTAAGTTGTGTTTCCTAGTTGTAATCAGAATTCAGCCTTTCCTTTGTCTTTTTCTGTACTAATGCAATTTACCATAAGAAATATTCTACAGAACAGGTATTTATCTTCAGGTATGAAATTCCTGTGCCCAGTCCACCATCTGTTAAGCCAAGTTGTGGTTAGTAAAAGGGCTTTACTTTTTGAGAGGCCATAGGTTGAAGTTGTACGTTTCTTATACTGCTGAGGGTGAAAATACTATATATATTAATGAGCTGTGCCTCCCTTGGACATATGTTTCTCGATAAGATTAAAAACCCATCTTGGAAAATTTATGTTTTGCTTATAGTCCATCTCTTTGGTAAAGGGAAGTCTGGTGTCTTCTGGGAGAACTAAAGAAAATAATCTAGGATGATAATAGCAGTAGGATTTTGACAGCATAGCACTGCCAGTGAAGAGAAAGAGAGTGTATACAGTGCACACATGCATACACATACATGCATATACACACAAATATATACACACACAAATATACACAAACACACATACGCATATTTTCAGTTCCAAGTTCCAGCTATTGTACGCATCCTGTCTGATTTTGTTGGAAGCTGGGTAAGCTATTTTGCCTTCTTAAAGATCATACTACTGTACCCTTGATGATTGTTTTTGTAGGGCCTAAATTCTTATCTCACAAGAGAATGCCCTGCTGGTTTTGCCTCTCTCTATATTGTTGAATCAGGTAAAGATTTCTTTTTAGTTAACAACCCTGGTTTGAGACTGTAGGTTTCATTTCAGATTATATTGTTTAAATGTGTGATTCAACTAGTAAGTGGTAAAACAAAAACCAAAAAACTCTGCCCTTTTATTTATTATATGGTTAAGAGGTTTTTAAAAATAGTATTACTCTAAGAATACTTTTTCTATTATTAAAAAAGTCCTAGTAAGTATATAATCATATTACCTAATCATTGATAATAGATAAGAACTCCGTAGCAAACAGAAAAGCAGTTGAAATTATGTCATACATATTGAAGTTATATGTAGGGGCAAGTCTTGATTTCTTTGAATTTGTTATTTGTGGGTAGAGAGAGTGGGGAGCCATTAATAATTAATTTTTTTCCAAACTCCTGAACAGTTCATGTAGGCAGTCTTAAGATCTGAATCCAGAACTCAATGACAAATTGGTTTCAGTAACTGGACACTTCTTGTGGCTTTGTTGAACGGCTCAGAAATATCTCTTGGCTTAAAACAAAATGACTATTTTAACCTGTCTTGCTACTGCTGCTCTTAGTTCTCATAAATTGAATGTAAAACACTTTAATGATAGTATTTCTTGAGATACTTGTTTTCTGCTGTTTTCATTATAGCTTTTGAGGAACTTGAAAAAGCCTTGAGTACAGCCCAAAAAACAGAAGAATCACGGAGAAAAATGAAGGCAGAGATGGATGAACAAATAAAAGCTATTGAAAAAACAAGGGAGGAGGAACGCAGCAGTCTTCAGCGGGAATTAAGTCGGGTGAAACAGGAGGTTGTTGATGTGACAAAAGTAAGAATAATTCTAGATTTTAACAGGTTACAGCAATTTTGAAACATAAGTCCTATGCTTTTCCTGTAATTTTTTATTGTAAAGAAGAGTTAATGTATGTTTTAGACCTTAACCATTTCATGAGTTCAGTATATAGGAAGAAAATCACTTTGATAGGAAAAGAGTTTTTATCTTTTTGGATATACTTCCCAGAGATAGTCTCTGCATATAATTTCTCTTTTATGTTTTATAATCCTTTCTTTAAATTTTTTAACACAAAAGATGGCAATGTTATATATACTGCTCTGTTTTGCTTTTCTGCTTAATATGTTCCTTATCATTGACAATGAGTAATGATGCTGCATTTTTTTTTATGCCGCATCTGTTTTAAAGACCACTCAGGAGGGGCGCCTGGGTGGCTCAGTGGGTTAAGCCTCTGCCTTCCTCTCAGGTCATGAACTCGACGTCCTGGGATCGAGCCCTGTGTTGGGCTCTCTGCTCAGCAGGGAGCCTGCTTCCCCCCGCCACCCGCCCCATCTCTCTCTCTCTGCCTACTTGTGATCTCTGCCTGTCAAATAAATAAAATCTTTAAAAAAAGAAAAATTAAAAAAAGACCACTCAGGATTTCGCTGTTTGAATGTTTCATAATTTAATAAATCTTCTACTGATGGATATTTAGGTTTTAATTTTTTGCTTTTGCAAATGGTGAATATCCTTATCATATTTCTTTACCTGTATGTTTTTTTAGGATAGATTCCTAGAAGTGGAATATTAGGCAAAGATTATGCATATTTTTAATTATTATGTAGTTGCTTCACACTATATTGAGGACAGTTTATACTGTCACAGGCAATGTGTTACTCACCTCACAAGGATGGTGTTACCTAGCTTTCTTAAATCTTTTTAGGCTTATCAGTTTGAAAAAATGACATTGTAGGTTTTTTTTTTTAAGATTTTATTTATTGTTTAGAGAGCAAGAGAGTGAGTGAGCAGGGGAAGAGCAGTAGGAAGGGACAAGCAGACTCCATGCTGATTGTGGAGCCTGATACAGGGCTCAGTCCCACGACCCTGAGATCGTGATCTGAGCTGAAATCAAGAGACGGACACTTAACGGACTGAGCCATCCAGGCACCCTGACATTGTAGTTTTAATGTGCTTATCTTTTTACCAATATGATAAACATATTTTATATATTTTAAAGGAATTGGCAGTTTTTCTCTTTGAGTTCATCATTTTCCTATTGGACTGTTGGTCTTACTGATTTGTGGACATTTTACACTTAAAATAGGAATTAGTTCTTTGGACATACAGTGCATTTGTCCAAATAATCTTCTCTCTGTCTTTCTCTCTCTCTTTTTTTGTTTTTTGTTTTTGTTTTTGTTTTTTGAGAGAGAGAGCACATATGTGAGTAGGGAGGGGCAGATGGGGAGGGAGAGAGAGAATCTTAAGCAGGCTTCATGCCCAGCATGGGGCCCAACCTGATTTCATGACCCTGAGATCATGACCTGAACTGAAGCCAAGACACTTGAACCAAGACACTCAGACACTTAACCAACTGAGCCACCCAGCCACCCCTGTCTTTTTTAAATTGACTTTGTTTATAATTTGTTTTAGCTTTGGTATTGGTTTATTTGGGGGGAGGGCATGCAGAGATTTTTTTCTTTTTATTGCTATCTGGATTTTTGTTCTGATTTAAAAATACATTCTCTCTGAGATCATTTTAAAATTCTGCTTTTCTTATGGCACTTATGTGCTTTTATTTTTTATCGTTAAATCTTTGATCCAACTGGAATTTATTTGGTGTTAGGAGTGCAGTAGGGATCCAACTTTAATTTTTTTCCAGATGACTACCAAATAGTCTTCAAGCCTTTTTTTTAATAATCCATGTTTTCCCTTCTGGTATGACACACTGTCTTTATTTCATACCATGCTATTGTGCTATATATGGGTCTCTTTCTTGAATTCTCTGTGCAATGTTCCATTGCTGCTCCTGAACACGTGCCAGTATTACACTGTTACAATTACTCCATTTTAAAATATGTTCTGTTGTTTGGTAGCCTCCCCATATTACTCTTATTTTTCAGAAGTGTGCTGACTATACTGGCATGTTTATTTTATCCAGTGAGCCCCTCCCCCCATTCTGTTGGTAATTTTATTCAATTATATTAAATTTTTAGATTTATTTTGGGAGGTTTGACATTTTTATAAGATTAAGTCTTCTTGTCCAAGAAAGAACAAGGCCAATACTTTTTAATAAATAGTATATCCATGGAAAACTAGGCATCATTAGATTACTGTAGCCAGAACAGCTTGACCATAGTGGAATGCCCTCTTTGAGAGCATCCTTATTCCTCCTCCTCTACTTCCCAGTCATGATTGGTGGGGGACATCCCTACAAGATGTAGAAATGCTCCAACCTAGTGGGACTTACTACTGCAGCAACAGCCATCCTTATTTTAAATGAGAAATACTTGGGGCACCTGGGTGACTCAGTTGGTTAAGTGCCCAACTCTTGATTTTGGCTCAGGTCATGATCTCAGGGTTATGAGATCGAGCTCCATGTCAGGCATGGAGCCTGCTTAAGATTCTCCCCCTTGCCCTCTGCCCCCTCCCAACCTGTTCATGTGTGTGTGTACTCTCTCTAAAAAAAAAAATAAAAACATAAAAAGAATGAACGAGCAATACGTGATTGACTTTTAATTATTGAGAGTTTGGTGACTTTTGATTTATGTCGGAAATATGTTTTGATTTTTTCCTCTTACACTATTGACTTGATTAAATTGTAAAAAAGTATTATTTAATTATAGAGTTACATATTTTATTCTGGGTGTTTCACTTTAACTATTTGGCTGACTTTCAGAAATCCTCAGAACAAATTGCTAAACTACAAAAGCGTCATGAAGAGGAGCTGGCCAGCAAAGAGCAGGAACTGACCAAGAAGTTTCAGACCCAAGAAAGACAGTTCCAGGAGCAAATGAAAATAGCTCTTGTAAGTACCTATTTTGTTTTTGTTATAGGTAAATTTTGCAGCTTTATAAAGTTGTTATCTCCTCACTCTTACCTTTCATCGTGACGTCAGACTACTGGCAGCCTTGACCTCTGAGTGTGCAGAGTGGATAGGATATAGGCAGGAAAGGGGCTGTCAGAGCTTGACTGGTTAATTGGTATTGTGTGAAAATTATATTAACTAACAAGCTTTCATTAACCAGTTTATTTGTTTGTATGTCATCCCTCTCACCCTGGCAGTAAGGCTGGGATTATGGAGAAGTAAAGGGGAAGATAGGCTAACTGAAGCCTGAGCCAGTGACTGCATAACTCAAGATAAATGTCTAGCAACTCACCAGACTGAATATAGAGTTTCAAGGCTGAGAAAGTTTTGTCTGAAATGCATTTTAAGGAAGAAAAAATGAAAATGACCAAGCAGTTTTCATTTTAAGTGGAATAATTTCAGTAGTAATTTTCAATACATATGATATTAAAAAAATAAAATTAAAAAATTACTGACTGAACTAGCCAAATAATATCCAGAAGAGCAAAGATAAGATTTTGGGGAATAGTGTAATTTGAAAGTTTAAAACAAAAAAAAAAAACAAAAAAAAATTTTTTTTTCAAATTGTGAAAAGCCTTTTATATAGGTTACCATAAAAAGTATTAATGCCAAAAAAAAGAAGTATTAATGCCAAAAAAATGTAGTTTAATTGTTTTATATGAAATTATCCATAATATAATTAAAAAACTTTAAGTGCAAAAGGATGAGAAATAGTATTTATAATTTTAATCTTTTTTATTTTTTAAAGAACTTATTTCTTTCAGACAGAGTGAGCACGAGCTGGGGGAGGGGCAGAGAGAGAGGGAGAGTATCTCAAGCAGACTCTGTCCTGAGCAGAGCTTGATGTGAGGCTCAGTCTCGTGACCCTGAGATCATGACTTGAGCTGAAATTGAATCAGACGCTTAACTGACTGAGTCACCCAGGTGCCCTTATTTATTTATTTATTATTATTATTTTTTAAGTACACTCTATCCTCAACGTGGGGCATGAACTCATGGGACCCCAAGATCAAGAGTCACATGCTCTACTGACTGAACCAGTCAGGCACTCCAGTCCAGAAAGGATATAAAGTAGTTTACAAGAATGCTTAAAACTTTAACAGGATAGCACAGGGGCATAAAAATTAAAGAACAAAGCAGGACATAAATGAAGCCGGGAATTGTTCTAAAAAATTCCTGTCATAAAGATCTGTGTGTTTTCATGCTGGAGTAATTGGCCTTTGGGGACACTGAGACTTGAACGCTGGCCTTGTTAAAACTGCGTTCTAGAACTGATATACTCAGATACATTCTGAGTAGAAAGAGCAGGTTACAGATACACATGAAGCACACATGTGCATGTGCACTTGCCGCTTTCTGCTCCCCTTTCTACCTAGTACCTCAAAGAGGTTAGCTTTGTGTTGATAGTCAAAGTTCAACAGACTATTAAAATGTCCTCTTTTATTTTTATGGGCATAAAGAGATGTATTTAAAACATAGTTTACATTAGACAATGTAGTATGTTTAAAATGATGTTTTAAAAGTGATTAGAAACTAATATTCCCTTATCAGTCTGTTTATAATATGGCACAATGCCTTTCCTTAAAGCAGTGTGCTTCACCAGAGTGTAGTGAACTGAAATATTGCTACTGACAACATGAACTCTATGCAGTAGGTAGGGATAAGTATTCTTAATTGGCGTCCAAAGCCACTAAATGTTAAAAGTGCTCTCTAGAGCTTCTCTTTTCAAAGTGGTAAACGGTTTTAATATAGATGTTGATATATAATAAGGGCGATCAAAGAAGAAGCTTTTCAGGATTGAGGGGGTGGTATAAGTGTCCGGGTCATCTGAGAAGAATTATGTAGGCTTTTATAGATATTCCCTTGATCTAATCTATATATTCACATGTAATCTTCTGATTTTGATTTGGTTTTCTATGTGGGGTTCCTTTTAATGAGATATTTCTCACAAATTATATAAACTCACAATATAGTTTCTTGGCCTAGAGTTGAAATAATCATACTCTGGAGTGCAGGGAAGAAGTAGTGACAATTTGGGGACCTTTCACATTAAGCCGTGTTTTGTAAAATATTTTAAGTAGTGGAAAAGTAACAGATGTAGTGCGATGACTGGAACAAAATTTTTCTTTTCAGTAGTAATTGTGACAAGTGTTGGCTGGACCACACTAGAATAGTCACACTGCTTTATTTCTGCAGACTAGGGCACGGGAGAGAGAGGTGATGATACTGCTTACCTCATAGGGCTGGTGTGCAGACCAAATGAAAGACAGGATTCCTGTGGAAGTGCTTTGGGAATGCTGAAGATTTATGTGGCTCTAAGGTGATATTGTTTTTGGCACAGGAAAAAAGTCAATCAGAATATATGAAGATCACCCAAGAAAAAGAACAGCAAGAATCTTTGGCCCTGGAAGAGTTAGAGTTGCAGAAGAAAGCAATCCTCATGGAGAGTGAAAATAAACTTCGGGACCTTCAGCAAGAAGCAGAAACTTACAGAACTGTAAGTTTAAATAATATTCAGTTTCCAGGGTTGTGGAATTATTTGTATCTGGAAACTATTGTTATCTCTCCAGTCCGTATAAAGTTGTCGAGATGGTTTTGTTTTACTGGATTACATTCACATACATGTACCTCATTTTCAGATAATAAGAGCTTTTCCTATGAGTGGTTTTAGTGTTTGCTCCGTGGTGCTGCTGACTCTGCCTTTAGCTGGCTATGTTTCTGTCAGCCCCCCACTCTGACTCTCTGCACTCAGGCTCTCCACTCCATTGCTTGCTTGCCCTTGATCTTTAGGAGGTGGTCTTGCTTTATAGGCAACACTTGACCTGGCTTCATCTCATGCCATATCCTGAACATAATTCATTTTCTTTTTCTATCATAGTGTAGGCACCCCAATGCCCTGCTTTTAACATAAAGTTTTCCCATATTAAAACAATGGTGGGCCACCTGGGTGGCTCAGTGGGTAAAAGCCTCTGCCTTTGGCTCAGGTCATGGTCTCAGGGTCCTGGGATCGAGCCCCGCATCGGGGGGGGGGGGGGGGTCTCTGCTCAGCAGGGAGCCTGCGTCCCCCTATCTCTCTGTCTGCCTCTCTGCCTACTTATGATTTCTCTGTCTCTCTCTGTCAAATAAATAAATAAAATCTTTAAAAAAAACAACAACAGTGGTGAACAAATTTATATATGTCTCAGTGGGCACATTTTTAAGGCCCTCTGGCCCTTCCCTTAGCAATATATGAAATGTATGACTTGTTTTGAATAAACTGATGTTATTCAGACTTCTGCTTTGGTTTAGATGGTGAAAGAATGACACTTCTTTCCCATAGTTCTGAACTGTACTTTACTTTCCCATTTCCAACATTTATGTAAGGTGGCATGGTGGAGGGGAATAGATAGGATACTCCAGAAGCCTAGATTTTTCCACTTGCTAGCTTTGTAAATTAATTATACCTTAAATTCTTCACTTGTCATATGGAGAAATTGGATTAGGTAATTCCTTAGGACCTTTTCAGTTCTGATGTTGCATGGCTCTGCCTTACTTAGCTCTTTTTTCTTTAGGGTCAAGATTGACATTTTCATGAGCTAACAGTAATCTTTGATAAAATTTGCATAAGTAGCTTCTTTTTGCAAAAAATCTTCTAAATAATCATTTTGCAGTGAAAAAACTAGATACATTAATTATCTTTCAAAATCAAATTATTAAGGTAATAGAATACTATTAATAGGCCTTAAAAAACACACAGAAAAAAACCCATCTTCTTACCAATAGTTTTTATTATCTACTTTATGATATATTTCCTTTTGACTATCCATTTAGAATATTCTTGAAGATATGGGTGATTGAAATAGTTACCCAAGTAGGTAGAAAGAATCTGAAATTTTAAGTTGTGTTAAAATAGAATCTTTTCTTTAGGGGCGCCTGGGTGGCTCAGTCGTTAAGCAGCTGCCTTCGGCCCAGGTCAGATCCCAGGGGTCTGGGATCGAGCCCCGCATCGGGCTCTCTGCTCTGCGGGAAGCCTGCTTCTCCCGCTACCATTCCCTCTGCTTGTGTCCCCTCTCTCGCTGTGTTTCTCGCTGTCAAATAAATAAAATCTTTAAAAAAAAAAAAAAAAAAGAATCTTTTCTTTGTTACACGATTCCTTTAGGAATTGAGCACAGATCTTTGTGCTTTCTAGTGTTTGGCATAATACATAGAGTTATTTTTCTAAGTTTTACTCTTCAAACATGTCATGTATATCTTTGCTAATAAGCAAGTCTGTACTTTAATAAAAATACATCTGTTTTAATTAACAGAGAATTCTTGAATTGGAAAGTTCTTTGGAAAAAAGCTTGCAAGAAAGCAAAAATCAATCAGAAGATTTAGCTATTCATTTGGAAGCTGAAAAAAATAAGCACAATAAAGAAATTACAATCATGATTGAAAAACACAAGACAGAATTGGAAAGCTTGCAGCATCAGCAGGATACCCTTTGGACTGAAAAACTCCAAATCTTAAAGCAACAGCATCAGACTGAAATGGAAAAACTTAGAGAAAAGCATGAACAAGAGAAAGAAACATTGTTAAAAAATAAAGATAGTCTCTTCCAGGCCCACATAGAAGAGATGAATGAAAAGACTTTAGAAAAGCTTGATGTGAAGCAAACAGAACTGGAATCATTGTCTTCTGAACTGTCAGAAGTATTAAAAACCCGGGACAAGCTAGAAGAGGAACTTTCTGTACTAAAGGATCAAGCAGATAAAGTAAAGCAGGAACTAGAGGCCAAGCTAGATGAACAGAAAAGCCATCACCAGCAGCAAGTCGAGAGTATCATTAAAGAACAAGAGTTGTCTATCCAGAGAACTGAGAAGGCATTAAAAGATGAAATCAATCAACTTGGGCTTCTGTTGAAGGAAAAGGACAGACATCTGAAGGAGCATCAGGCTCATGTGGAAAACTTAGAGGCCGATATTAAAAGGTCTGAAGAAGCGCTCCAGCAGGCGTCTGCTAAGCTGGCTCTTTTTCAGTCACAGCAGAGTACTACACACGAGCAGGCCAAAGCATCTGAGGAGCAGTTGGCTCAATTGCAGCAGAAGTTGTTGGACTTAGAAACGGAGAGAATTCTTCTTACTAAACAGGTAGCTGAAGTTGAAACACAAAAGAAAGATGCTTGTGCTGAGTTAGACACTCAAAAAATCCAGGTGCAGGACTTAATGCAGAAACTGGAAAACCAGAATAGTGAAATGGAGGAAAAACTACAGGCTTTAACCCAATGCTATGAGTCCCAACTTAGAGATGCTAACATGGAACAGGCACAGACAAAGCAGAGCTTGATAGAAAAAGAAAATGTAATTTTACAAATGAGAGAAGGACAGAGCAAAGAAGTTGAAACACTCAAACAGAAGTTATCAGCCAAGGAGGACAGTTTTAGTGTTTTACATGAGGAATATGAAACCAAATTCAAAAATCAAGAAAAAAAGATGGAAAAGATTAAGCAGAAAGCAAAGGAGATGCAAGAAACATTAAAGAAAAAACTACTGGATCAGGAAGCCAAACTTAAAAAAGAGCTTGAAAATACGGTTCTAGAACTTAGTGAGAAGGAAAAACAGTTCAATGCCAAAATTTTGGAAATGGCGCAAGCTAACTCTGCTGGGATCAGTGATGCAGTGTCAAGACTGGAGACAAACCAAAAGGCGCAAATAGAAAATCTCACTGAGGTACATAGGCGAGAACTCAGTGATGTCATTTTGGTCTGGGAAAAAAAACTTAGTCAGCAAGCTGAAGAACTTCAGGAAAAACATGAAATCCAATTACAGGAAAAAGAGCAAGAGGTAGCAGAACTGAAGCAAAAGCTCCTCCAAAGTGGGTGTGAAAAAGAAGAGATGAACAAGGAACTAGTGTGGCTGAAAGAAGAAGGCGTTAAGCAGGACACAGTACTAAGAGAATTACGGGAACAGATACATGAGAAGTCTGCTCAAATGAATTCTCTCTCACAAAATGAAACTAAACTAAAAGCACAATTGGAAAAGCTGGAGGTTGACTTGAATCATTCTCTGAAGGAAAATACTTCTCTTCAAGAGCGTATAGTT
This sequence comes from Procyon lotor, assembly GCA_028646535.1. Lineage (NCBI taxonomy): Eukaryota > Metazoa > Chordata > Mammalia > Carnivora > Procyonidae > Procyon > Procyon lotor. Next base: position 54,003,095 of record CM053603.1, read on the forward strand.
GAACTGGAGATGCTGGCAGAAAAAGATAAGCTGACGGTTTCTGAGTTGACTGACAAATTGAAAACTACAGATGAGGAAGTCCTGAGTTTGAAATCTTCACATGAAAGAAATGAGAAAAGCCTAGAAGACAAAAGCTTGGAATTAAAAAAACTGTCCGAGGAACTAGCAGGTCAGCTGGATATTTACTCTAAGAAAACTGAAGCCTTGTTACAAGCTAAAACAAATGAGCTAATCAACATCAGCAGTAGTAGAATTAATGCCATACTCTCTAGAATTTCCCACTGTCAGCACCACACAACAAAAGTTAAGGAGGCACTAGTAATTAAAACTTGCAAAGTTTCTGAATTAGAAGCACAACTTAGACAGCTAAGAGAAGAGCAGAATACACTAAATAGTTCTTTTCAACAGGCTACCCATCAAGTAGAAGAAAAAGAAAATCAGATTAAGAGCCTGAAGGCTGATATTGAAGGTCTGGTAATGGAGAAAGAAGCCTTACAGAAGGAAGGCGGCAACCAGCAACAGGCTGCCTCTGAAAAGGAGTCTTGTATCACACAGTTGAAGAAAGAGTTATCAGAGAACATCAATGCTGTCACACTGATGAAAGAAGAGCTTAAAGAAAAGAAATCTGAGATCAGCAGTCTTAGTAAACAACTAACTGATTTAAATACTCAGCTTCAGGACAGCATCAGCCTAACTGAGAAAGAAGCAGCCATTTCATCCCTAAGTAAGCGATACGATGAACAACAACATGAATTGCTGGCTCAGGTGCAAGATTTATCTTTGAAAGTTGAAACTCTGAGTAAAGAGAAGATCTCTGCTCTTGAACAGGTAGATCACTTGTCCAACAAATTCTCAGAATGGAAGAAGAAAGCACAGTCAAAATTCATACAGTATCAAAGTACTATTAAAGAATTGCAGATGCAGCTTGAATTAAAAACAAAGGAAGCCAATGAAAAGGATGAGCAGATACATGGATTGAAGGAGGACCTTGATCAGCAGAATGAGAGATTGGTATGTTTAAAGGGTGAAATGGAAGATAAGAAGAGCAAGCTGGAGAAAAAGGAGTGTAATTTAGAGACTGAGTTAAAAACTCAAATGGCAAGAATTGTGGAATTAGAGGAGCATCTTACTCAGAAAACAACTGAAATTGAGTCCTTAAATGAAGCTCTTAACAATTACAATCAACGAAAGGACATTGAGCAGAAAGAAATGCTTCAGAAACTTCAGCACATTCAAGAGTTGGGAGAAGAAAAGGACAACAGGGTTAAAGAAGCTGAAGAAAAAGTCTCAAGACTTGAAAAGCAAGTGTCTTCCATGCAATCTGAACTTGAGGCCAAGAAGAAAGAACTGGAACATGCAAATTCAGGTATGAAGGGCAAAGAAGAGGAGTTGAAGGCACTGGAAGATAGGCTTGAGTTAGAAAGTGCTGCGAAATTAGCAGAACTGAAGAAAAAAGCCGAACAAAAAATTGCTGCCATCAAGAAGCAGTTGTTATCTCAGATGGAAGAGAAAGAACAGCAATATAAAAAAGACACAGAAAACCATCTGGGGGAGCTAAACACAAAATTGCAGGAGAGAGAGAGAGAGATTCAGGTCTTGGAAGAAAAACTTAAAGGTCCACCGCAGTCAGAAGCACCAGTTATACCTAGATCAGCGGAACACGTGGCAGCCTGTGCTGAGCAAGAAGTGGATCCCCAGGGCTATGTGCAGAAGGCACACGAAGACAAAATTAGTGCTTTACAGAGAAGTCTAATAGAAAAAGAAAAGCTGTTGCAGAGGCTAGAGCAGGAAAAAGAAGAGGCGGTATCTTCTCATTCTGAAATGCAGTGTAGATACCAGGAGCTCTTAATAAAGATAGAACACGCAGAGTCAAAGCAGTATTGGGATCAAGTTATGATAAATCGTCTTCAGGAAGAGCTTGAAGAAAAAAGCAAGAAATGTTCCTTGATAGCATCCCAGCATGTGGAGCAAGAGGGAGGTAAAAATAACATAGGGGCAAAGGAAAATTTGGAAAATGTGGTTGATGATGTCCAGAAAGCGCTCCAGGAGAAAGAACTAGCCTGTCAGATCTTGGAGCAAAAGATAAAAGAGCTGGACTCCTGCTTAGTAAGAGAGAGGGAAGGGCATAGAGTTGAAATGGAAGAGTTGACCTCAAAATTTGAAAAATTACAGGCTTTACAACAACAGACGGATGGAAAAAATAAACCCACAGAAGCCTTGGAGGAAAGTGCTGAAGAA
>CM053603.1:54005832-54035730 GCA_028646535.1 Procyon lotor
GTCTCTTCTTTTTTTTTGTGGTGAATTTTTCCGCCTCATCATTTTGTCAAGGTAGGAGTAGATGGGTAAGAGAGAAAGATTCTCTGGAGTTCTGCAGTTTTCACTGATTGATTAACTAGGTCTTGGCTGGATATTCTCGCTGATCTTCTGGGGGAGGGGCCCGTTGCTGTGGTTCTCAAATGTCTTTGCCTGAGGTGGAATTGCACTGCCCTTGCCAGGGGATGGGCCAAGCACTTTGCTCAGGTCCGCTCTCGGGACTCTTTGTTCCCTGAGCGCTTTCTGTACCGCCCTGGAGGCTGGGAATGAAAATGGTGGCCTCCCAGTCTCCGGCCCAGAGAAGCCGAGTGCTGGGCACCACGATCCTCCACAGGCCCTTAGAGGAAAGCCGTTATCACTCCCGTCTCCCTTGTCTGAGGCCGGCGCTCTGTGCTCAGCTAGCCCGTGGCGGAGCACCTCTATCTGTGGCGCGCGCGGCCCCGGCTGGAGTCCCCAAACCAGCAGATTCCTGCTGCGCGCTCCCACACCGCTCCTCCCGGAGGAGGAAGGAGGGGGTGTCTCCGGATCTGCCAATATTCACAGAATCAGAGTTATTTTCTGTCTTGAAATGAGGGTATGATCATACCACTTCTCTTAAATGCCTTCAGTGGCTTCCCATTGTCCCAGTAATACCTCCTCCAGTTGATTCGGTGCTAGACGAACTCAACTTTAGCTTAATCTTCAACATATTTTATGTTTGGTCATGCTTTTTTGTGTGCCTAAAGAGCTCTTTCTCAAGCTTTGTGATTTAATAAGTTATTACCATCTCTCAAATTTTGGCTTTAAAAAACAAGATTTCAGGGGCACTTGGGTGGCTTAGTGCGTTAAAGCCCCTGCCTTCAGCTCAGGTCATGATCGCATCATCCTGGGATCGAGCCCTGCATCAGGCTCTCTGCTCAGCAGGGAGCCTGCTTCCCTCTCTCTCTCTGCCTGCGTCTGCCTACTTGGGATCTCTCTCTCTCTCTCTGTTAAATAAATAAATAAAAGTATTTTTTAAAAATCTTAAAAAAAATAACAAGATTTCAGTTTAACTTTTATTTAGAAAAAAATTTTTAAATCAAATCTTTTCATACAATTTAAAGATCAAAATAATATAAATAAAGAGAATGGTCTTTAATGAAAACCCATTCCTGTTCTCTGTATTCTACATCTTGCCCCTTTTCTCTCCACAGGTAACCATTCTTCTTTTCTCTTTTCCTTTTTTAAGACTTTATTTATTTATTTGAGAAAGAGAGTGAGCATGCATTAGCATGGAGAGGGGCAGAAGGAGAGAGAGAATTTCAAGCAGACTGTGCACTTAGCGTGCAGTCTGACACAGTGCTTAGTCCCCATGACCCTAAGATCATGACCTGGGCCAAAATCACCAGTCAGACACTTAACTGAGCCACCCAGGCGCCCCATTCTTTTTGATTTCTGATATCATTTATTTGAATCCTTTTTTTTCCCCCAGTGAGTCTAAATAAGGATTTGTCAATTCTGTATATCTTTTGAGGGAACCAGCTCTTAGTTTCATTGATCAAATTTCTGTTGTTTTTTTTTGTTGTTGTTGTTTTTTAAAGATTTTATTTATTTGACAGAGAGAAACACAGTGAGAGAGGGAACACAAGCAGAGGGAATGGTAGTGGGAGAAGCAGGCTTCCCGCAGAGCAGGGAGCCCGATGCGGGGCTCGATCCCAGGACCCTGGGATCATGACCTGAGCCGAAGGCAGACACTCAACGACTGAGCCACCCAGGCGCCCCTCTATTGTGTTTTTAACCTTTATATCATTTATTTTGGTTCTAATCTGTTATTTCCTTTCTTCTGCTAACGTTGGGCTTCCTTTGTTCGTTTCTAGTTCCTTGAGGTGTGTGTAAAGTTAGATTGTTTATTTAAGAATTTTCATGTTTCCTGAAGTGGGCATTTATCACTATGAACTTTCCCTCTTAGAACTGCTTTTGCTGCATGCTATAAATTTTAGTATGTTCTATTTCTATTTTTATTTGTCTCAAGATCTTTAAAAATTTTTCTTTTGTTTTCTACTTTGACCCATTGGTTGTTCAGTAGCATGTTGTTTAATCTCCATGTATTTGTGAATTTTCCTGTTTTCTCTGTGTGTGTGTGTGTGTGTGTGTGTGTGTGTGTGTGTGTGTTTAATTTTGAGTACAGTTGATGTATAATGCCAAATTAGTTTCAGGTATACAACATATGATTCAACTTCTCTACATGTTATGCTACACCCACCATAGTGTAGCTACCATCTATCAACGTACAATGCTATTAGATTATCGTTGACTCTATTCCTGGTGCTGTTTATGTCTTCTAGTTTTCTTTGTGTAATTAATTTCTAGTTTCATACTGCTGTGGTTGGAAAGATGCTTGATATGATTTCAGTCTCCTAACTTTATTAAGGTTTGTTTTATGGCCTAATATATGAACTATTTGGCAAAATATTCTGTGTGCACTTGAGAAGAATTTGTATCCTGTTACTTTTGGATGGAACATTCTATATATTTCTTTTTTTAAAAAATATTTTATTTATTTGACAGAGAGAGAGAGAGAACACAAGTAGGCAGAGAGGCAGGCAGAGAGAGGAGGAAGTAGGATCTCTCCTGAGCAGAGAGCCCGATGCCAGGCTCGATCCCAGGAACCCGAGATTATGACCTGAGCTGAAGGCAGAGACTTCAACCCACTGAGCCACCCAGGCGCCCCCATTCTATATATTTCTATTAAGTTCATTTGGTCTAATATGTCATTTAAGGCCATTATTTCCTTACTGGTTTTCTGCCTGGGTGATCTACCCATTGATGTGAGCAGGGTTTAAAGTCCCCTACTATTATTGTATTGCTGTCTGTTTCTCATTTTAGGTCTATTAATATTTGCTTTATGTATTTAGGTACTTGTATGTTGGGTGCATAAATATTTGTAAATGTTTTGTCTTTTTTTGTAGGGTTGATCCCTTTATCATTATGTAATATCCTTCTTTGTCTCTTATTTTACAGTCTGTTTTAAAGTCTTATTTTGTCTGATAAAAGTATTGTTACCCTGGCTTTTTTGTTTGTTTCCATTTGCATGGAATATCTTTTTTCATCCTTTTACTTTCAGTGTGTGTGCCCTTACATCTAAAGTGAGTCTCTTGCAGGCAGCATATAGATGGATCTTGTTTTTAATTTATTTAGCCATTCTGAATCTTTTGATTGGAAAATTTAGTCTATTTGCATTTAAAGTAGTTATTGTTCAATATGTGCTTATTGCTATTTTCATTGTTTTCTTTCTGTTTTTGTAGTTCTTCTCTGTTCAAGTCTTCTTTCCCTGTTTTCTTTATATTTTGATGACTTTCTTTGGTGGTATGCTTATCTTTATCTTTTGTGTACTTATTATAGTTTTTGCTTTGTGGTTACCATGGGGCTTACATAGAACAACTTATAACAGTCTGTTTTAAGTTGATAACAATTTAAGTTTGATCCCATTGTAAAGCTCAACATTATAATCACTCTTTGACATTTTATGTTTTTGATGTCATATTCTACATCTTTTTAGATCTTAATTTATTTATTGAGAGAGAGAAAGAGCACACACACATGCATGAACGGGGTGGGAGGGAGAGGGACAGGCAGGCTCCATGCTGAGCAGGGATCCTGACGTGGTAGGGCAGAGAAGAATCCAGCTGGGAAGAGGGAGCGATGACATCTCAAAGGAAGAGCTGAGTACGCATGTAAGTGAGCTTAAGTAATAGCCTGGGACTGACTCAGAGCAGTCCCACTGAGAGGAGTAGCTTGGCTACATTAGATACAACACTGGTTTCCTTTGACATTGACTGTATTTTAGTGATTAGGCTTTAGCATCATAACTAGTCTTTCAAACATGGTTTCTGTGGATGTGCATTAATACTCAATTTAACTGGTTTTCCTTATTGTTTTTACGTTGAAGTAAACAATACTGTTTTTTTTTCCCTCCTCCAAGAAGACTAGAAAGCTTCCATAAAGGAATTTACAAAAGTGTTTCTTAAATTAGAAATAATGAAGGGATTTTTTCCCTAATTCGTAGCAGGCTTAATTTAGATGGTATTCCACAACTGTCAAAGGAAATGCCAGATATAGCTAATCATCATATTAAAACCTGGGCCTAAGGGCACCCGGTGGTTCAGTTGGTTAAGCATCCGCCTCTTAATTTTGGCTTGGGTTGTGACCCCAGGGTTGTGAGATTGAACCTCATGTCTGGCTCCATGCTCAGTGTGGAGTCTGCTTAAGATTCTCTCTCTCCCTCTCTCCCTACCCCTACCCCCGCTCTCCACCCCTCCCACCTGCTCTCTCACAAAATAAAATAAATAAAAATAAAAAATAAAATAATCTGGGCCTAATTGAATAAGTAGCTATAGAGGTGCTCCTTTCAAAAGTGCCTAAATCACATTGACACAGACATCCACACAGGATATTCCATGGTAGACTGAAAACTGTAAACCAAGACTGTGAGCAGTAACATATTTATAAGAGTTTGTAGTTGATGGTGTTTTAGGGATGGAGGCTAGGTACACATGAGCCTCAGTGGGGAGATATCTAAGGAGGCTGGTTACTAGACATCTTTGCTTTGTTTATGTTGCCAGAAGGAGTATGTTCTTTTTCAGTTGGTCTAAGTTTCATGACCAGTGGTATTTCAAAGTAGATTTTCCAAGCGTCCTTATGGTTCATTGCCTTATTTTGTGCCATTGGGCCTCTCTCTTTCTGTTTGTTTTTGAGGATCATGTTTCTTGGTTCTGTCAAGTCAGCATCTGTTAAATCAGATACCCATTTGTTGCTGTTTTTCCTGTTCATTCTCTTACTCAGCAAACACTTGTCCTGTCTTTGTTACTCAATCTGATCAATATTCTAATTCCAAATGTTCTTTTAGCACAAAGGTTATTACAAGATTTATAAGAGCAAGAAGAGGTCTGGATTGCTCTGTATAATAAATCATGCCAGTTACTAAGACAAATAAAATGTAGAATGTAGAAATATAGAATGGGCAATAGCCTTTACTAAGGCAAAACAGAAGAGAGAAATGATATGTATACCAAATTTTCTAAGTAGGATTTTTGGACCAATAAGTCACATATACTTTTGCAGCCTTGTCTATTTTTTTTTACAAAGTTCAGGGCAAATGGAGACATTACATGGTTATTAATACACTAGACAATATATATATATATATTTTTTTTTTTTTCCAAAAATAGACTTTAGTTGAACATTTTACCTCAAAAGACACTGGTGTGGTTTGGAGACAGAGGTATAGATGTTCAGGTTGCTGAGCGAGGACAAAAAATCATTTCTTGATTTATACAGCTTATCCAAAGGGTTGAGAAAAACCTCTACAGTGTCTTGTGATCAGTAAGTTTCCGGCTGGCTGATCAGTGCTGTGCCTAACAGTTATCTCCTAGCTTGTATTACTGGGTATTTTCTGGAAATCAAATCCTAATGTGGAAAAGGGCAGAGTCCCTAACATACAGGCTCTGTGTTCCAAGTTCTGTTACTCCACTCTTACGTGTCTGATGGTCATTCAAACCTGGGAATCCTAGTTTAAGGGGAAGGAAATTGCTTGATGGACTTTATGGGGTGGGGACAGACTGGGAGAGGGAACAGTAGTATCACAGGAATAGCAGCCTGGGCATTAAAAGTGGGACATGAAAGAGGGTGTTTGAGCATAGTCGCAAATGATAATAGGGACAGTGGTTTGTGTCTTCAGAAATGTTTAGGTATTTGTTTCTCCTTCAGAGGTAGTTTTCTCAATACTGTGTTGCCCCTATGCTGTTCTTTTTGCTATGTTCATTAGCACTTTTTCTTTTTTTTATCCTAAAGTCTCGTGAAGAAGAGATGACTGCTAAAGTAATGGACCTGCAGACGCAACTGGAGGAGCTACGGAATAAGTACCAGGAAAGGCTGCAGCAGGAGGAGAGCCCTGGCAGTGACAAAGTGAGAGGAACTGGACTCGTAAATCTTACCCTCTCTTAAGACTAAAACACTAAATTTTTATTTTCTTGTTATTTCATTTTGTTCCGTTTTATTGTTTCTTATAGATTTTAGTGCATATATACTCATTTTTTTCTTTTCCTTTTTCAGATAACAATTATGGAGTTACAGGTAAGTCATTGAATTTGACTGAAGACAGTATATTTTCAGGAGTATTTTGTGGGTTTGTTTTTTTTTAAGGATTTTATTTATTTGAGCAAGAGCACAAGTGGAGGGTGGGGCAGAGGCAGACATTCAAGTATATTCTCCACTGAGCAGGGAGCCCGATGCGGGGCTTGATCCCAGGACCCTGAGATCATGACATAATCTGAAGTCAGGTGCTTCACCAGCTGAGCCACCCAGGTGCCCCAGGAGTATTTTGTGTCTTAAAAGTTAAAAACAAAGATAGTTTACCAGGCAGTGATAAAACCCATATGCATTTCAGATCTGACTTCTCTTTTTAGACACAACTAGCACAGAAGACTACTCTGATCAGTGATTCAAAGTTGAAGGAGCAAGAGTTCAGAGAACAGGTAGAGGTTTAATTGGTGCCTTTTATTTTGAACTGACTTAATTTATGTTCTTATGTACTTGGATCTCATTTAGCTAATTTTTTAAAAAACGAGCTGATATAATACTGATTTAATAGCTGGCTTTGCAATTTTGTCTTAAGAAATTTTATTTCTAAATCTGAAGGTGCTAGAGGATCTCTCTTAAATTCATGATCACATGTATTTAAACAGGAACATTTGCATCTTACTCTTTCTAGTGTTTAACATCTTGGATAAGAATATGTGTTTGTTTTATTTGTAATAAAGTTGTAAAAAAGATGTTTTTGCTTTTATCCGAGGGAAAATCTGTTGACATAAGTCTTTACTACTTTTTCCTAATAGTTAAATTGTCTTGATATAATAAATTTTGTCCATATATTATCCAGTAATTTGATTTAAATAGGACTGTGTATATGTCTAAAAGGATGCATAAACATAAAAATACCAGTATATCTATATCTGTGGTGCATCATCTTTAGTAGTCTTTTTTCCAAATTCTAGAGGATAGTGATACAAGTCAGCAGGCTGCTTGAAGGTTATATTTCCAGGGATTTTCCAGTTTTTATTTATTTATTTATTTTTAAATTATTTATTTGAGGGAGAGAGAGAGCACCCATACATGTGGGGGAGGGACAGAGGGAGAAGGAAAGGGAATCTCAAGCAGACTCCCCACTTAGTGCAAAGCCCAACATGAGGCTCAATCTCACAGCCCTGAGATCATGACCGGGGATAAAATCTTGAGTCAGGTGCTTAACTGACTCAGCCACCCAGATGCCCCAATTTTCCAGTTTTCTTAGAAGTCATACATACAAAAATCTTGACAGTTGTTGAAATTAGGTGATGGATAGGTTTATATGGGCAATGATTGTACTGTATTCTCTGTGGTCAATTATACTTGAAAACTTTCAATATATATTTTTTTAAATCATAAAAATAGATGCTAGGTCCCAATGCCTCTTTATTTTTTTTCTACTTCCCAGTGGTTTATCTTTTCTCATCTATTCTCAAGGTTACTGCTTTAAAACTCCCTCCTTATAGCATCCTCAAATCTTCAAACTGTGCTAGCATGGCAGTTTTTATATTAGTTATTTTTGTGGTGGTAAAATACACACTAACATAAAATTGACTGCTTTAACCAATTTAATGTGCACAATTCATTGACATTTTGTTCATTTACAGTGTTTTAAAACCATTTGCATTATCTAGTTCCAGAACATTTCATCATCCCATAAGGAAACCTCATACCTGTGAAGTCTCACTCCCCATTATCTCCTGGCAACCACTAACCTACTCCTGTAGGTTAAATAAATTTCCTTATTATAAGTATTTTATATAAATAAAATCACATAAAACATAGCTTATCTTATCGGGCTTATCTTGTTCAGTTGTATTCTTTATCTATTCTGAGTACAAGTCCCTTATGAGATACGGGATTTGCAAGTATTTTCTCCATTCTGTGGTCATTTCACTTTCTGATAATGTCCTTTGAGGCACAAAAGTTTTACTTTTGTTAAAGACCATTTTATGTATTTTCTCTTATTCTCTGTGCTTTTGGTGTCATATCTAGGAAACCATTTATATTAATTGTATTTGCCTGTGTTCTGTCTTTTAAATATTAAGGAATCTAGTAGCTGTAGCAGTCCTTTCTTTTACCTGTGGTGTCCATATTAATCTTATGATATGATTTGAGTATTTGTTACTTTTAGATTCACAATTTAGAAGACCGTTTGAAGAAATATGAAAAGAATGTATACTCAACAACTGTGGGGACACCTTACAAAGGTATGAATTTTCTTTCATGTTATCCACGGTTATCTCTTATTGCTAGATTTATGGAGGAGTTTTATTTTTGTCTTTATTAATCTGCTCTTTACAATGAATATATTTTACCTTTGTAATTCACCAGTAACAGTTAGTTTTAAAGAAAGAATGGTGGTAATCTAAAACAAAAATAATGCATATTTGTTGTAAAAAAAGAAAATCAAACAGTGCTGCAGTGTATAAGTGGAACTGCAGGTTCCCACTTGATTCTACACTCTCCAGATGGAACCAGCCTTGTGGCAATTTATGTATATTTTTCCAGACTCTTCTGTATGTCTGCAAACATTTATGTAATCTACGACATGTACTCATAAGGACACAGTTGTATCTTTTAGATGATTCTGTTTTTTACTATTACCGTAATGCTATAATTACTAATTTTAAACTTGGATTAAGGAGAAAATAATTTCATAAAAATTCTTATATTCAAGGTAGGAGAAGGTGCTTTGGAAACATTCTCTTGCTTGAAATGACATACGCCACTTACAAAGGATTTTAAAGATGAACTTGAGTGTTTACATAGTTGTTCCCTTGAGATAACCATGATCTTTGAATAATCTCATAACAGTTTCCCCTTCTGTTTTGCTGTCTCACTTCATTAAGAATAGTTTTATTTTACCAAGTGTTTTGTAAAGCTTTCTGCTTTTTCAGGGGAGCAGTAGGGCACAAATCTAAACCATTTTACATTTTTTTGTGTTTTTGAAAGCTCTTACTTATTGCAATGAAATAAAACAAGATATTATACAATTTTTAATTAAATTAAACAAGGACTTGCTTTGGATTCTCTCCAAAATGCTCTTTAAAAACAAGAGAAAACCAGCTTGGAAGTGTCGCCATGGCTCATTGCAGAGAAGACTCCTGCTACAAGGATTGTTTGCCATATCTAAGTCAACACATATGATTGTCAGCTCAACTGCTGACTCAGTGCTCAGCAGTGCATAGAGAATAATATTGTTTCTTTTCATTTGTTTCAACTTAAGATTTTTGTGATTTTCTTTTTTGCTCAGTTTTGAATTAACTGAAGAAAAAATTAACACACGTGTACGGTGTATTTAATAACTAACCCACATACAAGTCTCCTCTACCATCCAAAAGTAGAACATTCCTATGATAACCTTTCATAAGCTGAAATGGTGTAAAGCAAAGAAGCAGTTACAGTTAGTTTATATGGAAAAAAATTTTAGAATTCCCAAATCCCAAAAATACCTCCTCTTAGGCTTTTCAAATACCTTAGGACAAATCTTGCTAACAGATGCACAAAATAAATCGGGATAAAGCACAGATGCTTATGTACACAGTTCAGAGCTCTGGCAGCTTGATACTGAGTGTGCTTCCTGGGGAAGGAGCTTGACGGAGCCGCTCCGGCTGCTGGGGGTGTGTGCTGCCTCTGTAAAGGCTCGCCACGAAACAAATGCTGAATACTGGTTTCACTTTTTGCCTTTTTCACAAAAGCCAAAAACTTCTTTAGATTTTTTGCGGCTAGCAAAGACAGGTACTAATGGAGGTTTTTGTAAAAGCCAAGTGGTGTAACAGAATTTTCGAAAGGCAGGGGATACCTGAATAACACTAATTGCCAGACCCTGTTTTGTATATCGGCTCATTTAATTCTCTCACCAGCCTGGGCAGTGTAGTTGCACACGCACATTAATCTCTTCACCATGCTACCTCTTTAAACAGTAGAGGAGAATGAGCATCCCCCAGGCAGGAAGAAATAAAAAGTTACTAGTTTTTAACAAGTAAAACCTCTGTGTAGGCCTCTGCAATAATAGCTTTATTCCTTCCCTCCATTGACTTTTTTTTTCTGACTTTATGTTAACCATTCTTTTGTTCTTTATTGTTTACCACCTATGTATATATATTGCTAAGCAATATTTTGTTTAGCTTTTGCTTGTTTTGGAACTTTATGTAGTAGAATCATACTGTAAGCTTGTATTTTTTTTTTCGCTTACATGAGTTTTCAGGTGAATCCATGTTGTGTGTAGCTCTGGTTTACTCATTTCCGTTTATTAATTTTGTACATTTTTGTACATGTCTCATGTGAAAGATTTTCTCTGTACGACTAAGGCTGGAATTGCTGAGTCATAGGATATGAACATTATTGTGCACATCCTATCCTAGGTTGGCCAAACTAGATAAAATTTGAAGATAATGTAGGGAACTGTTTTCTGTATTTTTTGGTACTGATTTTCATTCTCAACAGCAGTGGATAAGAGCGCTCATCACTCTAGCTCCTCAGCAATGCTGGATTTATTAAGGCCTTTTAATGCTTCACTGATTAAATTTTGTGCTGTGGCTTGTAATTTTAATTACATCTTTCTTATTAGTAATCAGGTTGAACATCTTATTTATTCTTTTTTTTAAAAAAGATTTTATTTATTTGAGAGCGAGCGAGCATGCACAGACAGGGGAGGGGCAGAAGAGGAGGGAGAGGGAGAGAATCTCAACTAAATTCCATGCCAAGGAGGAGCCCACATGAAAATCAATCCCACGACCCTGAGATCATGACCTGAGCTGAAACCAAGAGTTGGACTCTTCACTGACTGAGCCACCCAGGCGCCCTGATTGTTCATTTTTTGTTCATTCATTTTAGCTGTGTATATTTCTTTTGTGAAGCTCCTCTCCATTTCTTTTTTTATTTTCTAGGACTATCTATCATTTTCTTACTGATTTGCAGGATTTTAAAAAAAATTCTGAATATTAATCCTTATTAACATATCTATATGTACATATTATAAAAATAAGGATTAATATTCAGAATATAATACACATATAGTATTTATACTATACATATACATAGTGAAAATATTGTACTTGTTGCTATTTGTTTTTTCTTTTTTTTCCTGTTTATTATCTTTCATTTGAATTTTTTATTATGGAATTTTTTTAGACATATAGAAAAATAATGAATATGGCATATAATGAACACACATGTAGAATCCCTCCAGAATTATCAAGCCATAGCTAATCTTGGTTCATCTGTACACCAACCTTTCCTATCCTTAGTCCACTGGATTATTTTAAAGTAAGTCCTAGATATTATATCTTATTTCATATGTAAATACTTCAGTATATATCTCTACAGAGGATTCTTTAGAAATAACCATGGTGCTAATACCACACTGAAAAATTTTACAGTAATTCCTTAATCAAATTACCAGTCAGTGTTCAGACTTACCTGTGCTTTCATAATCGCAAGTGTTTCCTGGTAGTGGTGGTGGGAAACAGTTGATTGATTTGAGTCAGTAGCCAAGTAGTACCCATACTACTTTGATTGAGAAATCACTTCAGTCTCTTTTTAAAACTCTAGTTTCCTTGTCCCTCTCCCTCTCCCTTTCTCTTTCCTTTTTTTATTTATTTGTTGTTAAAGACACCAAATTACTTGCGCGTAGGTTTTAAGGCCTTCTGAATTCTTGGTGCACCATCCCCTAATAGTTAGAATGAGGGGCTTGGTCAGATCTAGATTTGTGTTATTGGCAATAGTACCTCCCAAAGGGAGCCAAACTATATGTTGTTTCACATCAAAGGCACATGTCTTTTTTGTAACCACTTTCACACAGTTCCAAGTGTCATCAGTCTGATCCTCACCTTTCATCTTAGATTTTTGGACCCAGTGGGGACTGTTTGCCAAGATCTGTTGTTTCACTAGTCACTGTGTAATGGTGATATTCACATTCTCCCATTTCTTCTGCAGATATTAACTGGAATTCTTCTGTAAATAGAAATGTTCCCATGTTATCTTTGTGGTTATCTTGAGGTATAGCTCACACAGGGAAAGTAGGATAAGTTCTTTTTACCCGATTTAGTTATTCCATGTGTTTGAGTGTCTGTTTCAGCACCTGTAGTCTGTTCCAGTGATGGATTTGTCTGTGCACTAACACTTCACCCTATTAATTATGATGACTTCATAGCCTATCTTGCTGTTTAGCTGAGGAAGCCCTCCCACTTTATGTTTTTCAAGAGTGTCTTAGCTATCCTTGGCTCTTTGAATATCCATTTAAGTTTTAGAATCAGATTGTCAAGTTACACTCACAACACACACCCAGACCTGAGAGGATTTTGATTAGGATTGCATTGAATGTAGAAAAACTGAAGAGAATTGGCACCTCTATGGTATTGAGTCTCCAACCCATAATCATGATGTCTTTCAGCGTTTACTTAGGTCTTTAATTTCTGTCAGTAATGTTTATTGTTCTGAGTAGTTCTCTTGTACTTCTTTTATTACATTTATTCTTAGGTGTGATTGTAAATGTAAAATTAGTTTTTTATTTTTATTTTCCAATTAAATAAATGCATGTACAGTTTTAAAGAAAATCTGAGCCAAGCCTGCTTTTAACTGAAATTATCTGTAATACACTTAGTTGACTAAGATTGTGTTAAGTGTAGTTAAATGGATTTTCCAGTTGTACATTTTGGAATTGGGCCCACATAAAGTATTGTATTAAAAATGCTGAGTAGTACTCAGATGAAGTTACTTGGAAAGACTCACAAGAAGTAATGGGTAGACTATCTGGCAAGCATCTTTATTTGAATAAGTAATTTCCACTCTCATTGCTTAAAACCCAAAGTAAGGATTATAAGAAGAGGAAGAAATTTCTTTTATATGCCCCTCTTAGGGAGAAGACAAGAAAAAAGGTACATGCATTGAAAAACAGTATTAATTACTTGTCCAGGAAAATGGCTATACATAAGTCATCTTCATGTTTTTGATAAAATCAATTATTTTCTGAAAAGGGTACAACATCGTAAACTCTTGGATTTTGCATCAGTCCAGGGGAATGAAACACTTAAATATGATCTATAGATAAATGGCTTTTGAAGAGGAAATAGTACATTATCATTATTCAGTTCTGGTTGCTTTGTATTTGCAAAGTGTGGTTTGAGTGAACTGGGACTTTAAAAGTGTACACTTTTAGAAAATGAAATATTCCAAGCATACAAACGCATGCAAAGTAAATATCAAGTATGAAGGCTGGTTAACACCTATGAATTCACCCTCTAGAACACTGCCAGTGCTCTTGTGCTGCTCTCCTATCTCTCTGTTCTCGCCCAGGGGTAACCACTGTTAACATGCTACAGTTATATATACAGTTCCTTGAAACAATTTCTAATGTTTTATATATTTTGGGCTGTATAAAAATGATATACTATATATATTCTGCATATTCCTACCCTGTTTTCACCCAGCATTATGATTTTGAATTTAATTCTAGAAGCTATAGTTTAACCATTTTGAATGCTGAGTTTAGTAATAATACCATATTTTATTTATTCTGTTGGTGGACCTTTGATTTGTCTCAGTTTTACTTTTATAAACAATGTAACTGTGAACATTGACTTCTGGTGTATGTGTGAAGCATTTCTCTAGGATGTATTGGTAAGATTTGAAGTTTTGCATCATAGAATATGCTCATCTTCCACTTTATGAAGTTCTGCAAGGCCAGTGCCAGGTTGTTGTCTATAGGGGTTGTATCCGTGCACACTCCCCAGGCAGTGCACAGCCATTTCCACTGTTGTGCATACTCACCAGTGCTTGGAATTATCTGACTGTTAGGATTTTACTAATCTCGTATGTGTCAGTAATACTCCATGAGGTTTCATTTTTTTTTTTTAACTGAACAAATGGTGGTTTAAATTCTAAGCCAAAAGAAATGTAAAGTTACAATGAAAGGCCACTTTCAACTTCAGCATTTAGAAATTCACGTATTGTTCATCATCCAACAATAGAAGCTTTATTGTATTATCTTGCTGCACAGTGTGATTTCCTATATTCAGTTTTTTAAAAATCCAGGGTTATCAAGGTATAAATTTACACATGATATTCAGTGTGATTTCATATACCTGAACTGTACTTATTGTTTACTTTTAGGCTGAAATGGGGCTTGGTTAACAGATGGACTGTATTTTTTATGGTGGGCTTTAAGATATTGAACCAAAATTTTTGAAAGCCACTAAAATGGCATTAATATTTCATGCATTTTCAAGTTACTTTATCTGTCCTATGTATCCAAAAAGTTTTGAAAACTTGATTTAAACTTAAGTGCTTTTAGATTTGGAATACTAGAAAAATGAGAATTCTGTTCTGAGATACTAGGTTCTTAATAAATAAAAATGATTATTGGTCACTGTGGAATATCTGAAGCCAACCACATAATATTGAGAAGAGAAATACCGGTTTTAAAGAGTTTTTATATTCCCTAACTATAGTCTTTTAAAATTGCCATGCCAAAAGGAGGAGGAAATAAAATTGAGAAATTAAAACTGAGAAATAAAATTGCTGTAATAATTCTTATTTTCTCTTCCAACGGAAAAATACCAATCGGAATGCTTTGTGTATGTATGTACAATACTATGCAGTACAATATAATGAATAAAAGAGCGATGCCTGCTTTTATTCCTTTCATTGTTCTTTAGTTTTTCTAGTGTTTAAGTAATATGTAGCTTATCTTATCTAGTTTTTCTTTACAGTTTGATCTGGTTTTTTTTATTTGACAGGTGGCAATTTGTACCATACTGACGTCTCACTCTTTGGAGAACCTACCGAGTTTGAGTATTTGCGAAAAGTGCTTTTTGAGTATATGATGGGTCGTGAGACTAAGGTATAAATCATTTCTGATGATTTGGCATGTGGCTTAATTTAAAAGGCAATGTGCCCACTTTTAATACACCTATTGATGCTGTATTTTTACTGTTGGCAGACCATACATGCTAATAATAGATAATAAGTAATTGTGTTATTGTTCTTAGTTTACAAAAATGAATTGGCAGATCTTGCTTATATTTGTTATGATAATAAAATATTAATTTAAAAAATACTGTTGGATGATGCTGAGTACTAAAAATTGAAATTTCATTTACTTAGTACTTTGTGAAACATGTGGCTATTTTTATTTTTGACCTCAAATCTTAAGTCAGGAGAATAGATTTCACTCTCATGGAAATTTTAAGGGTAAGGTGAAAGTATTGGAAATGGTTATAATTAAGAATTAAGTAATAGACCACATAATTAAATAGTCATTTATAGATACTTAGAAATACTGTACTTTAGTCACTGTGAGAATATAATTCCTATACATATGGAATATTGATCATTAAAATTACCACATTATATAAGTAATAGTGCTTGGCTAAATTTGTTTTCTGGAATGTTAAATTTATTGTAAGGTTCTTGAGTATATAGTCCTGTCTTTTTCTTACTTGTCTCCCCTGCAGTATTTTTAAAAGAGCCTTATATTGGACTTTTGATAAATGTATCTTCAATTGAATTGAATATATTCAGGGAAATTCATGAGTGTTTTCTCAAAATTTTTCATGTGAAGCAATCTCTTTTCTGACATTGCTTCAACTTTTTACCTTCATAAACTTTTACATTGTCCTTATACCTTGGCTGAGAATGGGATCATGAATTTTCCATTTTTAGAAGTAATCGGTGTCTTAACTTAAGGGTCTGTGGGGGTTACTAAGTCAAAGAGTGCTAAACCAGTTCAGGGATTAATTTGGCAGATATATTTAAAGCCTAAAAAGTAAGGGCATAAGAAAGTCTCTTAAAAGAATATTATGAATTTATGGATTATAGATTCAGCTAAACACTAGGAGTTATAGGGCTCCAAGTCATTTGAATCCTTAATATCTATAGAAATCTCATATCATTGTATCAGATAGTTTCAAATTAATGTCTAGTGTGATCCTGAACATGTACCCAGGAAGGGTAGGTTAATTCATAGTAATTCAGGGGTTTTTTTCCTTAAAGAACTTTTTAAAAGATTCTAAGAATAGCTAAGGCTAATTTTCAGCTTTTTAAAAATAAAGCTAATGAAATATAATGATCTCTTATTAAGTCTTTATTGGATAGTAGCCTGTATCTGGGGTGGGGTAGATAATTTAATGTTACCTTGTTATTGCAGGGAAGGTAGAAGGGTGTTCTCAAAAAAAATTAGCTTCTCAGAACTTCAGCCCTGTTGGTTCGTTTGTGAATCTAAAACTGTAATGCAGTTTTGCTAAATAAATTATTTAATCTTTTCTTGATCTGTGAAAAGAAGAGACTGACTGCCTCAAACTGTGTCTTCTGGAGGTGGCTAACTGTGGAGGATGAGATCTCTACAGAGTTTGAGTCCTCCTGAAGAAAGAGCCAGCCCGAGCATGGATGTATTCGGGGCCAGTGCCAGTCAGCCACACGCAAGCTTGTGCTTTCAGGGTTGTGCAGCTTGTTTTAGGCTGTGACTTGGAAAACAGCTGAAAGGGATGTCATCGGGGCACAGGCAGCCCTGTCTTAATACCTGACCGGGAATCCATGTGGCAGAGTGCTCTTTCTGTTCTTTAATTGTCAGCATTCAATGCATCTGGTTACTACAGATGATTAGTCTCATTCTGCCATCACATTTTGTAAGTGTAAATATAGAAAATTGGTAGCAGATATTCAGCTTAATTTACTGGTTTTTTTTTGAGCACGTGCTACATGTGGCCCTTTGTTTATCACCATGATAAAGATGAAATTTGACACTATCTCTAATTTTTTTTTTACACCATCCCTAATTTTAAGGAATTAACTATATAGTAGGAAAGTGGACCTGTTTGCAGTTAAGCATAAAATGATACAGAATGTTGTCATAGCTGTTAAGAATGGCACAGAGGTCTCCTGTTGACTTGTGGGAAGGTCAAGAAGGACATTGTGGAGAAGCAGGTGTATCTGCTGGGCTTTAAAGTCAGGTGGGGGGTAGGTGGTTAGAGTTTAATAGATCAACTCAGGACGGGAGGGAAAGCCTAGACAGGAGGTCCACGGCAGGAAATTGAGTGTGGGTTTTGGAATGACAAGTAGCTGGTCCAACTGAAACACTGGATCTGTGGTGGAAGGGACTCCTTTTGGGGCAGCACAGATGTTCCGCCACAGAACATTCCACCAATGTTCCATTCCATGGAAGGCATGGAATGTTTTCAGAGTTTTACCTGTGGGGACTGGGAGTGGGGGGCAGTTAGCCCTTTAGCAGAGATTGACAAGATCAGAGCTGGTTTTAGATATATCTTTTACTGATTTGCTTGATTTCTACACATAAACAAAGAATTTGAAATGGAGACCAGGTTGTGGTTTTAGAGTGAGCCAGAGTATATTGTGGCCTTTGTGATTTGATCCTCATCTGCAGTTGTATCTTGTTCCACAGGATATGTATGTCATCCCACCTGTATTTCTTCATCTGCTTTTGCACACAGTGTTTCTTATTTTATAAGGCAGATGATTAATTTAAGAAGACCACATGTAGGACACACATTCTTAGAGTATGAGGCTAAGTAAGCGTCCCTTCTTCTGGCCTTCACTTTCTTTTCCTTGGGTTTTGCTCCTTTATGCTAAATTCAGCTTGTTTTCCTTTTCAGTAGAAAGTGTTTTTCATCCTAACCTTTATTAAAGCTCGTCCCTCAAGAACACCTGGCAGGAGATGCCACCTCTAAACTAAGTGGCACATTTGAGCTTTTCTTTACTTCCCAGGGCCTGAGGCTGTTGTATATAGAATAGACATTCTGAGTTGTTGCCCAAGGTATGGCAGAGAGCCTGGGCTTCTCTGTTGAAGTTTTCTGGCAAGCTGGGAAAGAGCTTTAAGTCTTTACTGGGTAATCCTCAATTTCAGGATCGCTGATGAATTTAGAGGTGGGTTTCTCATTGTCTAGAAACGTGAATAAGCAACTAGTGACAGTTTGGGGTTTTCTTGACAAACATATTTGTGTGTGCATGTATGTGGTTTCAGATTGAATATAAGTAGAATTTTGGGTACTTTGAATCTTACCAGCTATTGAAATTAATTCCTAAAACAGTCTTCATAGACAGTATACCAAAAACCATTAAAAATTGCTTCAGAGTGTTAATGAAAAGAATGCTGAAATAGTCACTACTTCATATATCTCTTGTCGTTTCATGCCACACATGCTTAGTTTCTAGACTGGTTTAGCATGGAAGATTCTGTTCTATTTAGGCAATACAATTTAAAGGATGAGGGTTTTGTAAAATGCCTTTGGAATTCTCCAAGAACTGCATTATTTTAAATGGTAATTTTTTGATACTCAAAATGGCAGAGGTAAAGATGAGAGGAAGGAAGGGGGCTGATATCTTGCTGCGTATGGGGTTTGTGGTAGAAGAACACTGTTAGTGGAAATGAGTATTAGAAGTATCTAAAGTGCCTTGCCTAGGGTTGGCACATAATAGGAATTTTAGGAACATTAATTTCTTTCCTTCCTGGAGATAATTATACATATACATTATATATGATGTGGGTTTGTAAAATTTTTGGTTAACTCTGTTATATCATCTTTTCCTCAGTGACCTTCTCTAGTCCCCAGCTCCCTCACACACACACACACACACACACGCGCGCGCGCGCGCCCGCGCACAGTCTGTGTAACTGTGAACCAAGAGCATTAGAGTGAGTTCTCTAGGTGACCCTGCCATCCTCTGTGGGAATCCTCAGGGGAGAGCACTAGCACCTGAATTTGTATGTAAGCACTGAACTTTGTTATCCTACTTATTTCGTGAGTGTATCTTATTTCATAAGGTATCTTCTTTCCTCTCTGTCTCCCTCAAAACATCTCATCTTGATACAAAATAGGGAATTTCCACCTTTGAGGAGAATTTTCCACGAGCTTTTGGGTGACAGTCTGACTTACGGTATATTCATTTAGATCTGCACAATTTATGATCTTGTTTTTGCAAGCCACCATGTGTAATGTTTTGATTCATCATGTTTTCTACCAAACAAAACATCTTGTGTTTATTTAAAATGTAATTTGTATTTCTACTAGGCTGATGTGCTGCATGTTGTAAAAAATACCTACTAAGCATGTTCATGTTCATGCAGTAGCCCATGTTTATGAGATATATGATGTGATTTAGTTAAAGCTGAACTTGGGAGTATCTAATTCTGATTATTTAGAGCATATGTTTGGCAATACATCACTTACTAGATAGATTTCTACAAATAAAAAGCCTAATAAAATGAATGAGTAATAAAGTTTCATCTTAATTAAGACAAAGGGCCAAGAGCATTAGAACTTTATATAGCTTCATGCTATTGTAATTGCATCTTCTTGAAATAATATCAACCCAGACATTGTGAGGAGTCCTTTTAAATTGAAATTCTAGTGTTGGCTGTTATTTCCTTGACTAATACCTTCACATCATACTTCTTTGGTCGTGGCTTCCATTGAGAGCACTAAAGAATGCCACCAGCAGAACATGTCAGAATGGGGTGAGACTTTGTCTGCTTCATTGTCTACTAGTGATCATCTCTTGTTGTTTTTCTTCTAGACCATGGCAAAGGTTATAACCACTGTACTGAAGTTCCCTGATGATCAGACTCAGAAAATTTTGGAAAGAGAAGATGCTCGGCTAATGGTAAGCTTTAACAGTAGGCTACAGATAGAAGACGACTTTATCCCATCTTTTTATAGCCTGTTTTATTTACAAAGACTTTGAGTTTGTAAAAGACATTTTAAATGTTTAGTTTTTATTGTACTGTAGCCTAAAAAGTGACAGTGAATCTACATTAAGAAAGTTTAACCAAGGGCAAATGTGAATTGGCATCCTCAAGGAAAGAACAGTCTTCTTCAACAGCATATATGAGGTTGACACCCTTATATGCTGTATGTGGGATTTCCAGAGCTTGGGCTATTTATGGGAAGTACAGAAAAGGCATTTGTTCTGGAATCTCCAGTAATAATTTTTTTTTTTTTAAAGATTTTATTTATTTGACAGAGAGAGAGGGAGAGAGTAAGCACAAGCAGGGGAAGAGGCAGGCAGAGGTTAGAAGCAGGTTTCCCACCGAGCAGGGAGCCCAATGCAGGGCTCGATTCTGGGATCATGACCTGAGCCAAAGGCAGCTGCTTAACTGACTGAGCCATCCAGGCGCCCCTCCAGTAATAATTTTTGAAACCAGTTTATACCATGATGTTTGATGTTCTATGGATTACATCTCTCTTTCCTGCTTTAGTTATTTTCAAATACAATAATTCTGAGTGAAGAATTTAAGCATTTTTGAGTTTTTGACATACCCAGCAAGGGAAATGTAGATAACTGAATTATTAGAAACCTTTGTGTGAAGTCAGCTGTAATTGAAATGAAACAAATACACACTTCATAAATTATGCAAAATTATTCCCATGCCTAAATTCTTTTTGCCCTGAGCCAGTAATTCAGTAAGAAGATCCATTCTAAGCAGAGTGTGAAATTTGTGAAGTCTTAGGTTCTGCCCTAGCTTTCTTTTTCTGCTTCCTTTTCTTGTCTTGCTGGTAGCCTGCAATACCGTTCACAGCCTCCCCCATTTCTTTGTTTCATGATCCCAGCACCACTGTTCTCTTCTCTCTCCTCACTAAAGCAAGCAAAGATTTTTCTCCTTTATGATGGGTTAGCCTATGTCTGAGTACCTCCAGTAAGAAGGACTAAGTCAATAAACCTTCAGAAGCATCCCATCGGATCTTGAGAGAGTATTTCTCTTACAAAAGTTCTTGCTTATCTTGAGCCCCAAGCTTCTTTCCTGCAGTGGTTACCAGTTTGTTCTGGTTCTAACCCATAGAACTCAACCAAAAATCTATGGATGGCCTGAGCGGAGGACTTTTCCTCTCAGGCCAGACACCCTGCACCTGTCAGCCATTTCTTTCTTTCTTTTTTTAATTTGCCCATTTTATTTATTTTCTTTTTAAGTTAGGCTCCATGCACGATGTTGGGCTTGAACTCATAGCCCTGAGATCAAGAGTTGTATCCTGGAGCACCTGGCTGGCTCAGTTGGTAGAGCATGTGACTCTTGATCTCAAAGTCATGAGTTCAAGTCCTGTATTGAGCGTGGAGCATACTTACAATAAAGAAAGGAAAAGTTGCATGTATCCCTGCCGACTGAGCCAGCCAGGAGCGATGCTTCTCTCCTCTGAAGCATTGCGCAGGGCCAGTTGTGAAGGGATCCCAGTGCCTCAGGCACATCCTGACCTCCTCTTCCTTGCTTTCTCTAAAGTCATCCCAGCATTCCTGACCTTTGTCCCAGTACTCCATTGCGTATTATATCATATAACTTTTGTATAATTTCTGAGACAGTTGTAATTATTTTGGTTAGCATTTAAGTGTTTCTTGGAAAGCATTCCTCCCTATAGCTAATGGCCTAAAAAACATTGTTATACCTCTGTAGTTATTTCTGGTGACAAATATTTTTTATAAGAAATACATCACTATAGTGTACGCCCTTGGTCAATAGAATGTTGTTTTAAATTACAGCAAACATTAATTCTAAAACCATGTAGTTACTCAGAGTATAACTACTTTTCCTCCTCACCAAATAAAACAGCTATATCTTTGTGAAAATAAAACTCTCCAGTGCAATTGGAACCTGTCACCATGATTCTGTCATTATGGCCCAATTTAAGAAAATATTTTTAAATGATCTAATATAGCTCTGTTCATTCTCCCCTGGCCTCTTTATTATCTTGATGTTGGGGTATGGCAAACTCTCCTCTTACTGTTGGACTACATTTTATCATGGCTTTGGCAATATGGTGGGAAATATTCCCCTTCACCCCATACACACATGCAGTCTTAGATTGGTTTGTCTTGAAGGAAATGAATTGAATTGATATGTATAAATAGTGGACCATGTAAAGGAAAACCTTTTAAAGCAGATGGAAATTCTCTTTTTTTGGTTGACTGAAAAGAAATCTTTGAAAAACATTACACTCTTTATTCCTGAATAAAGTGGTATTCATTCTAGATAGGGATGAAGTGGTGACTGTTCATTTCTTCCCGAAATAATCCTCCCTTGTCCCAGAGGCTGACCTGCCCAGGAAGAAAGTCCCACTCTTTCCACTGCTGCTTCAAGCAGAGTCTTATCCATCATTAGCTTTTGCTTAATGAATGAGTTCAGTCAGCAGTCACCTACTCTTCTGTTTGTTGTGGCAGGTATAGGGAAATTGAAGACATGGAAGATATTTGTCGTTGACCTTGTGGGAGCCTTTAGTTTTAGAGGGAAGAGGTAGCGCCCATTCATTGTGCATGAATAAAAGATATGTCTAGTAATGTAATTCAAATAATAAAAATAGATGCCTAGGAAATTTTAAATAATATATAATGAGCATGAAGTGAGGCCAAAGGTGGCTTATAAATCAATTTGAGTCACCTTTTGTTGGTTTGAGATTCTTGGTACTTGAGAGTGATTCATTGGTGGTTTTTATATTTGATGAAAAATTCAGATTGTTGTTGATTGAGAAAGTTGAACCAAAAAACACATTAGCCTATAAGATTGCTATCATTCATAAAATGAGCAATAGGAATCATTGTCTTTCAACAAGTCTCTTGAAATTATAACTTATTTCTTACCCCTGTCCAATGAGCTGTAGCTGATTAGAACAAAACATTGCAAAAAAGAGTGACTTCCGTTTTTCTTTTTTTGTAAGATTTTATTTACTTATTAGAGAGAGAGAGAGAGCACAAACACAGGGGGTGCAGAGGGAGAGGGAGAAGCGGGCTCTCTGCTGAGCCGGGAGCCTGATGCGGGGCTCAATCCCAGGACCCTGGGATCATGACCTGAGCCGCAGTCAGATGCTTAACCAACTGAGCCACCCAGACATCCCAGCTGTTGACTTCTCTTCTTCTAATAGATAGTTAAGATATCCAATAGAAAGATATTTATATCTTTTCAATGTAAATATATGATATCTTTCTTAACTGTATAGAAAACAGGCTTTTTTAGGAGTTTATTAAATGAGCGTTTAAAAATTGTTTAGTGACAATAGCTTCAAATGTGTGCTCCAGTTGGATCTTTTCTGTTATTTGTTATAAATGTGCAGTACAGTTTCCCTTGTATTTAAAATCAGCACCTTGAGTGCTTTGTTATTTTAGCTTTGGAAGCTGAAAAGCTGGTAAGAGTAAACCAAACCAAAGCACGTTACAAAGCTGCCTTCCCACCCATTAATTTTGGAGATGCTCAAGAGAGTGTGGACCGCGCTTTGTGCTGACAGTGCATGGCCACGCCAGTGTTTGCATTATTTAGTGGGTCTTGTAGGAGGAATGCAGTCTAAAACTTTGCTTCATGACAATGATGATTATGTATTTGCTTTTGGGCATTGATCAAAGAATTTCTGTGACTGCTGATAAAGTATTTCTCAACAGACCTCTTTTTACTTTACCTCCCCTCCCCTCAGTGAGTCTTACACTCTGTAGTTGAAAACCCCATTATAGAAAACAACGGTTATTACTTAATAAGTGGTTTCAGAGTTTAACCTAATTTCAAGATTATATTTCATAGATGAGAAATTGTTATCTGTCAAGATTAAATTGTACAGCATAATTAAATTCTGGCTTATTCGAGGGCTGTGATATATGTAGAGAAGGAAACCTAGTCCTTCACTGACAAGTCTCAGAGCCTCTGTTTCTTCACAAAACAAACATCCTTGTTAGGGTTGTTGGAAGACTGGAGTTTAGTGCTTACCCTGAGTTTTTGAGATGATGGTAGAGGGGGCAGTGATGATCACTTAGCCACCACATGTCAATACGGGTGTGCGGAATGTCTTTCCTAGAAAAGGAGACTTGAATGCTCAGTTAATATTAATGTGTGTAAGATCAGCCATTAAAGATGTCAGGAGGACAGTCAGGTCATTTCACAGCAATGATACCAGCTCACAAAATGTCCCCATGTCCATTCCAGTGCCTTGGAGTGCCGGCCTTAAGCAGCACTGCTGTGGTGAGAGCCTGCGCCTTGCCAGCCCAGCCCGGCTCGCCCTTGAGCAAGCCCCTTTCATGTTTCTGGCCTGTGCCGGTGAAAAGAGCTTGTGGGATTATTCTATTCCTAAGGTTTCTTTCTCTCTAAAGTTCTGAATTGTTTGTATATCTTCAAGTTTTAGATTTGTTTCAAGTGGGAAAAAATTGCCTTTTGTACAACAGGCAGAAGTTCAAAAGAAAACTCACATACCGCATGCACTTGCTGTTTTTGGTGAGAGCAGCCTTTTTCTTTCTCTTAGCTTTTCAGCTTGCTGTGCCTGACACTTCATTTTGTGATGGTTTAGGCAATTTAGATGGCCAGAGTAGACTAGATACTTGAGTAACAGGGTAGAGGCAAGAGTAAATACAAAAATCTTTGACTTATGTAACTATTTTTTGCTGAATAAAACTGCCCTGAGAGTACACCATCAGCTTTTTTTTTTTTTTAAAGGAGAGTGTTATTATTTAGGATAATTTTATTAAGAAAGTTTATTTTAATCAGGTGCTAACTCATCTCTTGGAATTGAGAGGTTCTTTTATATAGACATCTCTTTTAAAAAGTGTTCTTAGAAATGTATTTTTCTTTTTAGGGTGCTAGCAAACTGAATGACATGTTTTACCGAGATGGCTATTTTCTTGATCACTCCATTGAAGGAAAATTTTTTTTCTCTTCTGTTGAAGAAGATTTGGCTTATTTTTTATTCCCCATCCACTCTTGTCATTTTTAAAAATTTGACTTTGATTTCGTTTTTGCTTTTCTTTCACACTGACCCTTTGTGTTGCATCAAGTTCTTGATCAGTCCTTGCCCTTGACCAGTCTTGTACTTAAGTTAATGTTTCTCACTTTTCCCCTTTGGTTGGAATTTTAAGAACCTCTTCTGAGTTAATAATTCATCTGAGCTTTCCAGGCAGTTAGATACAGAAGTTTTCCATCCCAGAAGAGGTTTACCTTTGCTTTTGTGTGGGCTCAGTAGATGCATGGAAGGTGGATCAAGAAACAGATGCCAGTAGATATGGATGCAAAGTGAAAAATACTGTACAGATAAAGTACGTATTTGTTGTCTCAAAAGTGGTTTTGACTCTTGATTTTGTTAGAATTATAAAATATGTGGTCATTGCAAAAGAAAACATTGCAAACAATTCAGAATCATTTTACACAGAGAGGGAGACCTTCATGTTTTCAGCTTCCCAACATGTTCTCTACCATGCCATAATCACCTCTGTTAGTAGTTTGGTGAATATCCCCAGGCTTTCTAATAAGCTTTATAAATATATATTTATAATTATGTTTTTAATCACTCAAATATTTTATAAAAGTGGCAGAATGCAACAGCTTGCTTTTTTCACTTAACATATTTTTGTTTTATCCCACCTCATTACAAATTGGTGTACCTTATTCTTTTTACTGGCTGATTGTATGATTGTATGGATGTCCTACAATTTAGTTCACAACAATTTCCTATTGATGGACACATAGGCCATTTCCAGTTTTTCAATACTTACAAGCATAGACACAGGGAGTATCCATATATATATGTATATATATACATATATATATATATACACACACACGTATATATATTGCCTACTTCTGCAAGTTTTTCAATAGGATACTGACCTTATTGTGTTGTGTGTGTTGCAAATATTATTTTCTGGTTTGTCTTTTGATTTTGCTGCTTCTTACTAACTGCACCATTAAATATAACAGATAAGTAAAATGATTCTTTGGACGGTTACACTAAGAACAGACTCAGATTTTATAAATAGCCCCTTTTTTTTACTGATGCTAACCAGATTTCTGGTTTAAAGCAAACCAGAAAGCTAATTAATAATCTTAGATTATGACCATTTTAGATAGGACAAAGAATTTATTTAAGAAGGTTGTTAACAGTAAAAAGTGTGTTTGAGACTGGGTCCCTTTGAATGGAAATTTCGGTTTGGGTCATCATTCCTGAAACCATTCCTGACAATATACTGTTGAATTACAAGAGGGTTATTCAGTGATAAAACTGACATATATTAGGAATGACAGTTCAAAATATAGACATACTGTATTCACATCCATCAACATTTTCCCCTTAGTTTTTTTTTTTTTTAAGATTTTATTTATTTATTTGACAGAGATCACAAGTAGGCAGAGAAGCAGGTAGAGAGAAAGGAGGAAGCAAGGCTCCCTGCTGAGTAGAGAGCCCGATGCGGGGCTCAATCCCAGGACCCTGAGATCATGACCTGAGCCGAAGGCAGAGGCTTTAACCCACTGAGCCACCCAGGGCCCCTCCCCCAAATTTTTGTTGGTAAATTGAGATTATTATAAATCAAATTTTAATGTGTACTTTAATGGAATTATGAAAGAAATCTTTTTATAAAGCAAATAATCATATCCAGTCTACTGTATATTTACTTAAAGTGTGAAGTATCTTTAATTACATTGTTCAAATTTTTAAAGTAAAGTTGCAAATGAAAGCTGCATAATATATTTACTTAGGATGGGTGGGAGGTGTTTCAGATTCCTTATACTTAGCCTATGCTCCCTTGATTTGGGGAGATTTGAGAAAATGTTAAGTACATTCTGTTTAATCTTTTGAAATTCATATACACATATAATCTCTGTGTTATATTAAGTCTTAAAACTAACCCAATAAGCTTTTTTTCTTCCTGGCTTGTAGTATACTTCACCTCGCAGTGGTATCTTCTGAGTAAACCATCAGTCTGTGCTTAGTTAGCATGTGGTGAGTGAAGAATAATGTCTTGTGTCTTTTGTGCAAAAATCAAATGCATTGCATGATACTAACCATTTCACTGAAATTCTTTTGCTCTTTTGTTTAGTGAATATATAATTATGCTATGGGTTAATATAGGTATTTTCTGTTAATTCTGTTTTATAGATTAATAATAGATTAATAATCACCACCACCGGTAAGAGTTACATAATTTTAGGAAACTTTGCTTCTTTAAATAGTAATTGAAAGTTTAAAAATTGCTCTTTAAAATGTTATTAATTCAAAAAAATTATGTATTTTATCATCTCTTTTGTTTTTATTTCCAAGAATAGTCTTGGAAATTAGTAAAGATTGTGAAAGAGAAGTGAAAAATCATTTCCTAGATAGAGGTGAATCGTTATATTTCATGAAACCAGAATTTAAACTACAGTAAGGCCCACTTATTACCAAGGCCAGTCTGAAATAATGAAAAACTAGTAAAGTTGATTTTAAAATAAATGCAATTTTATTACTCGTGGGATCATATGATATAACAAGCTACCATCTGTCCCGAGGAGACCCTTAGGCAGCCTGCTTCAATTGAATGAGGCTGTTTGTAGTTAGGAAGTGAAGGCATCTAGACTGTTTAGACACAGGTAACTGTCTTCACCATTTAAACACCCCTGCCATCAGCTCCATGTATCAGTCATGCTAGTGGCTTGAGTTGACATCCCCTAACATTTAGGGTGCATCTTTACCTCTAGCTTTGCCACTGTTTTTACAAATGAGAAATAAGTTGGGTTGCAATATTAATCAAATTAAGATAAAGATTCTCTGTGATTGTTGATTCAGCTAGTATTCAGCTAATGGTATCAAGGTTTAAAATGCCAAATATACAGCTTTTCTTTTTTAATCTTTTAGCTTTAAAAATCACTTATGACTGCATTTGAGTCTCATTTTGATTTTAGTGTATATCAATTAACCTGCCTTAGTGATTATCTAGAACTATCTTTAGTCTTATAAGTCCCTTAAATTTTCCTTTGTTCATGGTATTATAAATACTGCATCATGCTTGTCTTTGTATCATTTAAATACTATCACTTATCACTGGAAGTGTGTACTATGTAGTAGCATTTTATTGATTGTCTCTTCAGCTTTTATTTTAAAAAATTTCAAACATAAGATTTGTAAAAATAGTGCAGTGACACGTATATACCCTTCACCTATATTCACCAATTCTTAACCTTTTACAAAATTTTCTCACTTGATATCTCACTCTTGCTCCTTTCTACATATGTATCTTACCCTCTCTAACACTTGACCAAGCACAAGTGTTTGCAGGCATTTGATAGTTACTTGCAAACTTGCAAAATGAATACGTCAGCAAATATCTTTTTGGGCATTTTCCTACAAACTCAAGAATACAATTACCACTCTCAGGAAATTTAATATTAACATAATACTGTTACCTAATATATAGTAAATATTCACATTTTTCCAGTTTTTCAAATAATCTTTCATAATTTTTTAAATTCCAGGATCCACTCAGAGATTGCACATTGCATGTCATTGTCATGTTTTTCCAGTTTCTTTTAAACTAGAAAAGTTCTCCCAGCCTTTTTTTGTTGGTTTGGGGGAGATCTTTTATGACATTGACATTGTGCGGCATTATTGAATCATGCATGAATTTCTTTTCCCACAACAGTACAAGCAAAGGTTTCAGAATAATAACTGGCACAGGCATTTAAATATGACAGAAGATCTTTCTCTCATCTTCTCTAGGTTTCTAGGACCAACATGTTTGTTGAGCAAGTTTTATAAATAATACACTATGGGGAGTACATCATGAGTATCAGTGGATTATATTTTTTACTTACAAATTGTGAAGACATTAAAACTTTTTCTTTCCACTAAATACGTATAAAAAGTTTCTATTAATTTTATCTAGTAATTTATTTTTGTGGCATTTTAACTTAATCTGGCTACTGACTTTTAGCATTTTTAATCAGAGACACCTTATTAGGAACTACTCATTAGCATCATTTCTCTTAGCATTTTCAGGTTTTTAAAATTGAGTTTGTTAATTTCCGATGAGGCGTAGCTTTTTTACACCAAAATGCTGTTTGTCCTTTGCTGCCATGCATAGCATCCTGGGAGAATTGCAATATATAGAAAAAAGCCAGCACATTAGAGAAAAGGGAAGAACTCTGTGTCCCCTTTAACTCTGAATAGGTGCTTCCTTGTGAGGTTCTGCCAGGCCAGCACATGTACTCCTGGCTGCTCCAGCTGGGACCAGTAGCATTCTGGACGTGTGAAAGGTGGCCGTTCCAGATGTCACTGAAACGTCCTGTCTTTCAGGATTGCTGACCTGTAGGATCTATAGGTCAGATCATTCCAAGAATGTTAGTTGATAGATTTTTTTTTTTTTTTGATTTACATTATAGAGAATATTTCTACTTTAATCCCTAGATCATAGAATATAATTTTATTTAACTTGAAAAAACAGTCTCCCAAAAAGTTGGCTTAAAATTTTTTTTTCTTTATCCCTTTTCCCTTCTTTTCCAGTCATGGCTCCGATCGTCGTCTTGAAGAAACGGGGTGGTGGTGCGGGGCAGGCGTGCTGTCTGTGTTTGCCCCTTGAGAAGCTCAAGCTGTCATTCAGGGCCAGTTCCGGAGCCAGAGACCAAGAGGAACCTGACATTGGCCCGCAGATATATTGCAGACTGCCTTTCAGATCGGTTATATCAGTGGAGAAGTGGTGGTAGTTTTTTTCTTTTTTGTTGGGAGGAGTTTTATGTTGTTTAAAAGATATTTGGAATAACTCACCCTGACTTACGGGCTCATTTAATGTTCCTTTCTTCCATTCTTTTTGTCCCTCTTTTTAAAGAACTGCTTGCCTTTCCTATTTATTTTTAGGGTGATTTCTTTTTAAGGACTTGTGCAATACATTTTGAGGTGAAACTTAGTAGATTTTTTCTGATACATTAGAGCATTTAATTGAGTATTTTATCCAGATTGATTTGTTGAATATTTGCTAAAGACTAGGTCTTTAAGCTATACATATGATAAATCCAAACAGCAGTACCTCATTGTTTACTTAGCTTTTGTACTTATATTTTTC
>CM053603.1:54036230-54069734 GCA_028646535.1 Procyon lotor
GCCAGCTGGCCTTTGTCACCAAGGCCCCCAGTCTGAACAGCTTTACATGCAAAGGTTTAGGCCAGACTCACGGCCCCTTGGCCCACCGCTCAGCTGGCGCAAGTGGCTCCCACTCTCAAGATGGGGAGCCTGTTCCACAGCCAGCTGAAGGTGTGAATGACTAAAAGCAAGCCAACCGAATGACTGCGGAACGACCTAAAGGGAAGGAGGGAGTCGTGTGTGCCTTTCAAGAGCAAATTCCTCTCTCCCCGACTCCCCAGTTCTGGACTCCTGAACGATTGCGAAGAAGCAGGTGCCTAGCCCCGCCTCAGCTGCGCCCCGGGCTGCCCCAGCCTCTCACAGTGTGGCCAGGAGTGGAATCGCCTTGAGGCTCTGCCACAGGGCAGGGGATCTCGGGTGGCTGCCTGACGCGGGGACTTCGCCCCCGGTGCGTGATGGCTGGGGACACCCCGGACGTCGGGGGTGCGGATGGTCCTCTGAAGCCCCTTCTGGCGCCCCGCCGGACCTAACTGTCGACCCTGGTGTCAGTTGCCGGCTGCCACCATCATGCCGGAGGGCAAAGCACACGGAATGCGGGGGCTTAACCTCAGCCTCTCTTTGGCCCGAGGCCGTGTGCAGGTCAGTGATTCAGGCCCGGCAGTGCGGGCCTCGGCCGGGCCCCCTCCGGGAGACGGGGGCGGGCGGGCGGGCCGGCGGCCAGAAGCTCAGCTGGGGAGACTTGGCTCTGCTGCCTCTGCTTCTCTCCTTTCAGCCGCTGGCGGGTCACGTTGTCCCGTGAAAGGACAGAGGCGAGAGCAGAAATGGCCACCTGCAGACGCTTCTGCTGGCAGAATGACTTTGCAAAGTGCCCTCTCCTTGGATGGATTCGGACCATCAGGAAGAGCACGCTTAGCAGAGTTCCTTGGTCCCTACAGAACCAGCATCTTGCTCCACTGCGCCCCAGGCTCTCCTCAAAGGGCCACCGGGAGAAAGAACGTCAGGGGATCGATGATGGTGTGTTCCTTACAGCTCTTTTACGAGCGTCCCCGTATGCAATGTATTCATATCACAACCGAGTGCTGGTCAAAGTTTCGGTGTATTTTCTTTCCTGGACAGTGAGGACTATTTTATGGATCGCGAATACGTCTGCTTTTTCACCTCCGCCACCTGGAGGCTGGTGATCAGATTCAAATCATAATTGATCAAATCAGATCAAATTCAGATCATAAGTTTACATAACTCTTGAAAGTAGAACGGCCCAAGGAGCTTTAAAAAAAAAAAAAATACAGATTCTAAGGCTTCAACTGCGCAGAACCTGTTTCAGCCTGAAGCACTGGGCGCCCCTGATGGCTTCATTATTTCTGTTCTCTTTCTCTACCCTGGACTTGCCCTCCGATTCTGCTATACACATACTCTGGTATGGATTGTTCTTCTGTACAATGCAGTCGATTTTTTTTTTTAAGATTTTATTTTTTGGGCTCCTGGGTGGCTCAGTGGGTTAAAGCCTCTGCCTTCCACTAAGGTCGTGATCTCAGGGTCCTGGGATTGAACTCTCTGCTCAGCGGGGAGCCTGTTTCCCCCCTCTCTCTCTGCCTGCCTCTCTGCTTACTTGTGATCTCTCTCTGTGTGTGTCAAATAAATAAATAAAATTTATTTACAAGATTTTATTTATTTATTTGACACACAGAGCAACAGAGGGAGAAGCAGCCTCCTTGCTGAGGAGGGAGCCTGATGCAGGGCTCCATCCAAAGGCAGACGCTTAACTGACTGAGCCACCCAGGCGCCCCAATATAGTCAATTTTTCCTAGACCCAAACTGACTGTGAGGCGTGGGCTGCTCACAGTGCTGGTGAAGGCACTGGTGAAGTGCCCGGCGGGAGAAGGGCAGATAGATCCTCAGCAGAGAAGCCAGGAGAGGCACCAGGGCCCTCTATGTCTGTGGGGTTGTGAATCCCCGCCTGTCTTCCCTGGCCAGCAGTCCAGTCTGGTGGTGTGTCTGGGCCTGAGGGCTGGGACCCAAAACACTCGCAGACTCTCACAGATGCAGGACCCAGGCTGAGACAGGGCCACAGCCTATCCTGTCCCCTGCAGCAGCCTGAGCACCTGCTCACAGGGGGCTCCGCACTGAAATCTTTCATCCCTTGGGCACCGCTAAATTTAGGCTAATTCAAATATTCAGGCTTGGCCAAAAACTATTTGGAAGAACATGATCATTCTCTAGGATGATTTTGAATTTAGAACCAAATATGAATGTCGAAGTAAAAACAATCTCTGGTCCTAATCTTTTGAGGTTATTTGTATTTTGAAGATAATTTGGCATGTTAAATTACTAACAAATTAACCTTGGATTCATTTTAAAAAGCTGTGAGTGAAAAATTGATTTAGATTTGTGATTTTAAACAAACTTCATTAAGTTTTGGAATCTTTAAGATAACTTAAGGAATATGTTATTTATAAGTTTAATAGGGTAGATTTATCAACAGTGGATAAAGAAGGAATTACTTAAGTACTTGGAAGTTTTTTTGAGTCAGATAAATAAATGAAATACTCATAAAAATCAAGTATGATATATTTATTAAGGCAGCCATTTTCTTTATTAAAAGGAATTCAGTAAGATTATAAAAAGCTCCTTAAAATAATTGCTTGAATTTTGTTAGACTTGTAATTAGAATAGTGAGATTTATTAGGTGAACCTAAACTTTGAGACGTTCTACATTTGTGATGTTAATAAATTCAATATTAAAATTTTTTAAACTAAAGTAGACTTCTAATGAAACTTTCTCTTAAATCTTTGGGGCAAGTTGTGTTTGTAAATTTTTCTTTACGTTAGTGGTGTTCCTTGATGCCTGGCAGTCCTTGGTTGGCCAGTGAAGGACAAGGTAGGTTGCTCTCATGGCTGAAATGAGTTTCCCTTTGCATATTTTAAAGAAGATTTTATTTATTTACTTGACAGAGAGACAGAAAGAGAGAGCACGAGCAGGGGGAGGAGCAGAGGGAGAGGGAGAAGCAGACTCCCCACTGAGCTGGGACTCAGTAGCCCCCCAACCCCCACAGGGAACTTGATCCCAGGAGCCTGGGATCATGACCTGAGCCAAGGCAGATGCTTAACCAACTGAGCCACCCAGGTGCCCTCCTTTGCATTTTTTTAGATCTGTTTGCCCAGCAGATCTGTCCTTGAATGGAAGGGCCACCTTCGCATCCCTTGTATGAGGGGGTGGGGAGGGTTGTTGACAGGTTTGATTCTCTGTTTCTCTCTTTGTCTCTGTCCCTGCCTCTCTGTCTGTCCTTACAAGAGAATTTGTGTCTTCTCTTTTATACAGGCCAACACCAGATTTGCCTCAGGGCCCCCACAGAGGGCACTCCTCTCTTCCAGGAAGGAAGACTGAGAAGGAGAAGCGGGCTCTCAGGCGCCATCTCCTTCCTCCAAGCACCCTGTGAGGGACCCAGGCGCGATGGCTCCCGGATGCCCTCCTGGGGAGGTTGGCTCGGTCGTCCCCACTTTACTAATTAGGATTCACGTTTAGCTATACTTAATAGCTGTTTTAAAAGTTGAAACAGGGTTTTACTGAGCCGTGACGGGAATAGAAGCTTAAAGGAGAAAGCGCTCAAGGCTCAGAGAATGTGGGGTGCCTGTGGTCTTGTGCTAATGCACAACCTTGGGGGAGTGGGCTACCTTAGAGCTGCTCAAGCAGAGGTGGGGTGGGGAGAAGGAGCGGTCGGAGAGGGAAGGAGCTCTTGTTGAAGACAGCTGATCAGACGGCCACTGAACCACGTGCGAGCATAGGAAGCTGGGCCAGAAATGGCGGATGGAGGATGGCAAGGGATTGGCCCCGGCTTACGGTCACTCCACGCAGGGCGCTCCGCATGATTTGTTTGTTTTGTTTTTGCTCTTGGGCAACAATGAAAAGCTTTTTGCAAAAAAAATTTTTTTTTTAAAGATTTTATTTATTTGACAGAGAGAAACACAGCGAGAGAGGGAACACAAGCAGAGGGAATGGTAGCGGGAGTAGCAGGCTTCCCGCCGAGCAAGGAGCCCGATGTGGGGCTCGATCCCAGGATGCTGGGATCATGACCTGAGCCAAAGGCAGGCGCCTAACAACTGAGCCACCCAGGGGCCTCCTTTTTTCAAAGTTTTAATTTTCATCCCTGGGCGCTCCTCACACCAAGTGCCCTCCTCAATCCCCATCCCCATGCGCCCCACCTCCCCGCTGGTAACTGTCAGTTTGTTCTCTCTCCTTAGGAGTCTGCTGCATGCTTTGTTGGAACTTTCTGGACAAGCACAGGTGAGGAATGTGAGTCACCTCGGAGGTCAAGAAGTATGCCGAAAGCTACGTGGCTGGCCGCTAACCTGGAAGGTAGGATCTGAATGAACTCTGAGCTCTGTCTGCTTCGTGGTCCCAGACCTTCCACTGGGCCCCGCAAATTCATGCTCCATCTCCTCGGAAGTCTCCTTCTGCTTTCTTGAGTAAGTAAGTGAAACTCTGACTCTCCTGTGGGGACTCTGACTCCCCTGCAGTTTTCTCCAGCTTGTGCTGGAAGGAAGGGGGCCACATTTCCTCATGCCCCTTGCATCGCTGTCCACCTTGTCCCTCCCTGACACCCCTTGCCATTTTGGGGCCTCCCATTCTTCCATCAACTGCCGCCTCTGTTGGTGGCATAATTATTCCATTCCTGCCACCTCCATAATTATTCCAAACTAAAGACTCAGCCCGAGGCCCATCGATTCTACCTCTCTCCTTCCCCCAACCTCATCCCTACCATTTCTTCCCTCATGCTTTGCCCCACCAGCCTGGGATCCGTGGCCCAGCTTGACGGTCATGCATGGTCAGCACCCATCCTGTTCTCTTCATTAAACTCCTTTGACAAACCCCCTTGCCATTTGGTTCCGTTGATTTCCACCCTCCCCAGGTCTGCACTCTGGCAGCTGGAGGGGGCTGGGGAAACCCCGCAGAACCACGGCCACTTGCTCTTCTGAGATTCAGGACCACCCACTTCAGACGGGCCCTTTGTGCTCTTCCGGTCCCGCCTCATTGCCCTGTGGGTCCCCAGCCCTCCGTGGCACGTCGCCCTCCTCACTCTGCTGAGGCCTGAGCTCCCTGCTTCCCAGGGAGTGAACGACTGAAGAGCTGCCTCGTTCTCCCCACCACTTCGACAGCCGACTTCTACCTGTCTCACCCACTTTGCCCTTGCTCCCCTCCTGAGGGTTGAGCCCAGTTCTCTCATCTGAGGCCAACCCCTCCAGTTTTCCATGGAGCTCGTGCCCTCGCACCTCCTCCAGGGTAAAGCTCCCCCTGCCGGAAAGGGTGGCTCCTCTCGGTGGGATCCCTCCCATCCCATCAGCCCCTGAACACGCTGTAGCCCCTCCCATCTTCAGAAACAAAACAAAATGAGCGTCAACAAATTGCTGCTATGTCCTGATGTCTCTCTTTCTTTTTAAGGATATTTATTTATTTATTTATTTATTTGAGAGAAAGAGCATGAACAGGGGGAGGGGCGGAGGGAGAGGGA
Source organism: Procyon lotor (assembly GCA_028646535.1). Taxonomy (NCBI): domain Eukaryota; kingdom Metazoa; phylum Chordata; class Mammalia; order Carnivora; family Procyonidae; genus Procyon; species Procyon lotor. Next base: position 54,041,717 of record CM053603.1, read on the forward strand.
GAAGCAGGTTCCCTGCTGAGCAGAGAGTACAGAGCAGGGCTCCATCCAGGAACTCGGGAACATAACCTGAGCTACAGGCAGAGACACTCAACCAATGGAGCCACCCAGGCGCCCCCCTCACCTTCTTTCCATTGGAACCACTGAAATCAGGGATTTGCTCCACCATTGCACCAGGATGACTCTTTCCAAGGTCACAAGTGGCCTCCAAGAGTCCAATCCGATGGTTGATTCTCAGTGCTTATCTTGCTCAAACTATCAACAGCAGGTGATGTTGGTGGCTATTCTTTCCTCTTGGCTTCTGGAACATTCCTCTCTTGCTTCTCACCTCACCCCACTGGCCACCTCTCTCTCGGTCTTATTCCCCAGCCTGTTTAAAGGCCCCAAGGATCATTGCTGCAACCACTTTCTTGCTCCACTTATACTCATTCCCTAGCTGAATTAATTTGGTCTCATGGCTTCAGACATCATTCAAGTGCTTGACAACCCTTGAATATGTTTTTCCAGCCCAGCACTTTGCCACCAAACTCCAGACTTGTAGGTCGAACTGCTGACTCAGCATCTCTACTTAGATGTTGTATTAGACCATCATAACAAAATACCATAGACGGGGTGGCTTCAACAACAGAAATTATTTTCTCAGGGTTCTGGGGGCAGGGTAGGTTTCTCCTGACGCCTGTCTTTTTGACTTGCTAACTTCTCACTGTGTCCTCACATGAACTTGCCTTTGCGTGTGTGTAGAGAGGGAGGGAACTCTGGTGTCTCTTCCTCTTCTTAGAAGGACACCAGTGTTCACAGATTAGGGCCCCATCCTATGACCTCACTTAACCTTAATTATGTCCTCACAGATCCTATCCCCAAATACAGTCACACTGAGGGTTAAGGCTTCAACACACGAATTTGGAAGGGACACAATTCAGTCTACTTCCAATAACAAATATGTAGTGGGCATCTCACACTTAACATATCTATCACTAAGCTCTTACTCTTCCCTCAAAAACCTGGTCCCCATCAGAGACTTTGCCTTTTTGGTGAATGGAAGCTCTGTCCTAATTGCTCAGCCCCGAACCTCACCATTACTGTTGACTCTTTTCTTTCACTCACATTGCACATTTCAGTCCATCAGCAAATCCTATAGTCTGTACTTTCAAAATGTATCTGGATTCTAAACTATCTTTCCCACCCCCACTGCCATTACTCTGATCTAAACCATCATTATTTTTAAACAGAATTAGGACAGTGGCCTCCTACACTGCCTCCCATCTGTGCCTTTGTCTCTAAAACCCCTTTTTAACATGGAAGCCAGAACGATTCTCCTAAAATAGAAGTCAGATCATTTCACTCTCTGCTTAAACTCCCTTCTCTCAGTAGGTCCCATAGCACTTCAGGGTAAGTGTCCGTTCAGTGACCAGCAAGGCCCTACGTGAACGCCACCATGACCTCTTAGCATTCTGCTGCTTGCTCCCTCTGCCTCAGCTATACTGTCTTCCTTGCTTTTCCTTGAGACCTGTTCCTACCTCAGGGCCTTTACATTTGCTATTCTCTCCAGTTGAAATGTTCTGCCACTGGATATTATTCTCCTGGTGTCTTCGTCTGGTGTTTGCTCATACTTGAATTTTCAGAGGAGTCTTCTTTGAGTATCTTACAAATAATAGGGTTCCCACTCCTGCTAGGAAATTCTGTCTCCCTTACTCTGCTCTGTGTATTCCCATAGCAGTCAACCTCATACAACTCTCTCTCTCTTTAGACTTTTTTTTGGGCTTTGGTTATTGTCACCTGCTGTCCTCACCAGACTGTGGCTCTATGAAGACAGGAACTTAGTCTGTTTTGTTCACTGGGGTATCTTCAGAACCCAGAACTTGCCTGAGAATGAGTTTCCAGGACTTAGGTATTCAATGAATCCTGGAGGAATGATGAATTAACAACTTTTTGCTGCAAGGAAGGTTGGGATATGTAGTCTTTTAGCTGGGCACATGCCCACCCCAAATGTATGGGTGCTGTATGTGGAGGGGAGAAGGGCAGAAAAATGTTAGGTAAACAGCTCAGGCTATTTCCCAAAATGTAAGGGAGTCATGTTGAGTTCTGGACCCTCTTCCTTGGGCCAAGCCTTGGAAAGCATTCTGTGCAGAAGCAAAATGTGGCCATGGTTGTGAGTCTTTGTGGATGGAAGAGGGACCATGCTGGCTAGACTGGTGAATCGGGAGACCATGACCTCTTGAGGAGGGGTAATCTGGGGTTGCGTTGGTTTATGTGAGCTCTAGGAAAATCCTTCCTTAAGGCCTGTGAGGCCTGGTCTCTATGTGATGGGGCTGGTGGACAGAAGCTATACACTCAGGGTGTGGTAGAGAGGGCTGCCTGGGTGTATGGCACACCCTGAGTGTGCCCTTCTGGGCACATTCCAGCCTTCCTGCTTCTTTCCTTGGGGCTTTACCTGTCATTCTCACATGTGGCCACATCCCAGACTTGCTTGTGACAATAGCAAAAATTGAGGTTTCACTGAAGAATTCTTCACTAAAGATATGTTGTAAACCAGCAGGGACTGAATTCCACTCAGTCACCTGTGGACTACTTAGTTGGATGCACAAGTCCTGTTTGCTGCTTAAGATGGCAACCACTTATTGAGCTCACAACTTTGTGGATTGGCCATTTGGGCTGGGATTGACTGGCAGGTCTTCTGATCTCAGCTGGGCTCACTCATGCAACCAGAGTTAAGTGCTGGGTCAGCTGAGTGGCTGTTCCAGGGGCCAGGATGACTGGTCTCTGCTCTCCCTGGTCCCCCAGAATTCAGAGGGTAGTCTGGGCATGTTCCTTCACATGGCAGAGGGTGCAGAGTGGCCAAGTACAAGTGTGCAGATCTCTTCAAGGCCTGAACTCAGAGTCGGACTCCATTGCTCCTACCACATTCTGTTGGTCAAAGCAAAACAAGGCCAGGCCAGATTCAAATGTTGTGAACACAGACTCCACTTCTTTCTCTCTTTCTTTTTTTTATTTGAGTATAGTTGACATACAATGTTCCATTAGTTTCAGGTGTATGACATAGTGATGACATAGTGATTCAACAAGTCTCTATGTTATCCTATGCTCACAAATAGCTCACAAATAGCTCCCATCTGTCACTATACAGCACAATTATAGTACCATTGACTAGATTCCCTGTGGGTAACTTTCATCTCCGTAACTTACACATTCCATAACTGGAGGCCTGTACCTCCCCCTCCCTTTCACCCATTGTGCACCCCCCTTGGCGATAATCAGTTCTCTTTACTTATAGGTCTCATTCTGTTTTTTGTTTGCTTGTTCACTTTTTTTTTTAAGTTCCCACTTAAAAGTGAAATCATATGGTATTTTTCTCAGTCTGACCTTTTTTCATTTAGCATAATACCCTCTAGTTCCATCCATGTTGTCTCAAATGGCACAATCCCATCTTTTTTTAATGGCTGCATAATATTCCTGTGTGTGTGTGTGTGTGTGTGTGTGTGTGTGTGTGTGTACTGTGTCTTCCTTATCCATTTGTTTATTGGTGAACACATAGTTTGCTTCCATATCTTGGCTATTGAAAGTAATGCTGCTAGAAATATTGGGGTGCACATATCTTTCTGAATTCATGTTTGTTTGTTTGTTTGTTTTCTGTGGGTAAATACCCAGTAGTGGAATTACTGGATCATAGGGTAGATATATTTTTAAATTTTTGAGGAACTTCCATACTCTTTTCCACCATGGCTGCTCCAGTTTGCATTCCCACCAACAGTGCAGTAGGGTTCCTTTTTCTCCACATCCTCACCTACACTTATTATTTTTGTCTTTTTGGTTTTAGCCATTCTGACAGGTATGGGGTGATATTTGGTTTTGATTTGCATTTCCCTGCTGATGACGGATGTGGAGCATCTTTTCATGTGTCTACTGGCCATCTAGATGTCTTCTTTGGAGAAAGGTCTTTTCTGATCCTCTGCCCATTTTTTAATCAGATGGTTTGTGTTTTCAGTGTTGAGTTGTATGAGTTCTTTATAATTTTGGACATTAACCTCTTATTGGCTATGTCATTTGCAAATATCTTCTTCTATTCAGTAGGTTGCCTTTTATCTTACTGTTAGTTTCCTTTGCTGTGAAAAAGCTTTTTATTTTGATGTAGTCCTGATGGTTTATTTTTGCTTTTGTTTCCCTTGCCTTAGGAGACATTATCTAGAAAAATATTGCTATGGCTGATGTCAGAAGAATTACTTCCTGTTCTTTTTAAAGGATTTTTATAGTGTCAGGTCTCACATTTGGTCTTTAATCCATTTTGAGCTTATTTTTGTGAATGATGTACGATAGTAATCTAGTTTCATTTATTTTGCATGGAGCTGTCCAGTTTCCCTGATACCATTTGTTGAAGTGACTGTCTTTTCTCCATGGGATTGTCTTGCCTCCTTTGTCATGGGTTAATTGGCCATACAAGCATGGGTTTATTTCTGGCCTCTCTATTCTATTCCATTAATCTGTGTGACAGACTCCACTTCTTCATGAGAGGAGTTGCAAAGTGACATTGTGGTGGGGTGTGGGTAGAAGCAGGGGGGAAACTTTGGCCATGTTTATAAACCCTGTACCACAGAGGGCCAGTGGGCAGATCCCACAGGTGTGAGTGAGAAAAGAGAGAGATGTCCCTTCATCCACAGGCCCTCACATTTTCTGGTTTCCCTTTTTTTTTTTTTTTAAACTCTACTGTTTTTTTTAAGATTTTATTTATTTGACAGAGAGAAACACAGCAAGAGAGGGAACACAAGAAGAGGGAATGGTAGCGGGAGAAGCAGGCTCCCTGCTGAGCAGTGAGCCCGATGTGGAGCTTGATCCCAGGACGCTGGGATCATGATCTGAGCTGAAGGCAGATGCTTAACGACTGAGCCACCCAGGCACCCCTGTTTTGTTTTGTTTTTTTTTTTAAGATTTTATTTATTTACTTGACAGAGAGAGACATAGCAAGAGAGGGAACACAAGCAGTGGGAGTGGCAGAGGGAGAAGCAGGCTTCCCGCCGAGCAGGGAGCCCAATGTGGGGCTTGATCTCAGGACCCCGGGATCATGACCTGAGCCAAAGGCAGATGCTTAACAACTGAGCCACGCAGGTGCCCCACACTTTCTGGTTTCTATAGGCCCTTGGTGTGCTGCTCTGATCACAGGGGGTGGCGGGTTCTGTGGGGGTCCTCTCTCCTCTGACCTTGGGCTCCACGGTCACGATATGTGAGCTATGTGACCACACTCTCTGATAGGTTTCATGGAAGCTCTCAGAGGCATGCTTGTGCCTAAGAGCCTCCTGACTTTCCCAGTCAGCTGTCAGAGCTGGAGTTGTTGGCAAGGCTTCAAACATTCATATCTAATCCTGTGCACTGATTAATGGAGGTGGTTTCGCTTTAATTATCCCTCCGAGGCAGCCTGTCTCCTGGCGGCCCAGGGCAGAAGCTGCTTGAGGGTCTATGGCCATTTATGGGCTGAGCCAGAGCCCTGAGGTGCTCACTGGGGAACACGGTGGGCTTGGAGGCGTGGGGCACGTCCTGCCTGGTGACCCCAGTGAGTCACTGTTCTAGCCTCCACCAACTGGGCCCCGAAATGTCATCTCCTTCATCTTATAAATTATATAATAATTCCCCTCTCTCTTGCCATCATATTTCTCCATCTCTACTGGATCATGATCATCTGCAGACAAATGTGCTTTATGGCTCTGATCTTAAAACTGAAGGCTGTCTGGACTCCATTCCACTCCCCCCTGCCCCCCACTGACCTGTTACACCTTTGCCCTACTCTTTAGAGTCAGAAATCGATAGCTGTACACCTGAAACTAATATAACTCTGTATGTTAACTGTCCTCAGCCCTCCTCAGGAGCTGATCTCTGCCAGGCCAGCTGCTATGACCAGTGGCCACTCTCAGTTTCTATCTGACAGGCCAGAGGTGGTCCCTTTCTCCTCCAAGAAACCCTCCCTCACTTGGCTTCCAGTCACCCGGCTCCTGCTTCTCCTCCTACCTGGCTAGCTGGTATATCCTCATTCCCCTGACCCTGGCAACAGGAGCCCTAAGGTTCAGGCTCCAGGCCTTTCCTCTTTCTTATCTACATCCCCTCGGTGATCTCATCCTGTCTCGTGCCTTGAAACACCAGCTGCAAGGCCGTGAATCTCACATTTCTATCTGCAGCCAGACCTCCTCCCTGGTCCCCAGGCTCGCACAAAGCAGATGTTCAGTGTCTCTTTCTGGATGCTCCATGAGCATCTCCAACTTAGCACATTCAAGATGGGGTCCCCATTGACCTCCAGACCTGGTGGTCCTCCCACTCCTGCCCCCAAGTGAGCTAAGGCTGTGTCCTCTTTCCAGTTTCTTGTGTGCCTTCCTGTTTCTTGGCCACCACATCTCATAGTCACTGAACCCTCCTAACACTACCTTCAGTTTGGGGGTTTTCATTTTTCCCCTTTCTGTTTTAATTTTAATTTTGAATATGTAAAGTGTGATCTGGTTCAAAGTCAAGACATTGAAAGGCATCCTTACTGGGGCCTCCCTGCCCTCCCTATATTCTTTACCCCATTTTCAGTGTTTCTTTTGGCAAAAATAAGTGAAAATATTTATTTCCCCCTTTTTCTTAAACAGAAGTTGGCATACTGTAATGCATTGTTCTGTATTTTGCTTTTTTTTTTCCATTTAATGATATATTCTGGAGATCATTCCAGTTCATGGAGAACTTCCTCATTCTTAGTACAGCTGCATCAGAATTTCATTGTATGGATGTAATTTATTCAACCAGACCCCAACAGCTGAACATTTGAGTTGTTCCCAGTCTTTTGTTATTACAAATATGGCTGCAATTAATGACCTTGTGCATATGTCATTTTGTGCTTTGGAAGGATATCTTCAGGGTAGGTTTTTGGGACGGTGGTTGGAGGAAGCCATCAGTAGAATCTGGGAAGTTGCACGGGGTTTTGTGCCCTAGAGCAGCCCCCAGGGAGGGCATATTCTCCAATGCCCAATTTAGATCTGGCCAAAGAGAAGAATGGAGAAAGAAGAATCTCCCAGAACAGGGGCCAACGGACCAAAACAAAACAAAACAAACAAAAACCATTTCCTAGGAGCAGAACCATGACCTACTCATGGAACAGTTCCTACCTCCTGGCTGTGAGGCCCTTGCCTTGGCTGCTCACCGAGATTTCCAAATTGCTCCAGAGTGGCCCCAGCTCTGGGTCTTCCATTGTTCCCTTTTAGAAGTGGCCTCTTGGTTCTGTGGAGTTCAGCTGTGTCCTTATTGATTTTCAGCCTGCTGGATCTGTCCATTTCTTTTCTTTTCTTTTTCTTTTTTTTTTTTAAAGATTTTATTTATTTGACAGAGAGAAACACAGCAAGAGAGGGAACACAAGCAGAGGGAATGGTAGTGGGAGAAGCAGGCTTCCTGCCAAGCAGGGAGCCTGATGTGGGACTCGATCCCAGGACCCTGGGATCACAACCTGAGCCGAAGGCAGACGCTTAACAACTGAGCCACCCAGGCACACCTGTCCATTTCTGATAAAGGGGTGGTGAAGTCTCCAACTACAATAGAGGATTCACCTGTTTCTTTCTTTTGATTTTCTGCAGTTTGAATATGATATGCCTGGGTGTAGGGTTTGGGGCATTGATCCTGGTTGGTGTTCTCTGAGCTTCCTGGATCTGTGCTTTTGTATCTGACATAAATTGGGTGGAACATCTCAGTCCTTATTCCTTCAAATATTTCTTCTGTTCTTTCCTTTCTTCTTCTGCTGTTCCCAGGATGCATTCGTTATACCCTTTTGTAGTTGTGCTATGGCTCCTGGATATTCTGTTCTATTTTTTTCCCATCTTTGTTCTTTCGCTTTTCAGTTTGGGGAGTTTCCATGACATAACCACAAGCTCAGAGGGTCTTTTCTAAGCCATGTCCCTGTCTACTAAATGAGCCCGTCAGGGGCAGTCTTCATCTCTGTCACAGTAGTTTTGATCTCTAGCATTTAAAAAAATATTTCTTTGAATTTCCATCTCTCTGCTTACCTTACCCACCTGTAGTTGTTTCCTGTCCACTTTTTCCACTGGAGCCCTTAACACAGTAATCAGAGTTATTTAAACCCCTGGTCTGATCATTCCAATGTTCCTGCCATATCTGACTCTGGGTCTGATGTTCACTCTTTCTCTTCAAACTGTGTAATTTGCTTTTTAGTGCGCTTTGTAATCTGTGTTGAAAGGCAGGCACATATTGCATGGTGGGTTCAGACAACTCATCGTTTTGGTTTGTAGGTCCACAAAGAGAATCAAGAGAAAGAGAAACCACAATACACCTGATACAGAGACAAGTCATCCCTAGGTGGACTTTGAGTTTGATGTCATGATTGTCTTTTTCTGCCTTGGGGAGAAGATGAGTCTATTTTGTCTGACTATTAGACTATCAGAAAGATGAACCATGTGTTATTAGGTTTGTCCTCCCACCATTTTTTGCCCTCTACCACCGAGACACTTGGTAAATTGTATTCCTTCATCCTCCATGGATGGTGGGTTACACGGTCAGTTCTACACATGAGTTGTGAGTAGAGCCCAAAAGCTCAGATCTGAACTTTTCCTTAATGATGTGAGAACTTCCAGAATTCTTTTTCTGCTTTCCATGGCAACCAGCAATGTTTCTTCAGTTGGCTCCTAAGTGAAGGGGTGTGTCCCTTCTAACCTGCAATGGGCACATAGTTTAAGTGGGCAATGAGCCTCTAAGCCATGGTGATCTGGGGGTTATTCGTTAACTTAGATATCACAGCTTGACCTGATATCCCTTTTTCAGGTCTTGACTCACACATCACCTTTTCCTCCAGGCCTTCCTGGACACCAATATAAAATAGCAGCCCCACACCCATCCTGGTGCTCTCTCCTCTTCCCCACTTTATGTTTCTCTGTAACAACCATCTCTATCAAACGTTATAGAGCTTGCTCAGTTAGTCTGTTTATTATCTGTCTCCCTCTGCCATTAGAATGGGAGCCTGTGAAGGCAGGGATAGTCTGAGTCTGGGTTCCACTGAAAGCAGACCATGCGACAAGGCCTTTGGTGCAGTTGTTCATTTGGCGGGTGACCTCAAGAGAGAGGGTTGGGGAAGAGAGACAAGGAAGGGGGCAAAACCAGTAAGGGATGCATCAATCTGCTCATTACTGCTCTGGCAACTGGGGCTCAACCCGTTTGACATCCTCTGAGAAGCCCTGTTAAGCCAGGCCCAGAGATTTCCTACCTAGAGATAAAAATAAAAACAAAAACAAACCCCCCAGGGACGCCTGGGTGGCTCAGTGGGTTAAAGCCTCTCCCTTTGGCTCAGGTCATGATCTCAGGGTCCTGGGATCGAGCTCCACATCGGGCTCTCTGCTCAGCAGGGAACCTGCTTCCCCCTCTTTCTCTGCCTGCCTCTCTGCCTACTTGTGATCTCTCTCTGTCGAATAAATAAATAAAATCTTTAAAAAAAAAAAAAACCCCAAAAATGAGCATTTGTCCCTGATTCCTGTCCCTCATCGGCTTCCAGTTGCTCTGAGGGCATGAAACCTCCAGGATATCCAGGCAGCCATGCACCAGGCTGAATAAGCTTCCAGTGCCAGAAAAAGTCTTCAGGGGGAAAAGCAGAGAGATACACACAGTCCCCTTGAGGGGGAATGGTCCACCACCATTGCAGGTGGGTCAAGGGGGCATGGGGAGGGGCAGGGGTGGGCATTGACCATAGGAATTTTTGTTTTTTTAATTCCCTAATGTATCATGACCCAAATTTTTGTAATAAATGAATCAATACTATACACTTGTGAGTGTGTGTTCAGCACCGAGTTTTGCTTTTCTTATCAACTTATTTTCTATTTTCCTTTGAGAAACTTCTCCCAATTTCTCAGCATGGGGCTTTGGTTGGGATTGTCCTCACCACTAGTTCCTAGTTATGGGCCACTCCCCCACCCCAAAGGCTTAATCCAGTCAACCACTCTTACTTCTTCTGTTCTCCCCCACCATAGTGATCTATTCAGGGACAGACACACACTTCATGTGGGACTGACTAGTGTGAGAGAGTGAATTCCAGGGCTTGTTCTCTCTTTCTCTGAGTGATGTGGTGTAAAGGTGTGAGATTTGGGACAACTGCAGCCATTTTGCCACCATAGGAAAACCTGGAACTTCTGGACTGACTTCATGAAGGCCAAAGAGAAAGCCCATAAGAAAGCATGGAGGAGAGGGAAAGTCTGAGTCTCTGGAGACATCTTTTGGAGCTGCTGGATCAAGTCTCAGTTGATGCTAAGATTAAATCTAGGTTTTTAATTGACAGACCCAATAAAAATTCCGTTATATTATGAGTCAGTTTAAGGTGAATTTTCTGTCACTTGTGACTGAAAGAATCCTCACTGATTATATACTTGACTCACAGGTTTGTTTTGAGGTGTGCCTGGCTGACTTAGTAGGTAGAGCATGTGACTCTTCTCTTGACCTTTGGGTCATGAGCTCAAGCCCCACGTTGGGTGTAGAGATTACTTAAAAAAAAAAAATTAGCAAAGCATAGAGCAAAAATAATTCTCAATGAATGGTAACCAGTATTGTTATTATGATATACTTATTTTTTATAGTTATATGCACTTCTTATTCTATACTCTAACATTGGCTTGTTTCTTTATCTTTTTGGTATTATTCAATTTCTACCTCCAAAGGAGAGAGAGACTGAGGGAGGGGGCAGACAGCTCTGGCTCCTGACCACCAGCTTGAGCCTTGATGAACAACACAGAGCCCACACAGTGCAGTTCTAATTCCTCTGACATCCCATTTTCTTTCTTTGATGGTATTTGTCTGTTTCCAGCTTACACATAAATGTTTCCAGTAAAGTGCTCCAAATGTCTTTTTCAGAAATCTGAATCCACATGAAAACAATGGCAACAAGAAAAAGGTGTAAACTTTCCAGAACAAGCCCAGAGTTTGAAAATGTGATAAAGAGGTTATTGTGTGTCCGAACTTTTCACACAAGAATTGGAGGAGATTTAACACCAGGAATAATAAACAGAGGAAGACCAGCTAATGCAGAGCAGATGGGCCTGCAAGGCAATGCTAAGCATTTCAACATCTTTCCCCTTGGACCTTTGGACTCAAGATGACTGAATGTTGGTTTCTTTAGTTGAAAATAAAGTTAATGCAATTGGGGAAACCCATAAATAGAGCTGGCTTGATTTCTGGGATGGTTAGTGGACTAAAATTTTTAAGAACGTAGGATGTGGCAGGCCTTCGAAATTCACTACTTAAATCCTGACCACAGCTCTATTTTACAGACAAGAAAACTGAGGCTCTGAAAGTGTAAATCATTTACTGAAGGGGATACAGCCAGAGAGTGAAGCCACGATCAGTCCTAGGTCTTTCTCTGCATTTGCCCTGTTTCTGCAAACTAGGGTAATAGGTGAGCAGGGAAAAAGAGTCATGGTCAAATAAATTTGAGAAACACTGAGATACATATATGTTTACTTATATATAATATCTCTTTATATAGAGATATACATATATATTATGTATGTGTGTGTATATATATATACACATAATATATTTATATTGTAACAGCCTTATTGAGGCATAATTGCTGTATAATAAATTATACATACTTAAACCATACAGTATGATAAATTTTGACATATGTTTATGACCTATGAAACCATCACTACCATCAAGATAGTGAGCGTATCCATTTCTCTCCAAAGTTTCCTCATGCCCCTTTGTAATTCCTTCCTCCTGTTCTTCTCACCCTTAATCCCACACAACCACTGATCTGTCACTATAGATTAGCTCCATTTTCTAGAGTTTTATACAAATGGAATCATATAGGATGTATTCTTTTTTGCCTGTATTCTTTCATTCAACATGATAATCATTTGAGATTCATTCACATTATTATTTTTTATTTTTTTAATTAACATATACTGTCTTATTTGCCCCAGGGGTACAAGTCTGTGAATCATCAGTCTTACATAATTCATAGCATTCACCATAACACATACCCTCTGCAGTATCCATCCCATCCCCCAGCCACCCTATCCTTCCCCCCACCCCCCAGCACCCCTCAGTTTGTTACGTGAGATTAAGAGTCTCTTTTGGTTTGTCTCCCTCCTGATCCTGTCTTGTTTCATTTTTCCCTCCCTGCTGCTCATGACCCCCACCCTGCCTCTCAGATTCCTCATATCAGAGAGATGATATGATAATTGTCCTTCTCTGAATGACTTATTTCGCTTAGCATAATACCCTCTAGTTCCATCCATGTCATTGCAAATGGCAAGATTTTGGGTTTTTTGATGGCTGCATATTATTCCATGGTATATATATACACCACATCGTCTTTATTCATTCATCTGTCAATGGAAATCTAGGTTCTTTCCTCCACTGTGGCTGAGGTCACCAAATTAGGGAAATTCTCTGCTATAATTTGCTCCAATATACCTTCTGCCCCTCTCTCTTTTTCTTCTTCTGAGATCCCAATTATTCTAACATTGTTTCATCTTTTGGTATTACTTATCTCTCAAATTCTCCCCTCGTGGTCCAGTAGTTGTTTATCTTTCTTTTTCTCAGCTTCTTTATTCTTCATTATTTGGTCTTCTATATCACTAATTCTCTCTTCTGCCTCATTTATCCTAGCAGTAAGAGCCTCCATTTTTGATTGTGCCTCATTAATACCTTTTTAAATTTCAACTAGGTTAGATTTTAATTCTTTTTTCCCCCCAAATATATTTATTTTATTTTTTCAGTGTTACAAGATTAATTGTTCATGCAGCACACCCAGAGCTCCATGCAATACATGCCCTCCTCAATACCCACCACCAGGCTCACCCAACCCCCCACCCCCCCTCCAAAACCCTCAATTTGTAGTTCTTTTTTCTTTTATTTCTCCAGAAATGGATTCTCTAGTATCTTCTATGCTTTTTTTGAGTGCAGCTAGCACCTTGAGAATCATTCAGAACTCTAATTCTGACATCTTACTAATGTCCATATTGATTAGGTCCCTAGCCTTCAGTACTGCCTCTTGTTCTTTTTTTTTTTGAGGTGAGTTTTTGAGCTTGTCATTTTATCCAGATAAAGATAGATGAATGAGAGAACAAAATAGTAAAAGGGTAGCAACGACCCCAGAAAAATATACACTAACCAAATCAGAAGAGACCTGAAACTGGGGAGAGAAGAAAGGAGGAAAAATATTGTATATATATTTCACTGGTGAATATAACAGAGCCTCACACTTTATTTTGAGTATATTTTGGCCTGTTAGGAGAAACTGCCTCCCAAATTTTTAAAGAAAGAAAAACATATAAAAATAAGGGTAAACACTATGAAGGGATGCAATATGACTGTAAAGATGAAAATTAAAGATTCTAAAAAAGGAATTGATAAGATAAGTTGGTTGAAAAAAGAAAAAAGAAAAGAGGAATGAATGTGATCAGGCTGGAGACTAGAACAAAGCCATGAACTAGATTTAGGGTATATTTTGATCTGTTAGAAGAAACTCTATCCCAAAATTTTAAAGAAAGAAAAACCTATATGTATATAAAAAATAAGGTTAAATACAATGGAGGGATAGAATATGGCTATAACAATGAAAAATTTAAAAGATTTTTAAAAGGGTATTGATAAGATAAAATAGTTAAAAAAAAGTTAACATAGGAAAGAGGAAAAAATTTTAAAAATAGAATAAGAAAAAATAAATTAAAAAAATTTAACTTAGAAAGACTAAAGGATCATGGGAAAAAAAGCCTTGAATTTGATGTGCTGCATTTTGCTATCTCTGTAGTTCCACAGTTCTTTTTTTTTTTTTTTTCCCAAAAAATGTTTATTTAAGTTCCACAGTTCTGATAGGTGAACTTGGTCTTGGCTGGATGTTCTTGCTGATCTTCTCGGGGGAGGGGCCTGTTGCAGTGATTCTCAAAGACAGAATTGCACTACATTTGCCAGGGGTTGGGCTAAGCAATCTGCTTGGGTTTGCTCTCAGAAGCTTTTGTTCCCTGAATGCTTTCTGTACAGTTTTGGAGGACAGGAATGAAAATGGCGGCCTCCCAGTCTCCGGCCCGTAGTAGCTGAGTGCTCAGGGCCCTGCTCCTTGGTGTACCCTCAGAGAAAAGTCATCAATCCCTCCCATCTCCCTGATCTCTGGCTGCACTCTGAGCTCAGCCGGCCTGTGACCAAGCATTACTATCTCTGGTGCACGGCCCCATTTGGAGTCCCCAAACCCAGCAGATTCCTGCAGCGTGCTCTCATGCTGCTCCTCCCGAAAGAGGAAGGAGGGGGTCTCCTTGGATCTGCCACTTGTGGGGTCCCTGCCTGAAGAGCAGTGGCCCGACTCTGCCTCAGATCATGGTTTAAGGTAACCCCGAGTTGAGAGCCCACTGCTCGGCTCTATCGCTGAGGCTGGCTTCCCCGCTCTGATACCTGGGAGCTCTGCCACATTCAGGCACCCCTGGTCTTTTTGTGTCCTTGTGTGTCCTGAGACCACACTGTTCCTACGAGGGCTCCATCCCTTGCTTAGCCTCTGGAGCAACATCCCTCCATCTGGCAGACTTCCAAAAGTTCTAATTTTGTGCTCAGCTGCTCTACTGCTCGCCAGGAGCTGGTCCCTCCCCTGCAGTCTCTTTTTTTGTTTATCGCCTCAGATTCACCTCTCTGTCCATCCTACCTTCCAGAAAATGGTCGCTTTTCTGTTTCTATAATTGCTGTTCTTCTTTTCTTTGATCTCCTGTTGAGTTTGTAGGTGTTCAGGGTGGTTTGATAACTATCTAGCTGCCGAACTCCTGGGACCCTATAATATTTAGGTCTCCTACTTCTCTGCCATCTTATTCCTCTGGGATTCATTCACTTTATTACATGTTTGTTCCTTTATACTACTGAGTAGTATTCCCTTGTATGAATATGCCATACTTTGTCTATTCATCTAAGACATAAACTCTCTTTTCTCTTGGATAAATACCTAAGGATGGAACAGCTAGGTCATATGGTGTGTGTATGTTTAACTTTTAAAGAAACTACCAAACCGTTTTCCAAAGGGGTTGCATCTTGTATTCCTACCACCAGTGTAAAAGGGTTCTATTTCCTCCTCACCAGCACTGTACAGTCAGTCTTTTTATTTTATTTCACTTTATTTTTTTAGTGTTTCAATTTAATTGTTTTATTTTATTTTATTTATTATTTTTTAGATTTTATTTATTTATTTGACAGAGAGAGATCACAAGCAGGCAGAGAGAGAGGGGGAAGCAGGCTCCCCGCTGAGCAGAGAGCCCGAAGCGGGGCTCGATCCCAGGACCCTGAGATCATGACCTGAGCTGAAGGGAGAGGCTTTAACCCACTGAGCCAGCCAGGTGCCCCTAATAATTTTACTTTTTAAACTTACTTTATTTAAATTCAATTAGTTAACATATAGTGTATCATTAGTTTATAGCAGCAATGTCCACAATAGCCAAACTATGGAAAGAGCCCAGATGTCCATTGACAGATGAATGGATAAAGAAGATGTCACACACACACACACACACACACACACACACACACACACACAATGGACTATTACTTAGCCATCAAAAAAGATGAAGTCTTACCATTTACATCGACATGGATAGAACTGGAGGATTTTATGCTGAGGGAAATATGTCAATCAGAGAAAGACAATTATCATATGGCTTCACCTGTATGTGGAATTTAAGAAATTGTTTTAATTTTAATTCTGGTATAGTTAACATACAGTGTTGTATTAGTTTCAGGCATAGAATTTGGTGATTCATCACTTACATAAAATATGCAGTCTTCATCACCATGAGGAACCTCCTTAATCCCCATCACCCATTTAACCCATCCCCCCACCCACTGCCCCTCCATCAACACTCAGTTTGTTCTCTATAGTTAAGAGTCTGTTTCTTGGTTTCTCCTTCTCTCTTTTTTTCCTTTGCTTGTTTGTTTTGTTTCTTAAATTCCACATATGAGTGAAGTCATATGGTATTTGTCTTTCTCTGACTTATTTCACTTAGCATTGTACTCTCTAACTCCATTTCGGTCATTGCAAATGGCAAGATTAATTTTTTATGGCTGAGTAATATTCCATTGTATATCTATATACCATCTCTTCTTTATCCATTCATCTATCAGTGGACACTTGGGCTGCTTCTATAATTTGGCGGTCTTTTTAAAGTTTTGCCATCCTGATAGGTATGTAGTTGTATCAACTTTTCCTATGGTTTTAATTTGCATTTCTCTAAAAACCAGTGATTTTGAGTATGTTTTCATGTGCTTGGTTACCACCTATGTATCTTCTTCATTAAGTGTTTCTTCAAATGCTTTGCATGTTTTTAACTGATTTGTTTCTCTTCTTATCATTGAGTTTTTAGAGTTCTTACTGTATTCTGGATACAAATTTTTTTTCAAGATTTTATTTATTTATTTGACAGAGAGTGAGGGAGAGCACAAGCAAGGGGAACAGCAGAGAGAGGGAGAGAAAAGCAGGCTGTGCACTCACCAAGGAGCCCAATGCAGGGCTCGATCCCAGGACCTTGGGATCATGACCTGAGCCAAAGGCAGATGCTTAATCAACTGAGCCACCCAGGGGCCCCTAGATACATATATTTTAATAAATATATGTTTTGCAAAGATTTTCTCCAAGTCTGGTTTTGTATTTTTATTTTCCTAACAATGTCTCTTGAAAAACATGTTTTCAATGCTGGTGAAGTCTAATAAGTATTCCACATGTCTTAACTTCTATTTCATATTTTTAAAAAACTTCACTACATTCTGGAAGATCTCTTTGGATTGATTTTACAACTAAAAAAAAAATGGTCTTTGGCAACCTATTCTACTATTCAGCTTATATGTTGAATTATTATCAATTATCAGATTTTAAAAATAAAAATCACCCATAATGTTTGCAACATGGTGATCCTGCATCTCCCTGAGACTATTATTATTATTAGACTACTACTACTATTATTATAGACTATATTATTCAGTACAACTCAGTCTATGAGCTCTATTTCCCTGGATGTAAGTGCTATATTTAGTAAGAGGATAATATTGGTAATGTCGATAAGAGGGGTCAGAGGGCAAATTTCTTGCACAGAGCTTGATTTTTCACAGTTGTTTGGTGATTCTTAGCTGAGTGATCATTTCTTTGAGGAGCTCTGTTGCTGGTCTTTGTTTATTGCAGCCCATCTCCAGGATGAGGCGTGAGATTCAAACATAGTCTGATGAGGAGAGGCTTTCTTGGGGCAGAAACTCCTCATTCCTCCCTGGTGTTGCCAGGCCCTAGGATTCTGTTCTGGCTCTCTATTTAAAGGCTCAAATTCTTTCTTCCTACATGGAGGCAGATACCTCTATAGCTGCTGCCTAGTCCAAAGGGCTATGGGTACAGGGAATGTTGGCCTGATAGTTCCTGTTCTGGGGCCCCAGCTTAGTCTCCACCAGGCACTCAGAGCTGCTCCTCTTCTGCTCTCTGGTACCTTCAGGATTTACGCATCCTTGAAGCCATATCCACTCTCCACTCGTATGCACAAGTCCTCTCCCATGTGGGCCTCAGTGCAGGGATCTTTTAAAAATCTGACTAGACTACTTTCCATATTTCAGGGATTTTTCAAGATTTCTTATCTATAAGAAAACCCCTTCTAATTTCTCAACATTATTATAGATCAAACACCATTTCCTCTCATTTCTAGGCCTGTAGTGGAAAGGGAGGCTGTAACTGATGCTCTGTGCTCCATCCTGAACTGAACCTGTGGGCAATATTCACATCTGTGGAAGAATCTCATATGAGTTCAGACCCCATATGCCAAATGTCATGACAGTTGGTGGCAACTTTGGCATCTGCATTTCACTTGGGGAAATTTACTGGGGCCCTCCTGCAGAGGGGGAAGCATGACCAATTTTGGAAATGAAGATCTGAACACTCCTCTCCCTTATGAGAGTGTTATACCAGAGAGGCCCGCATCTGTGCTGTAGCTGACGGCGCCAGCCTGGCCCAGCCATTCAGCCATTTCCACTAAGGTGCCAGATGTGTGAGCAAAGCCATCTCGAACCCTCAGCCACCTGCTGAGCAGCACTGACTAATCTCACTCGATGTCACATGAAACAGAAGCAAAAAATTGTCCAGCCCAACCCTGTCCAAATTCCTGGCCTACAAAAGTGTGAGATACAATACAATGACTATTTTCAACCACTAAGTCCTGGGGCAGTTTGTTTGGCAGCAGTAGATGACCAAACTGCTTGGCACATAATAAATGCTCAATACATATGAGCCAGAGCATTTTTGATGTGAAATTCCATTTGCCATGAGAAATATGTAAAAACAGCCTGGTTTGGGACACTCCTGCCCTGACCCCACCTTCTCGGCCTTTCTCCACTAGCACATAATTCCAGGCAGCTGGGACTCACTTCCTTGTCTACAGTGCAGTCAGCCTTCATCTGAAAACCTCCTGTGAGTCCGTGTTAATTTTTGTCCTTCTGCATAAAGGCCACTACACCAAACAGCCCTCAAACCACTTCTTCTTTTTTGAAAAGAGAGAGGGGGGGAGCAGGGAAGGGTGGAGGGAAAGGGATAGAGAGAAAATCCCAAGCAGGCTCCATGCCCGGTGCTGAGCCTGATGCAGGGCTTGATCTCACAACCCTGAGATCGTGACCTGAGCTGAAATCAAGAGTCGGACACTTAACTGACTGAGTCAGACCCGGGCGCCCCCTCAAACCACTTCTAATTCTAACTCTGCCACCATCTCCATGGCTAATATTGAGCCTGCATCCTGGGCACCATTCTCCCCACTTTTGGGCACGTCCTGTTTCTGACACAGCTACATAGCACATTGCCCTCACCCAGGGCTTCTTTACAACCTTCATCCTCATGGTATTTCCTTTCTTTCTTCGTCCTTTCTTCTTCCCTCCATTGTTTAAGTTTGTCCGAGTCTCCCCTACAATTTGAAATACCTTCCCTTGACCTCATGTATTCCTCTGATGACCATCTCACTTACCCCCCTGTCCTGCTTGTACTTTGCCACTCTTCACCTGGCCCACTCTCAGCCCTTCAGGTCTCAACTGAGAAGCCCTTGGAAGGAAGCCATTAGGGCTCCCCTCCCAGGACCCTTCCTCTGTACTCCTAAACACTCTCTACCAACTATCCCCCCCATTTTGGCCACTTTCATATTGTAACTAAGCAGTTAGTCATCAGCCTGCCTTCACCAGACTGCTCTCTGGAATGGCATGCCAAGTTCAGGGCTATGCTTAAGCACTCAGTAGTCTTGGGTGTGGAGACATCCATCTCTGAGGGCTCCGTCACATGTGCAGACAACTTTTCCTGCCACCACCAATATGGCGGAGGCTTCCTACATGCCAGGAGTTGTTCTAACCATGCTACATGAATCTTCCAATAATTCTACAAGTAGGTATTACTATTATCATTTTATGTTGTATGGAATCTCAGGGAGATTAAATAACTTGAGTGTTTTGTTTTGTTTTTTCTTTTGACTACTGGTAATTGTTGGAGCTCAGATTCAAACTCAGGAGGCTGACTCCTGGGTCAGTGACTGGGAAAGACTTCAGCTTTGGGCTTTGACTTATGTCATCTTTTATTTTGAGCAAGAAATGAGTCTTATATATGCAGATTGCTCTCCTTCCCTAAATTCTCTCTCCCGAATGTGACTGTTGGTGTCTTGGTGGTTCAGGGGTGCCCCCAGCCCCACGCATGGATGTCCTGCTGCACCAAGCACGGCCACCCTCCCTGTCACCTTTCCTCCCCACAGACACTGGCAGCACCCTGCAGAGAAGTCAGCTCTGGACTAGAAGGGTGTATCTGAGCAACATTCTCCTCACGAGCTAGCTGTGCATTCCTGACATCCAGCTCTCCCTGCTTCGTGGACGGGGGAGCCCAGGCTTCCGAGGGACATGCCTCCATCTGAACCAGAGTGGCTAGGTCAAGTGTAACAAAAGAAAACACTCCCTTCAAAACACAAAAACAAATTCAAACCAAGAAAAAAAAGAAAGCAAATAAAAGCCAAACAACAACACAGAGAAGAAGGATGGCGAGTTAGTTCCTCGAGGACACACAGACCATTTCCACCTTAAAACACAGAAACAAAGACCTGGCCAGTTTTCTCAGCATTGGATAGGTCCTTCCGGCCAGTATTTCTCAAGACCTGGTAGCCATGGGCAATGGAACTGGTGTGCCGGGAGCAAGCAGATCACTAAATTTAGATATGTGTTTTTTGGGGTTTTTTTTCTTTAAGATTTTATTTATTTATTAGGGAGAGAGAGAGAGAGAGAGGGAGAGCACACATGAGTGGGGGGATGGACAGAGGGAGAAGCAGACTCTCTGCCAAGCAGGGAGCCCGATACAGGGCTCGATCCCAGGACCCTGAGATCATGACCTGAGCTGAAGACAGATGACTGAGCCACTCAGGCGTTCCTAGGTACCTGTTTTTTAAAAAATCATCAGAAGATTAGAAATAAAAATAAGACATAATATATTAAAATTATTATTAATGATTATTATTTCACATCAGTAAGGGGGAAACACTATTTGTAGGTAATAATTACGAGTTCTGTATCTGAGCCCGGAAGAGATATCTAGTTCACAACAGACTTTTAGGTTCTTTCCACACTTTATTTTTATAGATTCCAACTTATAATTATAGGTGGCTGTGAATGAGTGAATGAGTAAATGTGGGACAGCCGATGAGCCTCTGGGGGTAGCTAACCCCATTCTGAGCAACCATCCACCATGAGTAGACACCAAACGGCGAATGTTCAGTGGCTATCTAAGATTAATCTGGGTATTTAGGTTGGAGATGATCCCCAAGTCACATTGTGAGTTCATATGAAACACTAATTTAAGCATTTGCCAGATGCAACATTGACAAGCCTATCTTTTTTCCCCAGAAGAGTGGAGAGTTCAACTGTGGGGATCGTGGCAAAGAGATTCTGTGGTGGCCTGCTCTCCACCAATGTGGTTAAGCTGGAGGTCCATTTCCCAGAGCCTCCTTCCCTGTATATTTTCAAGCTGGACTTTGCCAAAAGAGGAATTCACACAAGCTCTGGAAGGCAAAAGAGAAGCGATGGCCGGTGCTCTCTCTGAAGATTGTTGTCATTAGATGTGATGACAGACAGATGCGGGGACGCTGGTGGGTTTCATTTGTCCTTGCTCTCCTCTTGCTGCCCTGATAGTCTTCTCAGCTGAGGATCTTGTTAACCTACGGTGGCCCCAGGCCCACCCTTATTTATTGCTGCATCTCCAGTGCACGGCACAGGTCCTATCTTACAGGGGTTCGTTGTCTGAAGTGCTCATTGAGTAAATGCATACACGGGGTGGTGTCACCATGAAGACACACTCCCCCAGCCCTAGTCCAGGGAGTCAGACTGCTTCCAGGAAGGATGCCTGTCTCATCTCATGGACTCAGAGTCACTGTTCCCTGCTCCCCCCACCACTGTGCATGGGCTGGTCACCTCGCTTTTATGACAGGTTCCTGTCATTGGGTCAGCTACGGGCCGTCCCAGCCTTACCACATATTATTTATTTCCCCCTTCACATTGCTGAAAAAATGGATGCACCCAGAAGATATAACATGTCTATTTTGTAGCTGTAAGCACTTCCAGCATGAGGTCTTAGGCTCTGAAAACAAGGACTAGAATCTTTGTCCAACAACCTGCCCTTCCCTGAAGACATTCGCAGCCACCTAGAGTTTGGAGTAAGTTGAGGCTGCCTGAAAGAAGACACAGAAGGGGCTAGAAGTGCCCTTCCATTTCTCTGGAAGCGTCACCCTCCCCCTTCCTCACTCCCATGCCTCTATTCCTTGTTTTTAGACACACTGCACTGGTTTTTAGCCAACTTCATACAGTCAATTCTGGACACAGTTTGTGGATGTCCCATCAGAAACAAATGATCTCTCTCTCTCTCTCTCTTTCACACACACACACACACACACACACACTAAGGGAAACATCTTACCACCACACTTCATTTAAACCAGGGAAACAGTGGGTGGGTGGGAACTTGAGGAAATCACTAAGGAAGGCATTTAAAGAGTTTCCGATGATGGTTCACATCTGGAAACTGGTGAGATGCAGCTCTGACAACTCACCAAATTGACTGTGGAGTGAGCCCTGAGAAAGGAGCCCAGCTGGTATGGGCCACTGACGTGAAGGATTAGGTCATGGCTGTTCAGGGGCCATTTACTTCCTCGCTCTTCACAAGATGCTACTGAAGCACTGGGAGCATGAGGTCTTGAACTTTTAAGCCAAACAAGGCTTTACGATAACCCACTTCAAAATGAGTCACTTAGGTCACCTAGGGGTGCCTGGGTGGCTCAGTCGGTTGAAGGGTTCAGGACTGACTCTTGGCGTTGGCTCAGGTCATGATCTCATGGGTCATGAGATCGAGCCCCACATCAGGCTTCGTGTTCAGCAGGGAGTCTGTTTGAGATTCTCTTCCTCTCCTCCTGCCCCTCCCCCAACCTGCAGGTGCACCTGCGCTCTCTCTAAAGTAAATACATCTTTTTAAAAAAATGAAGCCACCTGAAGAATAGTGTTTTGAATTTTTTCTCTTTTACTCCAAACAAAAATACATATCGTTAAAGGAGTGAAATCAATAGCACAGTAATAATGGTATTAAATTGCCTAACATGTATCAATTTCTTCCCATGTGCCAGATACTCTGTAATGGGCTTTATGTGGCTTATCTCATTTAATCTTCACAACAAAACTCGGGGAACGGTCTCCTTTTTTACAAACTGAGGCTTTGAGAGGTTTAATAACTTCTCAAGGTCACATACCTGATGTTATGGACTGAATATACGTGTCCCCCCAAATTCCTGTGTTGAAGTCCTAACCCACGTGTGGCTGTACTCGGAGCGAGGAAGTAGTGAAGGTGAAATGAGGTTGTAAGGGTGGGGCCCGAACTGATTCGGGTCCTTACAAGAATGGACGCCTGTGAGCTTGCTCTCTGCTCATGACCACGGGACAGAGGTCGTGGGAGCACCCAGGGAGAAAGCGTCTGTCTGCCACCGGAGGGGAGAGCTTTCACCAGCTAGAAACCCTTCTGGCACCTGGAGATTGGACCTCTGCTCTCCAGAATCGTGAGGAAGCCTGTTTCGGTTGTTGCAGCCACCGAGTCTGTGGTATGCGTTCATGGCGGCCCCAGCTGACCAAGACCCAGGACAGCCCACTGCGCTGGGATTACAAGCTCCAGAGCCTTCACTCGCCGCCCTAAATTGCCTCCTAGAAATATCATCATTTAAACATTTTTATGTTTTGACAAGTGTCATCATGGTAGTTTTGATATTTCAATTCAGGTGAGAAATGTTTTAAAAACTTGGCGCTGTGGTGCACAGATGTCTTCTTACATTGACGGCCGCGTGAAGCAGTTTCACTAAATTTGGATGTCTGGAAAAGTAATTTTTTTGAGCCTGGAAGCAGGTTGGAAACGTTGCACCCAATAATAACAGTTGGACTTTTGGCTTATGAAATACTTCAGTGGGAAAGTATTTGCTTCAGTCTCTGCCTGCTATCATAGTTGAAGGCTTGCGATCATAATTGCCCTTCCCCTGAACTTTCTGAATTTGAAAACCATGTGGAAGTGTCGTTTGTCTTGTATAAAAAACGAGGCCAGGCGAGGTTTGAAGAACCGACACTAAGAAGTGCGTTTATCGAGGTCTCAGTCATTTAGAGAATGATTATCTGGTGTGTGAATGATCTTTTTATTTCTCTCTCCCGCCCCTGAACGTACTATAAGGAGACATCTGGCTTTGACACTTTCTTCTGCATGCTGGCCCGTCCTCACCGCTGCTGGCCAACCCCCTTCTTGGGAAGTGGCTATCAGCCCCTCAATAGGCCAGCCCTGTTCGGAGCAGGGGCTTGTCAATAGTTAGGTAAGGAGGGCTGCCTCTGGCTCCGCTTTTGTCCCCTGTTGCGTGAAGGTCAAGTTTCCTTCTTATGTAGGGGAGGGACAGTTTCATATGCACGGCCCTCGATCCACTTTTCTGTCTCTAACGGACTTTCTCTTTTGATTAGTAACTTTGGCCTTTGGGCATCGTCTTCTACATCCACGCTGGCTTCTCTTAGACAATTCAAACCGTTTGAAAGGACAGGGAGGTAGATGGATCGGCAAAAACAGCGCACGATCTCAACCATACCCGTTGCTAACACCTGACCTAAACTTCCAGGCCTGTTTTGATGTTCAGGTACACATTTAGATGCCTGAAAAGCTACGCATTTCAGATCACACTGGAAAGGTGTTAAGGAACCTGAGTTTCCCCCTTCGTGTACTCGGGGATGTCTTTCCTTGTCAGTATATACGCTTGTCCACTATCCTTTTGTTACAGGCTTCTGTGAGTGCAGATTCAACCAGATGATGGCAAGAGTAGAGCCTAGATTGTGTCCTGTGAAGTACCAAGTCAAGGTCTTCAGGACTAACTCCAAGGAGGACCCGACTGTTAGGAGATGCCATGTGCCCCAAGAGCTAGGCATAGTAAACTCTGTGGGCCTTACATTTTTGGGGGGCACTGGGAGGAGTGCAGTGTCCATGGAGATAGTCTTTCTTCTCCTCTTACTGCCCAACTGGGGGAGAACTGAGGGAAGGATGCTTACCAGATTTTTCTCCCTCGAATCTATGGAAGGGACCTCAATATAACTGGTCATAAAATTTCCGGGTGACTGTAAGAAGGAGGAGCTGGTGTGCTGTCCCTTGGTCATACTCAGTGGCTAGCTTCGAGCTGCAGGCAATGGTAGGGAAGGAATGGGAAGGCACTGGAAAGTAGAGCAGCCATGGGAGAGGGGCAGTAATCGCCCCTCTGAGGTTCCATTCCCTGGGACTTCGGGTGTCTCGGTCACCTTGCTGGATCCAGGTCGGGTGGCAGAGGGTAGTCGGAATGTGCAGTGGGGGCTCACGGGAGACCACTGTGGCGTGGGCACAGGAAGTGTTTGCATCAGAGACCGTGGAGCCAAGCCACCAGCTGGGTGACAACAGAGCCCGGTCTCACAGGGAATGGCGAGTGCCTGTGAGCCTGCTTGGGATTAAGCCTCTCGGCAGCGGGGGAGCTCCTGGGGTCCCACCCATCTGTGCGGTCTGCACCGAGTGTGTGGTCCTGCTGTGTGAGTGTTGTTACTGACAGAAAGTGCGCAACAAACACCAAACTCCCCCAGGCAGTCAAGTCACGAGGCTCCTTTACGTGCTCCCTCACCTCCACTCCACTCCAACACTGGGGGGGGGTTAGGCACAGGGACAAGGGTGTGTGAGACAGTAGGTGTCCCCCCTGAGTGTGAGCACGCGCACATACACGTGGGGGCATGTATTCAGTCTCCAAGTCCTCGTAGCCACTGAGCGGCAATTAAGGTGACAGCTTTGAAACAAATGAGTTTGAGGTTTGGTTTGGTTTGGTTTTTGCAGGCGGAGTGAGAGTGCTTGAGCTGGGGGGTGGGGGGAGGGGTAGAGAGAGAACTTCAAGCAGGCTCCATGCTGAGCACTTGGAGCCCAACATGGGGCTTGGTCTCAAAACCCTGAGATCACGACCTGAGCCAAAACCAAAAGTTGGATGCTCAACCGGCTGAACCACTGGGGCGCCCCTGAACTTGAGGTTTTAAATTAACAAAGTTCTCTTGATAAGAGGGAACCATGAACAAACTGACCAAAGGGTTACAGATTTGTATAGGGATATTATCAGGAGAGGCTGCTGCACCATGGGCAATGGTGGTAGAGATGACAAGACAGAGCCATTTCACGTGTGTCCACGTGCTGAGATGAAACAGACCCTTTTCATTTTTTATGATAGCTGCATAGTTTTATATTCTCTGGCTGTCCGTAAAGTATAAGCCAGTATCTTTCTTATAGAATTCGGTCATTTAGTAATTTCTGATTTTCACTGTTGCAAAACGGCCATGAAAATATTTTTTTAAAGATTTTATTTATTTATTTATTTTACAGAGAGAGAGAGAGAGGGCGAGAGTGGGGGGGAGGCACAGGGAGAGGGAGACAGAGGATCTCAAGCAGACTCCACACAGAGCCTGATGTGGGTCTTGATCCCGTGGCCCTGAGATCCTGACCTGAGCTGAACTGCTTAACCCACTGAGCCACCCAGGCACCCCTAAACTGCCATGAAAATCTTTATGCAAACATTTAAAAAAAATCTTTTTTTTAAAAAAAAGATTTTATTAATTGAGAGAGAGAGTGAGGGACATCAAGGGAGGGGGAGAGAGAGCATGAGCAGGGGGTAGGCAGATGGAGAGGGAGAGGCAGGCTCAGGGCTCCAACCCAGGATCCTGGGATCATGACCTAAGCTGAAGGCAGAGGCTTAACTGACTGAGTCACCCAGGTTCCCTCAGACATTTAAAAATCTTATATCCAATTATTTGTTTTCTGATAAATTCCTAAGAGGTGACTGCTAGGGAGGATAGGACTTTACAATATGATCAGATTGTTAATATCTGAGGTTCAACTGTGGCACAGAGAAGAGGCAGAGTGGGGAAGAGGAAGTATATAAACTTAGATTTATTGTCTAAGGATCCATTTTTCAATTGACTGGCAATCAGTAACGCATTAAAATCATAAAGTATTTTAAAAATAAAACATTATTATATTCACATATTAATTTAAATGTAATTTTCCAGCTATCAATGAAGAGGTATTCCTATGTTCAATAATAGGCATAATACGCAATAATAATAGGCATAATACATACTGCACATTCATATAGCGGCTTTCTGGATGAATTCAGTTAACTGGAGAAGCTATTAACGTAGTAAGAGAGTAAGAACATATGAAGGAGATTTCAAAAGAGCCCTCAGAAGCAGGTATTTTCACTGGATTTCATTGGGCTCCGTTTGTTGGCCTGGCGATTTGATGACATCCGTAGCAATTAAAACATACACTCCCCATGTTGAAGGACTTCACCTTCAAGAATTTGTTTTACAGAAATACTTACCTATGGCCACAGGATCTACATGCCAGAATGTTCCCAGCCACAGTCTGTCTGAAGTTACCAATGTCCACCAGCTGGCAATGGGACAGGTTGTTTAAATCAATTATAGTTCATCCATACGATGGCAATCCATGCAGCCATTAGAAAAAGAAACCATATCAGTATGGAATGTTTCTAACATATTGCTGCATTTTAAGAAGACAAGGCACAACACAATGTGTGGTGCATGTAAAAAAGTCTTTTCCTTGAAGGGGCACAGAATAGTTCTAGAAGTATGCTGAGAAACTGTTTGCAATGGCTGTCTCTAGGAACAGCAGGCTTGTAGAAAAGGAGTGGAAGCGAGGTTTGTGTTTTACTCTTTTTCCTGTTTGAAAAAGCTGAAACTAATGAATGACTAATTCAAATCCATTTGAGCAAAGTAAACAACCACACACATAAAAGCCTTTACCTGTCATCCTCTTCTGTCCTCTGGGAAATGTCCTGTTTCTGTTACAGCCGATCCTGGGGCAGTAAAGGGTGAGGATACCAAGTTAGTCATATCCTTCTAGAGCATCTTGCCTGAGAGGCAAAAGCCTGTCTTTACATTATACTGACCCTCAAATTCTAGAGCCCCACATTTATCCTGGCTCCTCTTTAAGGATTTGAAACAACATGAAACCTCTTAGTAGAAAAAAAGTTTCAAAAACATGATTAGGTCATTATTGTTACTGACTTATTGTTAAATTGTTCTTTAGTGACTTAAAAATTAGTGAGGTTTCCTTTCTGGCAATATGGTAGGATAAAGGGTAGATATCTGAGAGTCTTTCCTGGTACCAAACACCTAAAATTGCTGAACAACATATAAAAATGAATAATGGTCTGCTATCCTGGCAAGAAATGAATGTTCAGAGGCCAGAAATAATGAAAAAAAAATTCTAATGTAGGGGAAAAAGTGAGTGCTGATGTCAGCATTCACCCTGAGTATATCTGGATTTAAGTGGCTCTCACACATGCCAAGGACAGCAAACCAGGCCTGGGACCCAAGCCTCGTTGTAGTCAGATTGGAGACCTCAAATCAAGCTGAACCCCTCTAGTGGGTAAACTAGGATGACACCTGCTCACAGACAGGAATTATAGGAAGTCTTTCCTGTCTTGGC
>CM053603.1:54070234-54087832 GCA_028646535.1 Procyon lotor
GAGAACTGAAGCTTAGAATCACCTTGTCCACAGCCTGCCCCAGCCTGGGTGATCGATGCACAGTGACTGGGGACTTGTGTCTGGGGGCATCCTCTGGGATGCTCAGGCAGAGATAGGAAATGGGGGCGTGTGTGGGGGGTAGAGGCTATGAAAGAACAGGGTGCAGGGAGCAGGGCTGGCTAGAGAGAGCCTCAGACTGTGCTGTGGGGTGATTAGGGTGTCCATCAACTCGACAGGGACCCTTCCCCCTCTCCCTACCAACATCGTAATCAGTCATTGACCGAGCCTGCCTGGGAGGAGTGTGGCCACAGCTTGATTGCTCTGGCCATCCTGAAGGGGCTGTGGCTGGGGACTGTCCCCTGAATGGCAGGTGACACAGGGGCTGCACACCTCCATGGTGGTCATGGAGCCCATCATTGTGAATTGCTGTTAGGAAGTTATGAGATGCGCTGCTCGGCCAGCAGTCGTGGCTGGGGATTATCTGTGCCTTTGCTTATTACACTGGGTCAGCACGGGGAACATTAGGATTCTGGCCTCAGGCAGACTCCAGAACATTCTAGCTACCAGCTGACGCCTGGGGTGCCTCTTCCTGATTTCAGGGATTTTGTAGGTGAAGGATGGAGGAGGGAGAGAGTCCCCCCTTACTTCGAACCATCGGGCAACTGATGAGCTCCTGACCAAAGGGAGCAGCAGGAACTCATCCCTAGTACCTTGTGAGCCACAAACCATTAAGCCAAGTGGATTGGTGACCATCCAAAGCAGAAGAAAGTGTTTTATCATGACCTTCCTTTTTTTTTTTTTTTTTTTTTTTGCCAGAAGGAGCCTTAGAAAGTGAAAATGAATCCAAGATTGGGAAAAAATCTAGAGTCTTTGAAACCACAGGCTCGCTAGGTCCCCAGTTTCTGCTTTGTGGGAGAGAGCAGAAAGGTCTGCTGTTGTGAGTTTCAGTTCACAGCTGAAGCAGCACGGTGGCGGCAGCCGGGCCCGTAAGTCCTTAGCATGTGTTGAGTACGGTTCTATGTGCTTTGGATGCATCAGTTCATTTCGTGTTCCCGAAGCCGAGCTGGTTGTCATTCTAGCCCCATTGACTAAGGGGAACACTGACACATGGACGTGTTGCTTGCCCAGGTCATGTGGCTGAAGTGGCAGAGCTGGGGTGTGTGCCTTTGCCTCTCACAGAGTCAGGAGTCTGAATTTGGAGCTTCAAGGCATCCAGGCATCTGTCTCATGAGGTTCTGTCCCGCCTGGCTTTGCTGGAAAAGTTTGGGAATTATTATAGTGGCAGCTTCCCTGTGGGGTACTCATGCGTGACCCGCTGGCCACCTGTGGGGGGATACTGGGGTTCTGCTTTCCAGAGATGCTTGATCACTGAGGAAACAGGGATCCAGAGATCCTGCCAGGGACATTTGTAGGGCCCGCTCTCACACCGCATCTCTGCGAGGGTAAGACAGAAGTGTCCTAGGAAAGATGGCACATTCTGGAATATTCCTTGTATCCATCCTAACCTCCCTGGGCTGCTTTTGTTACCATCTCTTCATCCCCATTTAAGAAGCTCTATTTAAAGAGGGGATGGGGAAGGTAGCCATGGTGGCCAGTGTTCAGGACTCACCCCTGGATTTATAACTTTATCAAAGAACCCCACACTGTCAGACTTTCTGCACCAGCGGCCAGTGTGTGAGAGAGGATGCTTTGTGTCCCCTCAAACCTGAACCTAAAAAAATGCAAAACCAACTTTGTCCATGTCCACACATCCCTTGGTGTGCTGAAGCCCAGTGGCCCTTCCTACCCCATCCTGACTGGCCAGTGTCCCAAAGCTGCAATGGGTACAAAGCCTTGTGCAGGATATTCCAAAAGGCGGGACCACACCTCTCATTCACTACGTTGGGTCCTAGGGGGTAGGTCCTGGCTCTGCCTTCACTCCGGCCTCTGATTTCCCAGCAACAACCAAACCCATGGTTTCTCAGTCTTAAAAGGGGGAGCTGCGGAGATGCACGAGTGCATGGTGGCCCCCAAGGGTGGGCTTCAAGGTCAGCTCCGCCCCCATTTAGCTGTTTCAGCCTCAAGGACCTTTGTAGGGCCTTCAGTCCCTTCAGCTGTTTGAGTCTCGTTCTGCTCTCTGGAAAAGAGGAATAATAGTTTCTCCCTCATCGCAACTTTCCTTAAAGGAGATGTCTGTGAAGCCAGGAACGCCACCTCTAGCACATAGGAAGCCCTTGATAAGTACCAGTAGTTCTTTTTCTTGTTGCTTTGATCTGGCCTTGGGAACTCAGGGTCCTCTTCATCCTGACTTGAGACGCTCAAAGAGCACTTACAGTACATTTGTTGATGCCTCTGTTCATTTATCAAAATCAGAGTGTCCATACTCAGTACAGAAATGAACAAGCTAATTCTCTGTGAGATGCACTTGTTATGGGTAGTCTCTAACATTTTGGTCATGCTTTCCATAAATCTGCATTTTCGTGTATTCATTTACATGCTACCTGCTTCCAGAAAGGCTCTCAGATGGCTCCTTCAATTGGAGGCCTGTGGGATTGTATATCCCAGAGCTTTGCATGCTGCTTTCTGCTCTCAGCAGGTGGGAGGCTGCCCCTGTTGTGGGGAGCCCTGGCCCCCATCCTGGGTCACATAAGTCTGAGAGGTAGGTCTGTAGTCCTAAGGTTGGGAGCGGTGGTGAGAATTTTAGTCCAAAAGGATAAACGTATAAGGGTTGACCTATTCTTCTTGGAGAAGAGAATTAGAAGAAAGCAACGAGAGGACCCTACGGTTTTTCTCAAATCTCACAGAGGTCTTGGGATTTTGCCTCTCTTGGATTTTAATGTTTACTTGATGCTCTCAGGTGGGGAAAGAGAACATTGGCCCTTTCACCTTGCTTCCTTCTCCAGCTGCCGCTTCTCGGTGCATCTGCCAAGACCCGAGTCCCTGGCCAAGGCAGTGGCCTCTGAGGACATGTCAGTCCCTGACAGAGCCGCCAGCAGGCTGATGCCTCTCCAAGGAGGGGACCCTGCCTGTGCTGCTGCTCTTTCCCAGTTGGGCATGAAAGCTGCCTATTTCCTTCTCTGACCAGCATTCGGATCATAGCCCCCCCGCCCCCCCACTGCTTTCTTTACTCCAACCTGAAGTTCCCAGAATAAAAATATTATTGCCAGCCCTTGGGAGTA
The DNA here is from genome assembly GCA_028646535.1 of Procyon lotor. Classification (NCBI taxonomy): domain Eukaryota; kingdom Metazoa; phylum Chordata; class Mammalia; order Carnivora; family Procyonidae; genus Procyon; species Procyon lotor. Next base: position 54,073,393 of record CM053603.1, read on the forward strand.
CTTTCTGTGTCCCAGAGGCGCTATGCTCGTGGTCACTCTGAGGCAGTGGGGCTGCTGTGAGGCGCAGAAGCCAAATCCAAGGTTATCCAGCAAGTAGATTGCCAAGCTGTGATTTGGACCCAGGTGGACTTAATGCTTGTCTGGCCATTCTCAGGATCAGCCTTGCTGCTGCCCCGTCCCCCATCAAGCCCCTGTCAGGGGTATCCATTTCCTAAGGAGGAAGGAAAATTCCCTCCATGCTTTTTCTGGGGGCATTTCTGTCTGCTCTTGGCCTTGGCAGATGAAAACTCCTACCTGTTTTCAAAAGTCGGGCCATCCTGGATGCACCCCCTCCCCCCACACCCTGTCATTTGCCGTTCCTTTTTGTGCCTCACTGCTGTCCTGGGAAGGGGACCATGCGTTTGTACTATCTTGTAAGGATTGGGGCGGGGGCTGAGTGGCCAGGGGACTTGCCCGAAGTCACAAGGCTAGAGAGGAGGTGGCATGCTCTTCATGGCTGTTTCTGCCACCCCACCTGGCCTGTCCCACATCAGCGCCCTCAGTAAAAGTTTGTGGTCCTCGGTGGCTGTAAGGTTCCTTTGGGGAAGGAAGGGAGGCCAAGGAGCTGGAGAAGCAGTAGCCGTGACCATGCATAGTGGTCACATAGTGACCGGTAGAAGTGGTTCTCAGCTGCAGAGCTAGGTCAGTGGGCTGGACTCCAGGGTAGCTGGTGGACAACAGAGGTGCCATAGCCCAGGTCCCTTCAGAAGGGGCCTGTCCTACCATGATGACACGTCTGTTTTCTGTGACCACAATGCTGTGTAACACACCACCCGAAGCCTCGGTGGCCTAAACCAGTCACCGTGTGCCCTGTAGCTCGGGAATGTGTAGTTGGCAGTTTAGGCTGGGTTCAGCCGGATGGTCCTTCTCCCGGCTGGGCTCGTGCATGTGTCTCTGTCAGCTTCTGGGTGGGGTGGTTGGCTGGCCGGCCAGCTGGCTGGTCTGGGATGGCATCAGTTGGGACGGCTCATCTCGCTTGTCTCTCCTCCTCCAGCAGCGTGGGCTTAACACACGTGGTGGCTGGGTCAGGGTGCCAAGAGAGCCCTCAGAAGGCTGCATGGTCTCTTGAAAGCAAAACTGGGAAGTCAAACCATGCCCCCTCTGTCACATTCGGTTGGCCAATGCAAGTTACAGGGCCCGCCCACATTCAGGGGGTTGGAGGGTGGAAATAGACTGTACGTCCTGACGGGCGGAGCTACAAGGCCCCATTGGGAAGGACGTGGTTACGGGAAGGATGGAGAATCACAGCTACTCTTGCAGCCTGCTGCTAGTGGCGAGGGGGTCCTAGCCACTCCTGGATTTCTGTGAGCTCGGTGGAGGGTCTGAATACATTCCTGGTTCTGAGGAGCCCCTGGGAGTGCTGCTGGGAGGGGGAGCAGGGATGAGTTGGGTGCTAGGGCGTTGGGCCTACTGTCTGACCATTCTCACTTTTCATTGAGCACCAACTTTGTATCAAGCCCTGTGCTAGCTACTTGATAAACATTAAGCCCTGCAAGAACCCTTACTAGATACATTTCAATTCTTCCCATTTTACAGAGGAAGAAACCTGAGGCCTAGAGTAGTTAAGCTCTGTGACCTCAGAGAAGTTTATTAGTGGTCATGGCAGAAGTGAACCCTATTTTAGCCCCGTGCTTCTTACACTTTACCCCCTGAGTAACTTGCCCTCAAAGCTTAGAACTCAAACAGAACTATTAGTTTAAAGCGCCTAAAATGCAATTAGTATCCCCTGGTTTGAGTCAGAGTTTCAGGGTCCCCAACTGTAAAAAGAAGAGCTTCTGAGTCCTTCCAGGGTCGCCAGCTCCCTGCCACCTGGTCGCCAGGTGGCAAGCATTGGCCCCGGGGCGTGTCTCCTCTCTGGGAGTGAAGGGTTCCATGTGGTCACACGTGGCTCCGTGACACCAACTAGCCCTCTCTCTGTTCAAGGGAGGTGGAGTGATTCCTGGGATTTCCAGGCAGTGCGGTGGGACACGCAGTGATTGAATTCCACTCACAAAACTGACACATGGGGTTCCGGGGAAGCTTTGGCATTGGGTTCAGATGCACAAAAGCAAAGTTAATGCACTTAAGGTTTTCAGTGCCCACTTGCTGTCCTCGATCGCACTGTAATTTCACCCTCAGGAACCACAACTGTGGTGTTTGTGGGTAGGACAAGAGCCTTCCCCAGGGAGGCAGCGCGGTCCTTTTCTGTCCCCTGTCAGCTGGGGAATTTACCTGCTCTTTGCTCTCCCGATGCGAGGGATCGGTTCAGAGCAGATGCTTAGTGGGCGTGGAGCCTCTGTAGCTGGCTTGACCACACGCTTGCCCACTGAGGAGGTGGCTGTGTTGGAAAAATAGAGGGTGGAGGAAAGAGTTTGGAGGACTGGAAAGAGGATGCCCTTTGACGTGGATGCCCAGGGCTTCAACCCGAGCTCTGCTGCTTACCAGTGGTGTAACCCACCCTCTCTGAGTAAAATGCACATGAGACGCTGCCCAGCAGGGTTACCTGGAGCAAGAAGTCGGACTACCTGTGAGCATGACTGGTGCCGGCCGATGAACTGATGGGCCCCCATCTCCAGACAGGTGTGGGAGAGAGGCAAACCTCTGGCCGTCACTGTGTCAGCAGCATACCCATTTTAGAAAAGCAGGAAGCTGATCGATAGCCTGATGTGGAAGAGTGAAGGGCTTCTTTCTATTTTAAACCCCAGCCCTTTGGCGTGACAGAAATTCCCAAAGTTCTAACCCGGGAGCAACCCGCAGAGCCTCATGCGGGCTTTTTCCCCCGCAAGATGGCATGGGGTGGCTGGCAGCAGGGGGCTGGTCGCTCCACACTTGCTGGCTCTTGTTTCCTGCTTTCTGGCTGCTGTGGGGTGGGCAGAATAGGGGGGTGGGCACTGCACACGACTGTCGGGGTGCGTGTTGCCATGTGGCACCTCACTGTGCTTCGTGGGCCTGAGCACGTCCCCTGACTACCTTTGGCTACCTCTTTCTCCATCTGTAAAATGGGCATAATAGTGCCTTCCATGGGATTGTTCCGAAGATTAAATGCAATTCTGCCTTGAAGGAGCCTCGCCCAGCACGGGTACACTCCGAGTGCCTGACACACCCTGGTTGTCCTTGTAGCCTGAGTTGTGAATTAAGGAGAGGACTCTGAAATGTCTTCGCAGTTTGAGTGCAGCTTTAACTGGGGCTGGGACCGGAGGAGAGTCTCACTTCTCAAGGTCATCTGTCTACACTGGCTCCAAAGGGAACAAGATGCTGTGTAATCAGTGTAGGTGGTTATATCGTGCTTCTCAGACGATATGTTGGCCCGAGAGCTGGTTACGAGGTGCGTTCTGACCCCGCCGGCTGAGACCAGAGATTCTGCACCTCCCTCGAGCTCCCGGGTGTCCTCCAGGCTGCGGGACCATGGACTGCACTCGAAGCAGCCCTCCAAGGTGCGAATCAGCCTGATGCTTTATTGACAGGAGCCTGTCGGTGGGGCCACTTGGGACCCTTCATGTGGTAACTGTACAAAGGACAGAAAACTCTCGGTGTCCTGTCAAGGGTACCAGGGGAGATTTGGGGGTTGGATCTTAGAAGTGGCCGGGCTGTCTCGTTATAACTCAGAGAGTGATGAGAGAAAAGGCAGATGGCATCTTCATGGTGGCCTGTCCTGAACTCTGGGCGGTTGCATGCTCTCCGTCTCTTGGGATCGGCCTGGCAGAGGGCCAGCTGAACTAACTTCAGAGGAGTCGGGCTCATCGGCTGGCCTGCCGCCGCAGTCTCGCTGGAGGGCGGCCTGGGTAAAGAACGGCTCCAGGCTGCAGAGGAAGCCACAGCGACCTGTGAACACAGAGATACAAGCTCCTGTTCCACCGCGCCAGCCTGGGGAGTGCACACGTGTGTGCACACACTCCCTTATCTCCGGCTTCATTTCCCACTACAAAGGATTTGGGAGAAACCTTCTCAGCTGGCCTCCTGATGAAGATGAAGAGTTGGATCCAGAGCATTGTGATCTGTGCTCCATCAGCCGCTGGTCAAATCCCTGAGGACCTTGGGTTTGGAAGGGAGAAACGATTCCGTGGATCCTTTTTCCACCTTAGGTTTTGATAAAACTTCACCCCTCTGGGTCTCTGCTCTGTGTAATCTGGAAGAAGGATCACCTGGGAATTCAGCCCTCCAGGGTCCCTTCCCAGGATAACCTGTGAGCCTGGGTCAGTGAATTTGGCGCTGTCTTTCATGATCAGGGTTCCAGTGCCTTTTGGGGGGTTGGGATCGGAAAAACAGCTTGTTTCTTGAAGCCATTTCTCTCCCTTGCTACGTAAATAGTTCTCCCCTTTGTCTAATTTTGGTGATGTTTACAAAATGAATTGCAAGTGGCATTTATTCGCTGTGCTAATGTAAATTAGGCGTTTGTGGGAACTTTTGGACCCAGCCCCGTCCCGCTGGGGTTTCTCGAGCGCAGGAGGCATTTTATGTTCGTCGGCTCCTACAACCTGACATGTGGAAAGGCCGCGGATGTTTCGGCCGTTTAGACCTGTCAAAGTGCTAATTCTTCTCACCTGTGAAAACATAACTGGCATTATCGAGAGCAACCCTTGGCTTGCCCCTGTGGTTGTGAAGCTCAGCCCCAGAAGCCAGGGGGGAAATTGATCCCTTAATGTGGCTTTCTTCTCGCTGGAGTTTCGTTTTGCGTGTCATCGTGCATTTGAGGTGGAGCAGCCAAGAGCCCGCCGAGCTGCCCTGGTGCGGTCTGTGTGGGAAAGCGCCTGCTGAGATTCCTGATGGCTGTGGGTTCCAGCCTTGCTGCTGGGGATCCTGCAGCTGGGGCCCACAGTGGCGAGGCCGCAGGAGCGGGAGCTGGGGTGTGACTCAGGGGCCTGTGCCCCTCAGACCCTGCACAGAGTCAAGCATGGACTCAAGACCAGACCCACCTGGAAAGAAACTTGCCAGTAAGGGCTGGTTTCCCTGGCTTCACGTGTCCTCAGTGATCCTTTGTGTTCTGGGCGGTGAGGGATTGGGCTCGGAGGCAGTGGGAGTTAAGACGGGACCCACGTGCCTTCTCGTGAACCTGATACTACATCTCTGAGCCCGATTAGTGTGGCTGCTCAGGCTTTGCTGCGGGTCCATCGGAGGGCCCCAGACTTCTGGTGTCTGATAGCTAGATCTCCAGTCCTTTCAGCCATGGTACTGGGGAGGGAGCGGTGTCATTCTGCGGCCAGGTTTGGGGTGAAGGTCATGATCCCAAGGTGAAGGTGGTTTTCAGGACAAAGTGTAGGGAGCTTGGGCCAGCTTTCCACATCTCCGGGGAGGCTGTCCAGGGTCATTTTAGCCTCTGCTAGATCACTTATCCACAGACACATAGTGCATGATGCATTCTACGCCGGGGCCAGTGGGGGCTGGCATACTGCACAATGCGCCTGGTACCTTCTGAGGAGAACTGCATCTCCTTTCCAGGCTGCCACACAGAAGGAGCAGCGACTTAGAATTTTCCTGCTCTGTAGACGCAGGTGTAGCTCTTGTTCAGAGTCTCACCTTACAGGGCCTTTTCAACATGGCTTGTGGTTCGGCACATACCGGGCCTGGTACTGGTTAGTCTTCTCCACTTTCCTCCTGCGCTTGACTGCTGTCCGGGAACAATACGTGAACATGTAGGGCACGAGTGTTTGTGTAACATCCGCAGGGGAGCTTGTGGCCAGCTCCCCCCATGTTCTGTGTCCACACAGCCCCGAATGCATCTCTTCTGTTGTCTTAGCATTCTTACTCCTGTCCTCCAGTGGGCGGGGGGGGGGGGGGGGGGGGGGGGGGGGGGGGAGGCAGGAGAGCTCATCCCCCCAGCAGTCTCCTATTCAAGATGAAGGATGCAGGGTTTCGTTATTGTCCCTATTTCTATGTGAACTCTTCTACCTCTGGTTGGTGTTGGGGTAGAGGATACAGTTTATAAATCTACCCTCCTGCTATTTCTTTCCTATTTTGCTCTAAATATACATGCCTTGTGTGCGGTGGGGGCGGCAAGGGGATGTAGAAGAGAAATGGCATCTCCAAGGGGCACCTGGGTGGCTCAGTCATTAAGTGTCTGCCTTCGGCTCAGGTCATGATCCCAGGGACCTGGGATCGAGCCCCATATCGGGCTCTCTGCTCGGCAGGAAGCCTGCTTCTTCCACTACCATTCCCTCTGCTTGTGTTCCCTCTCTCGCTGTGTTTCTCTCTGTCAAATAAATAAAATCTTAAAAAAAAAAAGAAATGGCACCTCCAAATTCCCCACTTTTTATTATTGTTATCATTGTTTTATACACCTCCAGAAAAGTGTCTGTGTCATATGCACAATTCAGTGAATTGTCACCTTTGTGTAGACACTACTCAGTTTGCAAATAGAGCATCATAAGCACCTGCAGAAGCCCCCTCCCTAGCTGCAGCCCTCCTTGCTCCTCCCCAGGGGTAACCCATAGCATGATCTCTAGCACCAGTTAGATTCGGGCCACTTCGGTCCTGAGATAAGTGGGATCAGGCAGTGGGTACCTGCCGGGCCTGACGTCTTCTGCTCAGGGCTGTATTCCTGAGCTTCCTCATGTGGCTGCAGTTGTGTGCTCATTGATTTTCATCGCTCTGCAGAATGATACTATGTTTCTGTGCCGCCACTTACTTGTCCACTCTGGCGCGGGGGACCCTTTGAGTGTCGTCTAGCGTTCAGCCATGACATTTTTAGCTGGGAACATTTTTGTCCATGTCTCCCGGTAGACCCACGTATGCATTTCTCTGGGGTATGTTTCTGGAAATGGGATTGCCGGGACCTCGGGTAAGGCCCATGTCCCGCTTTCTTAGGAACCTAGTGGTCCTGTCGGTCTGCACTCCCCCTAGCAGTGGATGAGGGTTCCTGTTCCTCCATATCCTTGCCAGCACTTGGCGTTTTCGGTCTTTTTGGTGTAACCTAGTAGGCGTGAAGGGGTATCTCATTTGGATATCTCTGATAATGTTGTTGAGCATCTTGTCATACGTTTATTGGCCTTTTGGTTATCTTCTTTCGTCAAATATTTGGCCCACTGTTCTGTTGGGTGTCTGTATTTTCCTTATGGATTTATAGGACTGCTTTATAGGTTCTAGATCAGAACCCTTTGGTTGTATGTGTTCTCAGCCAGTCTTAAGCTTTAAAGGTGCCTGGAGAAAATCCAACAGGTTCACCGTGGAAGGCCGTTCCCCTCTGGACCCCCTAGTCCAGGATAATGCTGGGGTGCAGTTTCTTAGGGAGCTCTCACGCAGCCCTCCCCTGGCTGGGTGAGGGTTTGACCACCAGCCTCCTCTTTCCTGGTACTGGCTTGTGACAGATGTTCTTTCTTCTTGATGTGCAGGGTCCTCGTGGGCGCGCCAAAGGCAGAGTCCAAGTACAGTGCTTCAGTGAAGTCCCCCGGGGCTGTGTTTAAGTGTCGTGTCCACACCAACCCTGACCGGAGATGCACAGAATTGGACATGGCTCGAGGTGGGTGCATGTCACTGATGGATTCTATACCCTCATACTTCTTCTTTGTCTTCTCAGAGTGGCCTGATCATTCAGCCCCTCTTCTTCCCTCCCTCCCTCCCTCCCTCCCTCCCTGCCTCCCTTCCTCCCATCCATCCATCCATCATGTGTCAAGTACCTATTACTGCACAGAGATCTCCTGGTGAACAAAGCAAAGATCTCGCCCTCTTGCATCTTACAAATTACTGGGCTGAGAGACATGAAAATGAATTGTTGAGTGCAAGAAGACCAGAGGGGAGGTGGGTTGTTGATCTACACATGATTGGAGAGCTTCACAGTAGTTAGCTGGGCAGCTATGGGAGGCAGAACCTCCAAGCAGAGGAAAGCATGTCTCACTCACCGAGTGAGGACAGTGTAGCCAGAGTGCTGAGTGGGAGAGCGGAAGCAGAGGGGGTTGACGGGCTGGGCTGGGGCTGCCTCACATGGGCCCCAGCAGGCCGGAGTAAGGTGTGAAGATTTCATGGTTTGCATGAAGGGGGAGGCCATTAAACTCAGTCTTAGGCTTTATATTTTAAGTAGGGCAAGATATGATGGATGGAGTTCTTAAAAAGCTCACTTCGATCCAGTGGAAAATACATGATCCATCGTCTTTGGAATCGGGTGACTTTGCCTGGGTTCAGAGCCCAGCCCTGCCAGTTACTGGTTGGGACTTACCTCCAGAGTCCCATAGCCTCTTTGGCCTCAGTTGCCTTGCCTGTAAAGTCAGGACGAAAATACCTTCAGAAGGTTAAGTGAGAGAGGTGATTCGTAAATCTCTGCTTGGCACATAGTGGGAGCTATCTTTTCATAATCCCTTCAGGGCCTCACTCTCCAAAGTTCTTTCCCAGCAAGAGCTTCTAGTTGTATTTTTTTTGAGCAAAGAGTTGTTCTGAGATTCTTCAGCTGAAAGGGAGAGGTATCCACAGCGTTCTTTAGTGCTACTCAAAATGATGGGTTTGGGAACCACTTACTCCTGGTACATAGCAGGTTACGGAACCGGCTTCAGATCATAAACCCCCACACCGCTTCCTTCGTGGATCACGTCTTGCGATGAAAAAAAAAAAATTGGCTCAACTGAACATCCCGCAAGACGTGGTGATGGGATTGATTTACACTTTGTTCCAAGTTCCTTACTTTCTCACTGGCAGGTAACCAGCGTTTGGACTGTAGACCACCCTTTGAAAAGCAGCCCGCAGAACATATTTTCTCAAAGCACGTCTGGCTTTTCTCTTTCTCATCCAGGGAAGAATCGGGGCATGCCGTGCGGAAAGACCTGCCGGGAAGACCGGGATGATGAGTGGATGGGGGTGAGCCTGGCCCGGCAGCCCAAGGCTGATGGCCTCGTGCTGGTAAGGCCTCCTGGGGGTGTGGGGGGGGGAGGGGCGGTGCTCTGAGGACCAGTGACTCTGATACTGTGAGCAGGCTGGATGGCACGGCGACAAGGGTGTGGCCTTGGGGTTGCTGGCTCTGGACTGCCGCTTGGACCAACGACGGGTCTTTTTTATTTTCATTATCTGTCAGATGTTTAATGTCTGTTCCAGGGTGTAGGAGATACAGTTGTTTTAACATGGCAGAAGGTGTGTGAGCCGTGCTTTGAAAATCTTGTTCATGGCATAAGCATTTTTTGTGAGTGTGTTTTTTGAGGTATACTGTACGCGGAATGCACAGAATTTAAGATTACAGTTCGGGTTTTGACCATGGTACGCTCCTGTGTAATCCCCTCACCTCTTCAAGTTATAGAATATTTCTGCCATCCCCAAAAAGTTCTCTTCTCTTCCTTTCTAGTCTGTTCCTCCCCCTCCCCCCAAGGCAACTGCGGTAACAATTCGTACTACTGAGGATTACTTTTATATTTCTAGAACCTCATATAAATGGAAACCTGTCACATGTGCCCCTTTGTGTAAGGCTTCTTTCACTCTGAATGCTTTAGAGATTCACCCAGGTTGTATCAGTACTTTATACCTACATAATATTATATATTAGGAAATCCCGGTTATTTTTCATGCTTGACAGTTGGCCTTTGAACAACACAGGTTGGAACTGCATGGGTCCACTTATAGGTGGATTTTCCATAAATGTATTTTCTCTTCTGTAGGATTTTCTTAGTATTTTCTTTTCTCTAGCTGATTTTATTGTAGGAATATCGTGTCTAGTATGTATAACCTACAAAGTACGTGTCAACTGACTATGTTCTTGATAAGGCTTCAGGTCAACAGACTATTGAGTTGGGAGGAGTTGAAAGTTATATGCAGATTTCCAAGTGCATGAGAGGTCAGTGCCCCTCACCACCACAGTGTTCAAGGGTCAAGTACATTTGGCTCCCAAAGTGCACATGAGGTGCTCAAGTTCATTAGGTGCATTGAAGAAGTGCAAAGAATAGTCTTTATACCCTTGAGACTTGTGATAACCTACTGCTACGCCATCCTATGGGGTAACTGCCCGCCACATGGAGCCAGTACACTTTGAAAAACTGAATTTTTAATTTAGATCAATTTAATCACACTAGTCCCATTTTAATTGATCAGTAGCAGCCCACGGCCCCTGGCTACTGTGTTGGACAGCACACAGAGAAAACATTTCCATCACTCCAGAGGGTTTTATTGGATTCAACAAAAAAGGAATTTGTAACTGCCTCAGAAGTTTGGTCTACTTTTTTCTTTTTTCTTCTTTCTACTTTTTTCTTTTACTCTTTCCTATTATGACAGAATGCTAAAGTACCTACCCATCCTGATGTGAACAGCTCGGTGGGGTTTTCACATCCACACACATGCATGCCTGTTGCTAATCCCAGAATGTTCCCTCGTGTCCCTCTCCACTGAGATAACCAGGATTCTGACTTCATTGCCCTTTTCTTCTCATTGGCTTTTCTTGGAAGCTCTATGAAGATTTTTCTTATAAAAGCATAAGATCAAGGAGGGAAAATATTACCAGCTGCCATTTATTGAAGGCTTCCTTTGGGCCGCATGCTGTCAAGTTGAGGGTTTTATATATTTATATTTTATCCCCGGGGGAAGTAGGTTTTCCAAACACATCTAGGCAAAATGTCTCCTTCCGCTCTTTGAGGAGCCCACTTTTGTGTTAAACTTCTCCACGGCAGAGGCTGCTCTTGTGAATTCGGCCTGCCTTCTCACCACAAATGTAGCATCTGCCCCTTGCCGGGCCCCGTGGGGAGGGAGGAAGCAGCTGGATGCCGTCACCAGTATGGAGGGGTCTCCCTACTGGGACCACCATAGACCCGTTGAGGGCCCCCGACCCCACTCTTTGTCTCCATGGCCAGTGCCTTAATCACTGTTGTGGGCTTCCTGGACCTTCTCCAAGTCTCGACATTCCTCCAGAAGTAGTGGCTGACCCTGACCAGACAGTCCGGCCCCCAGAGGCCTGGAAGGCTTGTCTGCCATCCTCTGGAGAGAAGGGAAGGCGCTGATCCATATCTAGATCAGGGCAGCCTGAGGTCGAAATTTAGAGCAGTGGACATGGTGGTCTGTGGGAGGCAGAGCCCGTGATGCCCATGAGCGTGTGGAGCCTAGACCTGGAGGTAGTCTTATGGAAACGTTTCCTCTGCCCCCAGAAGGAGAACCTCTATTTGGCCAGGAGCTTGCTTCCAGAGGGTTCTGTGTCACCGTAAATCTGTCTGAGGAGGGGGCGGTCTCCGGGGATGTGAATGGCAGTGAGCATCATGGGGACCCATTAGCAAAGGAAGCCAGGGAAGGCGGCGCTGGTGCTTAGTGGAGACGGTGCCCTGACATGATAATCTGCTGTGATAATCCTGCTTTAATGCATCCCACGCAGGGCTGTTCTCCTGTCTTAACACAGTTACTGCTTCATCCACTCATCGGGCCACCCCGTGGGTGCTGGAGAAGGAGGGGCTTGTGACCGCATTCATTTTCCTCATGGCTTTTTTTTTTTTTTTTTTTTTACTGTGGTCAAAGACACAATATAACATTTACCATCTTAACCATTTTTTAAGAAAGATTTTATTTATCTGGGACAGAGCAGAGGCAGGAGGAGGAACGGACAGAGGGAGAAGGAGAAGGAGGCTCTCTGCTGAGCAGGGAGCCTAATGCAGGGCTCGATCCCAGGACCCTGAGATCATGACCCGAGCTGAAGGCAGACGCTTAACCAATTGAGCCACCCAGGTGCCCTGTCTTAACCATTTTTAAATGTGCAGTACAGTAGCATTACCTGTGTGCACTTTGTTGGGCTACAGATCTCTGAACTTTTTCATCTTATAAAACAAACTCTGTGCCGTTGAGCACTTGACCCCTTCCTGCTGCCCCTAGCCTTTGACCACCACCATTCCTGTTTCCAAGAGTTTGCCTCTAGCCAGGAACTCATATAAGTGGAATCATGCAGTATTTATCTTGTGACTGACTTATTTCACTTGGAATAATGTCCTCAAGATTCATCCTTATTGTAGCATATCACAGTATTTCCTCCTTTTCTAAAAATTTTTTTTTAGAGCCTGCACACACGCAGGGGGAGAGGACAAACAGAGAGAGAGAGAATCCTAATTGGGCTTCATGCCCAGCATGGAGCCCAATGTGGAGCTTGATTCCATGACCCGGAGATCACGACCTGAGCTGAAATCAAATGTCAGACGCACTCAATCGACTGAGCCACCTAGATGCCCCCATTTCCTTCTCTTTTAGGGCTGAATATTATTCTGCTATACACACACACACCATATTTTGGGATATCATATACCATTTTCTACCTCCTGGGTGTTGTGAATAATGCTGCTATGAACATAGGTGTGCAAATAGCTCTTCAAGATCCTGTTTTCAATTATTTTGTATACATATCCGGAACTAAGATTGCTAAACCCTATGGTAATTCTATTTTTAATTTTTTGAGAAACTGCCACACTATTTTCCCACAGTGGCTACACCATTTTACATTCCCACCAACAGTGCATAAGAGAAGGGTTCCAATTTCTCCACATCATTGCCAACACATTTCCTTTCCTTCACTAATGGCCGTCCTAGTGGGCACAAGATGATATTTTGAATTTCCCTAATGATATTTGAATTTTCCTAATGATTAGTGATATTAAGCATATTTTCATGTGCTTGATGGCCATTTGTGTATAATCTTTGGAGAAATGTCTGTTTTGTCTCTCTTGCCCATTTTTAAATTGGATATTGGATTTTTTGTTGTCGTTGAGTTGTCCTTATGGCTTTTTGCACATATGCCATCTTGCTAGAAAAGGCTTGCCTTAAGCCTTCTCTGTTCCCAGCCCCCTCTGTCCTCCCAGGTTTAGACTCTGCTTCCTCTTTGAAGCCTGTCGTTTGGTGGTTATGTTTTCTGGAATGAGCTTAGCATCTTTTGTTTCTTTCGGAACTGTAGTTACCTTTATATATATAACTTTCCCTGTGCGCGTGTGTCTCCTTTTTTATGGAAGCTGCTTGGGGGAGAGGGTGCATCTTTTACCCTTTTCATCATCGGCGTTTGGAGACAATCTCTAAGGAGGGGTGTCTAAAGTGTGTTTGAGTAAGATGAGGGCTGAGTGTCACTGTTAAAACAATTAAAAGGCAGATAGTTGCCATCCTGTCTTGGTGGCTGACTGACTGGTGGCTAGAAGGACGAGGCAAAATGCTCTAAAATGGCCCTCGAGATGACAGGTGAAAGCAGGGTACGGGGCGTGTGGTGACATCACCCATAGTTACATTTCAGAGGCCTTTTAGCCACTTGCTTTTTCTTTAATATGTCAAGTCCACCTGTGAAGGCTTTCTGCGAGGCAAGTATTTATTTGAAAATTAAACACAGGAAGACGGGTGTTATTCAAGCCCCTTTGAACGCTCAGGAGGTAGCTGGGATGTGAGCATGGGACCTGTGTCCCCAAGGAACATAATGTTGGATTCCAGGGTGGGCTTGAGGACGGAGAGGTGGGCTGGGTTTTTTGAAAACGGCATCTGGTGCTGACTCAGAGTAAAGAACAGATGGAGAATTTGAAAGCTGTGGCAGGGCGTCAAGGGTCTCATCGACCAATGACGTTTTCTCAGCCCCGAACCCAGCAGTCAGCTCTCGTGGGCCGACTCTGGCTACATATCTGCCAGTCTTGGCTCACAGGTGTTGTGGTACCTTCCAGTTCTCCTCCAGCAAACAGATGATACCAGGTGCAAACACAGCGTCGGCATTAAGGGCAAGCCCCTCGCCTCCCCACATTGTCCCCCGGCACTCCCAGTGTGCAGATGATAGTTTAAGAAATAGAGAAAAAGAAATCATTCCTTATTGTAACCACTCAACCCAGCTGGCATAGGCACGGATTCTTTTCTTGAATTTGAGAGGGCACCTCAAAATGTCCAAGTCTGATGTTTCTGGTTTTCAGTCATCTTTAAGGCTCAGATGACAAATAATGGGAGCATCTAGATTATTTCTGGTGGCAGTGGTGTTCTCGGCTCTATGCCGCGTCCTTTCCAAACACCAGGGCAGTCCCTATCTATTCACCGCTTCTCATCTGTCCACTGTTTTCAAAGCTGCAGGGTCCATTTCTGCATTTACTTCTGTTGCTGTGTTTCCTGGTTGTTGTTTAGAGAACTTGTAATGAGCTATAACACATGCAAGAAAGTACAGAAATCATTTGTGTTCACTTTGATGAATTGTCATTTGGTCAACATTCTCAGAATGGACTTTCCCAGTACCCCAGAAGCCCCTTCTCTGTGCCTCCCAGGCCACTCTGTTCTTCCATGGAGCAGGGGTGGAAGGGGGCGGGGCGCTCCCTTGCCGGGTGGGGGAGATCTGTGGCATTGTGGCCCTGACCCTCTCCACCCACTGTTCCCGGTGGCCCAGGGTGGACCTGAGGCGTGGTAATAGCTCTGGCCATCTGTGAAAGAGGATGGGGTGGGGACCTACGTGCCTTTGTGGCTGAGCCATTGGGAGAGGCCCAGGATCCACTCCCCCTCCTCCTGCCCACCCCCCCCATTCCCCCAACCGTCCGCCCAGGAAGGACGT
>CM053603.1:54088332-54157002 GCA_028646535.1 Procyon lotor
AAAAAAAAACAAATGAGACAATAAACTAGACATTAAATGCAGAATGTCCTTCTTTAGAAGAGTCAGCATGCCTCATGGTAAACATCTGCCTCTTTTTACAGTCTCTCCGGCCCAGAGATAAAATAAAATGTGGTAAGCCCTGGAAGTCAAGGGCTTTGCTGAGTCTATAAGCTAAAATAGGAGTCATTTGCCAGCCAACTAGATGGCTTGCAAGCCATGGGAATTGAGTCAGAACTAAAAATTGAAAAAATCAGCTACTTAGTGGAGTGGAGCGTCTATGGGCTTTGTGATGGATTTCTATAGGTCCTTGAGAAACATGCTGTGAACACAAGACAGTATCAAGTGGGGAGATATGAAGCTTTGCAATAAAAGGAATAACAAAAAATTTGTTTTGTGTAGTTTAATGTCCTAGGACAAGAGCTGGTGAGTGTGTGGGTAAATTCACCTTTCTAGTAGTTTTGCCCTTGGGCAGGGGGTGGCTTTATCAGGGGGGCTGCAGGCGGTCACTTGGAAGGAATGAAGAGCAGAGAGGCTGGCAGGCCATGACTTTCATCAGAGGATGATCCGAGGGCCCCAAAGAGGCCCCTCTCTCACTCAGTGCCCTCGGTATTTCACTCGTCCCCAGAGTGGTTATTTCAGGGGTATTGGTGCCTGTGGATAAGCTGGGAGCCCTACAGCTAGCGGAGCTGTCTCAGGCAGTGGATTTGACAGCTTCTCAGGCAGGAATTAGAAGTTTTAAATGGAAAATGTTTTCTGGTGAGATGAGGAGGGCCCTGAAGGGGTGGGTTCCAGTCCTGTTTGCAGCACTTGCTAGTTCTGAGCCCACTTGGGGTTCCCACGTTGGAAACAGGAATTCCGGGCTCCTGTGCCCACCCTCCAGCGTAGCAGAAGAAGTCAAACGTGGGCCATATAAATGCTGAGCATTGTGGCCTATTGCACGTTTGAAGAAGAGAAACCGAGCAATTTAAAACTCTATTTTAAAAATACCATGTTTTGAGGAAATACATTTGCAGGTCAGCCTGAAGTGACCTGAGAGTGGAAGGGAGTGGTGCATGCGCACGAGAACAGGGGACTTCCGCAGAGGGGGCAGGTAGAGGACGTGAGTGGCGCATGCGCAGGAGAACAGGGGCCGCTCGTGGAGGGCGCAGGTAGAGGACATGTGTGGCGCATGCGCATGAGAATGGGCACATCCGCAGTGTGAGCCGGTCGGACCTTGAATAAATATGTGGATACTTGGCCATGTGCGGTCATACATGGAGTGGGCAGTTATGTCTGAGTATGAGGCTGGGGGTGTTCTTTGGTGAGTGGGGAAGGATGCGCCCAGCCCATGTTCCTACCTTTCGCTCCCATTCCTGGGTCTGTCAGATCCCGGTGCTGAGAGGCTGTCAGAGAGCCGACGGGGGTGGAGGGGGGCTCTGTCTGTCCGTCCATGATGGCCTCATCTCACATAGGCCAAGCTGTAGCCCACCTCGGATCCCTCTGCCCTGAACCTCCTGCCAGGTACCCTCCCAACATTCCTACGATTTCTCAGGCCTCTGCTCAGATGGCCCCTCCTCAGAGTAGCCCTCTTGACCTGCCTGTGGAAACCAGCCACCTTCTGCCATTAGGGAACGTGGGGTGAGATGGAAATATTCTATATCTTGCTTAGGCTCTGTCTACATGAGTGTACTCCTTTGTCAAAGCTCATTAAATGGCATACTTGCAATTTGTGCATTTTGTTCTACATAAATCTACTTTGAAAAAAGAACCATCAACATCTAGTTAATGGTGCACATGCTGAAATCTTTCTGTAGGTGGAAGTAGTCAAATATGGGTGGTGGTTCAACCTGCTACTTTGCCCTGAACGGCTCAAAACAGGAACTCCCCAAAGTGTGCTTGTCGTCCAGCGGCCTCGTGAGGGCTGGAGTCTGTCTCCCCCACCAGACTGACCCAGCGCTCTGTTTATTGCTGTATTGTCAGGGTCTAGCACAGAACCTGGCACACAGAAGGTGCTCCATAAATATTTGATGAGTGACTAAGTGAACAGATGCACCTGTGTACCCATCCCTGCCTGAGGGCCTCAAGGTGGGTGTTGGGGGTTGTCTTATCTTTACCTGGTTCCCTTTTCCTGCCTTTCCTGCTCTCCACCACTGTGGTGGTTCCCCAGGGCCCATCAGCTCTACCCCCAGCATGCACCCTGAAGCCACCCCCTCCTGTCCTCTCCACTGCCCCCATCCTGGACCAGGCCAGCATCCATTGTCACCTGGACATTCACTTCCACTGTTCCACCTGTGGTCTCCACACAGCAGCTGTGTTGCCTTTCTAAACTGTAAGGTAGATTGTGCCACTCACCAGTGTGAGACGCTTGTCAGCTTCCCCTGCACGTCCTCCAAAGTCACAGTCTCCAAGGTCCACAAGACCCCTTGCTTTGAAGGAATGGAGAGCAGAGAGGCTGGCAGGCTGGCAGGCTGACTTCTTTCTTCCCACCACAGCCCGGACCAGCCCACCAATGACTTCTTTTCCCTTAAACCTCCAAGCCTTTCTCATGTGCTTCCTCAGCACCCGATGACTGCACCCTTGTGCTCAGTGTGGCTGGTGCTCTCTCCCTGACCTCGGTCCTTTCCACTCCCCGAGTCTCTGTCCCATAACCCTGGGTTTTTCCTTTCCAAGGTTCAGCACTAGGTACAACCCCTATTTGTTTACGTGTTCGTTTCCTGTTTCTTTCTAATAGCCTCCCAGGCACTTGTTTTTGTTTGTATAGGTTGCTGATGCCCCAAACAGTACCTGGAGCCAAGCTGTGCCTGGGCAGGAGGGAGGATGGCTTTCTGGCCCCTCTGCCCCTCTCCTCCCACGGAACCACTTGGCCTTGCCCGGGCTCTGCTTTAGGACCTCCCGGGGCTGACTTTCCTGCTCTGACTCCCTCTCTATCCTTTAGGCCTGTGCCCACCGCTGGAAGAACATCTACTATGAAACAGACCACATCCTGCCCCACGGCTTCTGTTACATCATCCCATCCAACCTCCAGGCCAAAGGCAGGACGCTGATCCCTTGCTATGAAGGTGAGCGTTTCTAATCCCCCCTCCCCCACCCACCCCTGCCACAGCACCCTGCACAACTCCCATCATTTCCATTTCCCGCAGCTTTCCAAACTCTAACTGGAGGGCAGCGCTGGGTCCCCAGTTCACCTCTTGGCACCAGAAATGAGGATGAGCAAGGGCCATTGTTCCAGACCCTGCTCAGCCTCAGCCGTACCCATCTCTGCCCCAGAGCCCATGGTGCTCACCAAGCTATATGAAGTCTCAGACCAAAATTCTCCAAGCCTCAGCCACGCAGTTGGGCAGAACTTGGTTTTCTGGCACTGCCACATGCTGGGCAGCCTTGGGAGACCTGCTTTCTCTTTTGGACCTCGATGTCCTCGCCTGAAAATTCAGAGGTTAGCTCAGATGGTCTCCACGGTCCCAGCTCCCAGATGGTCTTAAGGCTCCTGAGACAGTTCTGTGGACAAATGTCCTGAGGCAGCGGGAATCCCGAAACCCAGGATTCAGTCATTCCATAACATCCCAAGGCTGACTTTCCTTCCCATCTGGTCCATACACTCTCACGACAGTTTGAAGACCTCTTTGCCAAGGGGCACTTGGGATCTTGGAAGGAAATGTATTTTCTCAGGCTCCCTGCTTAAAACCTCCAAGCACCATTGAGCTGATCATTATGATTTTTTTTAATTAAAACAATTTTTTTGAGCTGATCATTATTTAGCTCAGTTGAATTTGAGGTTTAAGGATTCAGGAAATGCTCGCCTTTTCATTGGTTTTAGAATTGGAACACTCTGGTTTTCTTTGCCTAATTCCGAGGGAGCTAGTACTTGTTCCCTCTCTCAGTGCTGTGCTGTTTATATTTTAATCCTTCCTCTAATTTACTTGCTTGGACTAAAGTCTCCACTAGTCTGTGTCCATGTTTCCTCTGGGCCTCCCTGGGGTTTCCCAGGCTTCAAATTTTTAGGCCACCAAAGATGATTCTGAGAAATGCTGTCTGGACACATGCATTTTTCTGCCTCCTGCAGGACCCTCCAGGGCCCTGAAGGGGACTCCGGTGTCCCCTTCAGCTGTGGTTGGGTGGTGCGGGGAAATTGAACTCCGGCCCTCTTTATCTCTGTATTGCCCCAGTCCGAAGAAAAACTCCTTCTGAAAAATGGATATAGTGTAGTCGACAGAGAGGGACAGATAGTAGAAATAAACCAGTAAGGGGTCAAGGCTGCTTTCTGACTGGCCCTACTTACTCCTCGCTCTCCTCTCCCCTGCTGCCCCAGGAGGAAAAGGGGAAGCTCCTGGAACAACTCTTGGGGTAGCTCACCGGCCTGGGGAGAGGTGAGGGAATCGACAGGGGTACTGGAAGCAATGATTATTGGCTCCAAACCAGTTATGCAAGAAGACCAGAATGTTGGTTTTCCCAGAAGACATGTTGTGAAATAGGGACGTGTTGCTGTCCCCAGCAGTCCCTCTGTATCCCACCGTAGGCATCGGAACACGAAAGGACAGACCTCTGAAGAGGTTGTAGAGCTTGTAGCCACCATGGCTCACACTTGCCTTCCATGTGTCGTTAAGCAGCTGTGAGCTCAGCACCGGGCCAGTGTTGGTTTGGGGGACTGGACACCCTCTCTCATTTCATCTTTACAACTCCCTTCACTTGGGTTTTGAGTATGCGTAGTTTTCTGGAGGTCATTCCAGAAGACCCCAGTGGGGGCTATGGGAAGCAAGAAGAGGAAGGGAAGACAGCCCATGAGGCGTGCTACCTACAGGTTACCATCATGGCCAGCTGGGGCACAGCCTCTGGGGAGCTCTGGGGCCAGCAGAGAACATACCTTGGGATTACCCACCTGAGGCGTGTTGGGGCTGGAGTTTTTCCACCATTCTGTCCTGCTGTGTGTGGGGGCAGGGAAGGCCTCCTGACAGGGAGACACCGGTGCTGGCTTCCAGGTTGCATCCTGGGAATGGTGAGGGCAGTGGGGTCTGAGTGGGGCCCATGATGCTTGGCAGGAAGTTGGAAGCCCGGGTGAGCCAAGGAGCAGCCACAGGAGGGCCCGGTGACCTGTTGTTTCTGGGCTGCTCCACATGTCCCTCATTCACAGGTGGGACCTTAGAAGGTCTCGTGTGTTTCTTCCCCCTCTGGGTGCTGGCGACCCTCACCATGGAATGTGCCCCCTGGGGCTCACTGGTCCCAGAAGAGCTATGTGTGGAACAGGCCTAGACTGGACTGAACCTGCATCCGGAGCCCAACTAGACCAGCCAAAGCCCAGCTGACCTGTGGGAGTCGGAGTGGGAAGGGAACACTTGTTATTTGTCAGAGACATGAAATGTCTGTCACAGACATTGTCACAGACGTTTCATGGTCGTTACACAGTCATAGCTGACATGTCTTATGATCGCAGATTCCTCACACAGCACTGGATGGACGATCAATGCGGAGTGTCAGGATTGCTCTTGGATTGTTCCTTGACTTAATGATGGCCAAATGGAGCCAGTGAAGAAATTAGCAAAATGGTGGTACCCTCACCCAGTCCTCCTCCTCTGTGGGCGCATGTATACACACACACACACACACACACACACACACACACACACACACGACACGTGTCTATGTGCTAACTCATTCATGGGGCTGGGGAGTATTGGGGCTTAAGAGCAACCCCCAGAACAATGGGGCACTGAGGAGAATGTTTCTTTGGTTTTAGTTCCTGTAGGAGGCATGGGGTGGCCAACGCTCAGATTTCTCTAGAAGATTGGCTTGGCAGGATGCGGGAGGCTGGCCCCAGTTAGAGGACCCTTGCCTGTGCTTGGTTGACTTTGGGGATGGCCAGCTCCCAGTCTTGTGGACTCCTTTGGGTTTTAAAGCTTCCGTATTTTTCTCTTAATGTGGAAAAACTTGGTGTCTCAAGCTCTCTATTCCAGGTGAGGGATCACATGACAGTTAAGTATAATACAACAGAAGTATTTCAGAATTTGGTAAGACTTTTGAATATCATCTCGATGAGCCTATCTTTCCAGAGGTCTGGAGATATGGTGTGGCTTGCTCAAGGCCAGTTTTTTCTTTCCATTCTGTTATCCATGTGCCATACAATGGAGAGGCAAGGTGGCATGGTGGCTACGGGCATAGGCTCTGGACCCAGATGGCCAGAGTTCAAGTCCTGGCTCTGCCCTTGTGAATGTGCCTAAGCTACCTCAGGGGTCTGTGAAGAGGACAAAAGTGAGTTAAAACTTGTCCGTTCTTAGACTAGTACCCAATGTGTGTGTGTGTGTGTGTGTGTGTGTGTGTATGCTATGCATATATGTACTGATATTCCATATTATGTGCTAATGTACTATATGCCAGGCAAATGTGTGTTAATCACTGTGGGGTGACTAATTTGCTAGGAACGGAGTCCACATAATCTTAAGTGCCTCATGGATGACACAGCCCCGGCTCTGGAGAAGTTCCCCATCTGCGGGGGAGAACAGAGGAAACATGTTTCTCAAGTGGGAGAGCTGTGCGGGGAAAGAAGTTCATGCCAGTATGTCCAGCAGGGCACTTGTCCCCAGTGCCCAAGCTTTAGCCAAGCTCTAAGTGGCCCAAGACTGTTTGTTGCATGTGCCACCTGGAGAAATGGATGCCTGCTTAGAGTCTGCAGCCGATGGGGGGCCCCTGGAAGAGAAGAATGGTGGGAACCCACTGTTGGTCATAGAAGTGGGTGCTGGGAGGGGAGGAAGGGCCCCTGCCTCAGAGGATGCCCACTGTGGACTAGAAGGACCACTGAGGAGCATGGGAGGCCTGCTGGCGGCCTGCTCTTCCGGGCTTCTGGCTGGGCCTCCATCGTGTTACCTCTGAGGGTTCTCATCAGGGGCTCCTGAAAAAATTGAGGGTTCTCACCAGGGGCTCAGAAAGACCACACATTGTTCTCTCATTGTGGCCTCATTGTGGATATCCCAGAGGGTCACCTGTGCTCTCTTCAGAATGTTGCCAGGTTGGTTTAATAGATGAAAGCCTCAAAGTCTATGGGCCCATGTCTAGACTGTCTCAGACTTTTGAATTCTTAAAACATCGGTCTTTGGCACAAAGGCATTTTTCTCATGACTTTTCAGGTGCTTCCTGTTTCTGGTTGGGTGGGAAACGCTATCAGAATATCCTGTTTGGAACCAGGAAATGTAGAGGGAATGGGAAACAAAGATGAATTTCAGGCACAATGTAAAATCAGCCAGTGGAGCCTACTGTTAAGTCGGCTGTTTAGTTTGTGGTACAGGAACAGCATCATTATTGCCATATCTTGTTTGGTTTTATCTGACTGTGTGAGAAAATGAGTTCAGTGGGACGACATGGGCAGAACTATTGGTAAATTGAAGAGCAAGCTCTATGAAACCAAGTCGTATTTTAGGGCTCCCCGAAGTTAAGTCAGTGTGTATATATACACACACACCCAGAGATTTCTTTCATCCTTTGCCCTTGAGCCCATTGAGACAAGAAGCTGAAGCTTGGCAGGAGTGGAGCTTATAACAAGTCTTTTTTTTTTTTTTTTTAAGATTTATTTATTTATTTATTTTAGAGAGGGCACATGTGAGCAGGGTGGGGGAGAGGGGCAGAGGGAGAGAATCTCAAGCAGACTCCCTGCTGAGCATGGAACCCCACTGGTGGCCAGATCTCCCGTCCCATGAGATCATGACCTGAGCAGAAACCAAGAGTTGGACACTCAACAGACTGAGCCTCCCAGGCACCCCGCAGGTTGTCTTTTTATTGTGACAAAAAAACCCTCACTAATCTGGAAAAACTAGGGAGCAGCTCTGCTAAATTAACCAAAAGCATTCCAGGTGAAACACTGATAAAGAAGCTCAACGAGAGCACCACAGTATATTAGACCCGATTTCAGAATCTGACTCTACCACCCACTTGTTCCCATGACTGAACGCATAGCTCCTACTCTGGGTGACTTTGGGTAAACCCTCTGAGCCTCAGTGCTCTCTTCTGCAAGATGGGGAGATTAACCTTCTGAAGAGGTATTTGAGGTATATTAGGTGCCTAGCTCAGAGTGAACACTTGGTAAGTATGAATTTTTTAGTTAACTTAAGTGCCATAATAGTATCCTTAAACCTCTGGAGAAGTTTTCTAGCAAATCCTGCTTTAATGAATAGATAATGGAGGCTAGAAAGTTAGATATTACAAAAATGACTTTAAGACTCCATGAAAAGATGATAATTTCTTAAATATCCTTAAAGATCCTATTTGCACAATTTAATGGCTGGTAAGCTCTCCTCTCCCCTTTTGGTAGATAATCTGAAGTTTAATTCATGCCATGTTTAAATGTTCTCAAGTTGGGAGTTATTAGAGTCTGAATTTATCAAATTTCACTGTGCTTTAAAATTGTTCCATTGATTCCAAAGATTTCTGTGCTACTTTATTATTTGGGGGTGATTGGCCTTTCATTCTCAGTTGCTTTTGGCTCTCTCAAGACAGGCTCATTTCTAGAGAAGGAAATAGATCGATCACCCATTCCCATGTGAAGTTTTCTTCCCCTGTCTAGTGTGGAATGCTGTGGCTCCGTAGGGGATAAAAATCAATCAGGAGCCATTTACAAATGAAAAGGACTTGAGGTTTTGTCTTGTTTTGTTGTGTTTTTGTTTTGTTTTGGAGAGAACCATAAAAAGCTAAGTTGATCCATTTAAAAATTCAAGAACAAGCCCCATAAATTTTTATTAAATAAAGAACTCTACATTTACATAGGATTTTATGGTTTCTAAAGAGCTTTCATAAACATTATCTCATTTAAGTAAATACAACAAATTTAGAAACAGATGTATTTCTGTATTATAGCCAATTAAGGCAGAGAGGGACCCTGAGGCAGAGAGAGAGGGAGGGAGGTTAGCTGGAGGGAAAGGCCAGGGCCAGAGGAGGTGACCAGGTCTCTGGCAGTGGCTTTTAGGGCTCAGGGAACCCCATCAAGCTTTCATTTTGGTGCCAAGAATTTTTACCATGGGCACAAATATATTTTATACTTCCAACGTGTTTCCATACATTGTGTGGGAGTATTGACTGCTTAAGCTATATCGTCTAATATTTTCCTTAAAATGTCTAAATTTTATGAGTCTCCTCTTCTAAAATTGCTAGTCTGTATGACAGGTATCTTGGATTTTATTGCTCTCAGTGAAGCTAACAGATTCATATTTCCCTACCAGGTGCCAGGGATTGTGTTAGGGTCCTTAACATGTAGGCTCATACTGAGTAATTGATCTCATTTTGGGGGTAAGAATTCTTAGCCCCATTGTACAGATGAGAAAACAGGCTTGGGGAGGTTGATGACGGTCACAGGCTCATTAAGTAGGAAAAGGATTGTTGGCATTGAAGTTCAACAGCAGGTTTCTTTGTACCACCTGTTCTGTTGGGATGTTGGCTTTCTCTATGGTTACTGGGACGCTGTGGCCCCTCACCGAGCAAAATCTCCTATTATGTGGTAATTTTATTCTGATTTTTTAGGATTCTTTACTGGAGATTTCTCAAGCTATGCTGCAGTTTTGCAGTTGTAGACACAAAATATAGATAAGTCCGAGCAGGTGGGGGGGCCGATGGGGCCCCTCAGCCTGATAACATTTTCCTGGGAGGCCCCTCCACTCTATGTCCTAGATCTTTCCTTACTGTCAGCATTTGGTTTTCACATCTGAACAGTGGTTTGACTGTCCGTGTTTCAGGGATAGTTATTCCATGAGTCTGTTAGTTTCGGTCATCATGTGAATTTTCCTCAGCTCTGGGCTGGGACTCTCACTGAGATGTGACTGTCCCATGTTTGGGGTCACTTTTTAGGAGGGATGAAAGTTAGCACGACGTACAATGTCTTGGGCATTTCGGGCTGCTGTAACAGACCTACTATAGACAGAGCAACTTAAACAACAAACATTTATTTCTTGCTGTTCTGGAGTCTGGGAAGTCCAAGATCAAGGCCCTGGCCTCTTCAGTGTCTGGGGAGGGCACTCTTCTGTGTCTTCACGTGGGGGAGAGCAGAGAGAGGCAAACTCTCTAAGGCCTCACAAGAAGGCACTAATTCCATTTATGGGGGCTCTACACTTGTGGCCTCATCTAATGCTGCTGACCATCTGCCAAGGCCCTTCTGCCTGATACCATCCCATCAGGGAAGATGGTTTCAACATACGGATTTTGGGGCGACACACACTTACTACTTTGTGTCCCTAAAGTGGCTTGCTTCTGCTTCTAAAGTAGGGAGTTGGCAAAACTGGTACTAGATTCTGGGTGCAAGGAACTAGTTAAAGATTACGAAACATTCTACTCTCAATGAGTTTGACCTCATGTAAGTGGAAATCATGCGGTATTTGTCCTTTTGTGACTGGTTTATTTCACTTAATGTGATGTCTTCAGGGTTCATTCATATTGTAGCATGGGTTAGAATTTCCTCCCTTAAGACTTAATGTTCCACTGAATGGATGTATATACCACATTTTGGGTATTCCATCCACTGATGGAAAACATTTTTTTCAAGGACGAGAATGTTCTCACGGTGACCGTGCTCCATGAAGCATGATGGTGTGGGGGAAGCAGATTGGCCATCGGGGACCCTGCCATTGAATCCTGCTTCAGGCTCATTTGCTGTGTGGCTTTAAAGAAACTACTTGCTCTCTCTGAGCAATAGTGACTTTGTCCGTAAAAGAAATGGATGGGGTTTGAATTGTAGACATTCTCTAAAGATCTCTACCCCTCTTAAAGCTTCTCTCACATAATTGTAAGTTGCTGGCTTTATGCAGTTTGCCTTTAATGTCCACCGTTGCTTAATTGTCCATTATTTTGATAAAATGTTTTCCCTTCCTCTCTAACCTAGCTATTTAGGTCATTTGCCCCCCCCCCTTTTTTTTCCCCTTCCCATTTAGACTGTGGTCCCTCACAAATGCGGGCAGTTTTGTCTTTTCAGTTTTATATGTTGAAATGTCCTGGTTACTAGTAGAGATCTGTCTGCCCAAGTTCATTGTCCTCTAAGTTATTTAATGACCAATTATTTGGTATTCACTCAGAAATTGAGCAAAAACTCAGGAATAATTTGAGACTAGAAACCTGTTTTCTTCCTCTAGTTCATGGCTAAGTTCAGGGGCTCTGAAAAAACAATTTTAAAATTGGCGCGTTAGGAAGACTATCTTTGAAAGATGAGCCTTTCTCAAATGGGAGAGAGATTAGTAGGAATAATCTATCACACCGTCTGTAGATGTTGATCTTTCCGTGGGTGGGTTTTATCCCACCAGAGTTTCAGGACGAGTGCAGGAAGTGAGCCCACCCAGTTTAATTCTTGAATGAATTAGAATTCAACAGTGTAAGTTCCACGTATTGAGTTGTGGGTTGTGAACATTTGGAAACCAGTATTTTCTCCTCTCTGAGTTGCCTTCTGTTTAGACAGAGTTTAGTAAAACCAGCAGCTAACCCAAGGAAAATACTACCGTTTTTAGAGCGGAGGAGCTGTACAACTTAATGAATTGTGTGTGATGCAGGCCAAGTAACTCAAATCCACCCACAGCCAAGAGACAGAGCTTTCCAGCCTGTTCCTGCCTCCTCCAGGTGATTTCCAGGTCCTCCTCTTCACCCACGTCTTTTGCTTTTGAGATTTAGTTCCCTGGATTTAACTGTCAGGTTTGTTGCAGGAGGACAGTGGGCTGCTGTCATGCTGACCCTGATTCCCCTTTGCTGCTTCAAGATGGAGAAATGTTTTGTTTCCTGGGGGCGAGGGAGGGATCCAGCTTATGGTAGCTCTCTGCCTGGCCACATCCTTGGGGTAGGTGGGGACCGCGTGGATGTGTCCGGGAGCCACCCGCACCAGGGGCCCCCAGCCTGTGTGTGTGTGAGGAAAAGTGCTTCTGGGAACACCGGAGACTGGAGGAGGTCCCACCCCGCCTTCCAGCCTGCACTGCCTGACTTCACAGTGGAGGGAAGGACTGTGACCTGGGGGGTTTCTAGAGGACGCTGGGATGGGGCAGCCTCTTGTCTCCATACCTACGTCCCTTTTCAAAGCTCCTGCCTTCTCAGGAACTGGATCTGGGTGTTCTATTCTGTTCCCCTGAGAGAGGACTGCCCAAGGGAGAGTTAGCCAGTTTGGGTTTGGAAAGCCCAGAAACATCAGTCCTTTGGGTCCCTGCCCAGCTCCAATCACAACTGCCGCTACTGTCTGGGGTTAGTGGTGGCCCTGAGTGGAGAACTCAGGATTCCCAGTTCCCAGGACACAACTCCTTTCCAAGCCAGGCTGGGGGTGGAGGTCAGGGAGCTGGACTGATTGGAAGACAGAAGGCAGGGCTAGCAGAGCAAGAGGCACAAAGTTCCCAAGTAAGCAGGTTGGAGAGTTCGAGTCTTAGTGGCTGGAGGAATGTACCTGTTCCTCTCACATTTCCACCTGGGCCTTGAGTCGGTGCACAGAGAAATGTGTGTGCACACCTTCCCTTAATACACCAGCACTGGCACATACCAGTAACCGGCACAAGGCTGGTGCTGGGCACAGCGAGATCAATGAGTCCATCCTGGAGTTGAATAAACCGTAAACTGTGATGAACAAACGTATTTTGTGATGGGGAGAGGGTATCATTTACATTTCCCTGCAAGATTACCTAGACAGAGAAGCCGAAGAGGAGTGATGGGATGGGGTGGCGGTGGGAGCACAAGGACTGGAGCCTCTTTCCATGCTGAAGTGGCTCCTCAAGAGTTACAGAAGTTTCCGGAAGGTCAGAGTTATGGGTACTAGTCAGGAGCCCCACACGGCTCGATTCCTCATTCTTGAGTACTCCCAAGAAGGCAGGTGTAGATCCTGGGGTCTCAGAAGGTCAAAGCCAGTGGGATGGAGCCTGTTGTCTGTGTGTTCCTGCCCCTTAGACCCCTGATGAGGCAGCCCCAGCTTGGGGACCCTGGAGCCGGCCTCTAACGGTTCCTTGATGTTGGCTGAGGCTCGGTGCTGGTAGTAGGGTGTGACCTTGCAGGACTTTCTCCCGGGGCCAGGAGTGGGTTACTCCGAGCTCCCAGTATGGCTGTGGCCCCCTTAGAAGCCCTGGGTCCTGCTTCTGGCATAGAGCTGTCCAGCACAGTTTAAGGATGAGGTGGAGAAAGACAGGTTTTCATATCTCCCGTTTTTGCAGTCCCTGTTACAAAGGAGACCCTGAGACTGTTTTCTTTAAAACATGAAAGATTCCTATATAATTCTCATTCATGTCATAAATTAATGAGGCTGAACTGGTGTGTCCTGCCCTGTAGCTTCGTTCAGCTGCTGGGGTCTGAATTTTCTTTGGTTTATTTGCCCGAGAGTTACGTCGGGTATTTAACCCCTCGAGTCAGTGGGGGTGAATGTGCTTTTTGCCAGACCTTCCAGATTTAATATAACTGTTCGGGTTGGGACATTTTGATCCTTCTTGCCTTTATGCTATTTGATGTAGGCCTTATTATTAAGTTTTATTATTTCTTGCCATCAGTTTGATTCACGATCTCTTTATGACTTTAACAAGCCCCACTCCCAGCCCTGGTGCAAGACTTTGCAGAGAAGAGGCAAATCCCATCGTCCCTGGGTTCCTTTCTGGCAGGCCTGTGAGTTCTCCATGGAATAACAGGACAAGGAGGGAGGAACTGATTTAGCCCTCACAAGGAAGAGGAGTAACTCAATTGACATTCCATTGTAATTTAGCAGTCGGTTAATGGCCACTTACTGGAAAATGTTACCAGGCTCTGCGGTGAGTGTTGTTAGAAACTGAATTACTCTGTATATTTCCCCAGGGTCCTTTTCCCCCCTTCTCCTCTCACACACACGCTCTCCAAGCGGCAGGAAGTGGCCCTGTGTTGCAATCACAGCTGCATTGTTCCTTCATATTATTTATTTTGTTTCAAAATTAAGTATATTGCCTTTAATGGTACCCAAGACTTGCCATGAGCCAGGGGTGACCTGGGGGGGAATCACTGGGTTATTTCGTTGGGTGGCGTGGGCCTGCAGGTGCTCAGGGACAGCCTTGGGCCCTCATCTGGCAATGTACTTAATTTGAGTCATCTGAGCCAAATAGCTCTCTGTCTTTACCCATGTAATGATTTCAGCTGGCTGGTCACTTCCTGGGTTTTGGGTAATCACTCGCTCCGTAGAACCTTCGATGGGCCACAGAGGTGAACAGATGTGAATCTTGGCTTTTGCCATTTACTAGCTGTGTGACCTTGGGCAGGTTATTCACCTAACCTCAGGAGGGTTGCCTCTTCACAGATGGCAATGTGGGCTCCCAGGGATGAGAGATCAGTGGAATGGCATGAGTGGGTGTGGCTAACAGGGCCTAGAACATGCTATACACTCCTCCTTCCAGCTTGAAACAGTAGCACAGAATGCCTCTCTGTCGGGTCAGCATGTTGGGAGCTGTGAGGGAATGGTAGAGGAAAAGCACTTAAGCGTTTGTGTTTCTGTTGACCTGGAGAGATCTTCCCCTTCGATGGAGGATGGAGCAGCAGCTTGCACCAGCAGGGATAGTGTAGAGCCGCGTGCTGGAACAGGTCTAGTGGGGGCCCTCTTCCTGTAGCCCCAGGCTCCGTTGGCCAGTTCTACTTGGATGGGAGGGATCGTCTTGCCTCCAGCTCTGTGGAGTGTCATGTTGGGAGGCTTGGTTGCCCTCCAGGGGACTCCACACAGGGATGGCCACATCATGCCATTTCTGGGTTATGTTTTCAGCTCCTTTTCCTACTGGGGCTCTCCATCCTTTCCGAAGTAAATGAAATAATCGTCACCGGCCTCCCACTTAATTACCATGGCTGCTGCTCCTCTCTCCCCACAGGCGTGGAGGAAGTCCGCTGGGGCACTTGGCAGCCTCCTGGCCCGATGGCACCAGAGGCTGGATTTTTGAGGTCTGGTGGATGCCGGAGACTTTCCTTCCACGCCCCAGTCTGGAAGGCGGCCCTGGGTCCAGCTCGCAGCCGAGCACAGGGAAGTGGCCAGCATGCTCCGCGGCTCCTCCACACGACCGGCACACACTGACGAGGCTGTGGTTTGCTTCTTTCCTTCCCTCCCCTCTAGAGTACAAGAAGAAGTATGGAGAGGAACACGGCTCCTGCCAGGCTGGGATAGCAGGCTTCTTCACTGAGGTGGGTGTTGCCCTTGGGCCTTTGTGCTCTCTTGCTGGAGTTGGTTTCCTGGCGGATGGTGGTCTCGGTAGTTCCTTGAGATGGAGCTGCCGAGGCCCCCGAGCACTTGAGCTGTGAGGGAATAGACTCTGGTCCTTGGATGTGACATCCGGGGAAGGTGACTGACTCTGGTGGGGGCTCCTGCTGGCCACAGACCACTGGGAGGGCTTGGGCAGGCTCATTTGGAGGAGACACCTATTTGGACAATTTCTCTCAGGAGTCCTCTGGACCCTGAGCCCCAGGGAAGGAACCGATTCCAAGGGTGCAAGTGAGATGGTGCTCAGTCACGTCTGTGTCTCATTGCTGGCAGGGAGGAGGGTATATTAAGCATCACCTCCTATCATTCTTTCCTCCGTGGAGAGATTTCATACATAACTCAGCCAGCCTCTTTCCCAGATTCCAAAGGATAGTCGACTTGAATACTTCTGTACCTTCACAGTCATATCATGATCTTTGGCTGGATGGTACAACTTTAGGAACAGTTCTTAAGTGATTCTTACCTACTGTGAGTTCACCCTGCATATCAGCCCCTCATTTCCTGAACATCTTTTGATTGTCTGCTGTGTGCAAAGCTCCATGCAAGTGGCTCAGGCATCCATGGAGTTGGTCAGGCCCAAACAAAAAAGTACTTTTTATTTCTGATTCATCTGTGATCCTATTCTTTTAACCTAAGCCCATCCCCAGTGTGACAGCTTTAATTGCCCACCACCATCCCCCTTCTGGAAGAGTCCTTGTCATCACCTGGAGGTCTGGTCTTGAACTGGTCTCCCTGCATCTGCCCCCCCCGCCCCCGCAGTAAAATACACATAACATGAAATTGACCACTTTGACCATTTGGAACCCATCAGTCCAGTGGTATTTAGTACGTTGATGGTGTTGTGCAGCTGTGGCCTCTCTAGCTTGAGGACACGTCCATCATCTCAGGCTGCCTGTGTTCTCCACCCCCGTCCCTGTGTTTTCCGCACATCAGCCTGAGGAATCTTTCCAAATCAGACCCTGTCATTCTGTCTCTGCGGCTTCCCATCACACGGTAGATTAAAATCCACACTGTGTCCCAGCCCACGGGCCTGGCTCTCTGGCATTCTCTCTCCTTCTCTTGCTCCAGGACAGCGGAAAGCTGCAGTGTCCAGGGCAAAACTGACCGTCTTAATTTCTGCAATTGCCATTTGAATTCAAAAAAACAGTCGGCAACGCAGCATCTCATTCAGAAAGCAACATGGAACACGACATGCTTCCCCCCAACCCGGCAGTCTGCACCCTCTCATTCTCACTATATCCCTTTGCTGTCACTTCAGTGTGATTCTTATGACCATCAATGCAGAGTTCCATGGGAGGCCTGGTGGATGGCACCCCCGATCATCCTTGCTGCTCAGGCCCCAATGAGCAAGATTCCTCTCTTATTTCCTCTCCCGCATCCAAGCCATCAGGGAGTCCCACTTTCTGCACTCCCAGGACCCTGCCGAGAGGCCTCCCTTTCTCTCTGCCTCCCCTGCTGCCCTGCAAACCTAGGGGACCAGTGTCTTGCCCAGGGCACCACCGGACCCTCCCGATTCCCTGCTCCCACCTTGCGTCGCGACAGCCTCTTCCCACATGTCAGCCACAGCTACCTCCCCAGAATGAGAAAAATACCATGGTGCTCCTTTGCTCAGAGCCTTCTGTCTTCCCATCATACTTAAAATAAGACCCAGACTCCTCTGCGTGGCTGCCCGGGGCTCCCTACCTTTCCTGCCTCACCCATTACCCGGCGAGTTGCGCTCCAGAGATGTTTGCCGACCGACAGCCCCCAGTTGTGTGTCATTCTTCCTACAGCCTCTCACCAACCAGTACCAGTTTTTGTCATTATAAAGATACCTCATTTTGCTGAAATGTCCCTTTATCTGCTTATGAGTGTAGCTTAGTGTTCTTCAAATATTGGCCATTTGTCTTTTTTCTAGAAATTGTCTGTTTATGTTCTTGGTCCATTATTCTGTTATTTTTTCTTACTTTTGATTAACTGATTTTTAGGAACTTGTAAGATAGTTTCAACACTAATCTCTTATCTCGTCTTATGTGTTGTGAATTTTTTTTTGTCAGTCTGAGTTAGCTTATGGTGTCTTTATTGTACTCCAGTCACACAGCCGTATTTGTCCAATCTATCAGTCATTTTCTGTCTGGATTCTCGACTTTTCAGAAATATCCTCCCTCTCCTAAGAATATGAACATATCCCCCTGTAATCTCTTCTAGTACTTTTATAAAGGTTTTTTTTTTTTTTAATAATTTCTCTCTTCAATACATCTTAGAATTCTTTTTGCAAACATTGTATGGTAGAAACAGACGGCATTGTTTCCCTAAATGTGCAGTTGATTGTTCTCCTGTTGGCCTGCTCAGCAGGTTTTCTCCTCCCCATTGATTTGAAATTCCATCCTGCCATATGCCGAGCTCACAGTCTCCTTCCAGCTCTGTGCACATTGCGATTGTATAGCCTCTGTGGCTGTCGTTTCTCTGGGTAGGTCTAACAGAGTTTGACTTCCCTGGGAGGTAACAGAGCACCCCTGAAAGTCCACAAGCAGGTGATGGACACCGTGGATGGCAGTGCTGGGCAAGAGAGGCCGCGTGGGCTGGTGTGCCCGGGGCTTTAAAAGTGGGACGGCTCGGAGGGAGGTCAGGCGGGAGGCTGTGATGTGGTCCAGCTATGAAACAACAGGGCAGGAAGAAAAAACGAGCAGGGGAATGGGAGAATATTAAGGCGGTATCAGCGGACTGGGTGGCCAGAGGACTGTGGGATGGAGGAAGTAGGTTTTGAGGCAGGGTTCTGGAGAACGGTGGTGGCCCAGGGGGAAGAAGGCTGTCTAGAGGAGCATCACTGGGAGAGGTAAACGAATGGGCCTGCTTTCAACACATGCAGTGTGAGGTGATGGATGGGACACTTGTAGGTGTTTTTAGAAGACACTTGGATACAGGGACCAGAACCCAACCTGAGCTGGAAACTCTGATTTGGTCATTTCTAGTACCTCTCCGAGGGGACTGGCTCCGCTCAGCATGGAACTGGGGGTGGGTTGGGGGAGAACACCTCCTTTTGACAGGGGGAGGAGAAAAAGGAGACTCATTGCGGAAATGAGAACGCGTCAGAGATGTTGATGGAGAACTGAGGGAGAGAAGGAGTTCCCAGGGAGAGGGTGTCCTCATGGTCTCAGCAGCTGGAAGGCCAGGGAGGATGGGGCACCGGGGTTGGGTGGAAGGAGGGCTTGGTGGGAGGAGCAGAAAGGGCAGGGGCGGAGGGGAGCCCAGGGGGCTGTGTGAGCTCCAGGTGACCAGGAGAACAGGAGGACCTACTGAGACTCCAGGCTCTGGGAACCGTGGAGCCTCAGCATGTGCTGGCTGGGCAAACAGCACTGGGGCTGTGGTGCATGGCTGGGGGGTTGTGGGGCCAGCATGGGGGAGGCCCGGTCCTCTGACCCAGCCACTGTCTCCTGGTTGCCCTGGGCTGTGGCCTCCCTGAACAGGAGGTCTTTGAACTCACTGCCTCTCTTGTTTCTGGAACTTCAGCTGTTGGAGGCCGAGCAGGAAATGTGGTTGAAAGGGTCACGTAGCACTTCTCCCCTCCCTGCCCTCCTGCTGACCCCGTTCCTCAGGCTGGCTCTTGCTGCAGGCCGGGCTGTCCCTGCACAGGGCTGGGCAAGCTGGATGTGCTTCTGTGGCCTTCCAGACACGGCCCCGTGGCCCCCAGTACTCTGGCCCGAGGTGCCTGAAAGTCTGTGACCCAGGGGTTACCAAAGCTGTGTGAGCTACATGTGCCATGTGAGTTTCAGCCTGTCACTGAGGATAAAGGAGAGCTTCCTGGGAACTTTATTTATTTTTGTAGCCTGGGGTACAGGGACAGAGACTTTGTGAGTAGCGAGAGAAGACACGGACCAACCTGCCGGCGTCGGAGCACTGCCATGGGAGCCTGGAGATGTCCAGGTAGAAGTCTGGGGTGCAGAATTCTGTTACAGATCCCGAGTGCCCCTCTGCCCCCGTCCTTTGCCCATGCCAGCTTGCAGGGGTGCAGAGACACGTCTGTAGCTTCTCAGGCACACCCCCGTGCCCCTGTGCCTCTGGAAGTTCTGCTAGTCCCGCACTGTTTATAGAAGGCATTCCACATGGGAGTCAGGTGGTGTGTGCCATTTACATTGGCTCTTCCTGGGTGGTGGGGAGCTAGGCACCACCTAGCATGGCTAGGATGCCATTTTCCTGGCACTGGTGACTGCTGCTAAAAGGGCACAGGCATCATCCCTAGTGAATGGGAAACCCAAATATAGGGAGTTCTAGGAAGACACAATTTTCCTGCCTGCCTGCCCGCCCGCCCCCTCCCCTGCACCCCTGTCCCCGCCCCGCCCTGCCCCTGCCCCAGTCCTGCAGGTCTCAGGCTGGGCCTCCGGTTCTCTAGTTTGACGGAGGGAGAAGGAGGCATGAGCACGAAGAGGACAGTGAAGACAGACAAGAGCTTTGGTTTAAAGGTTTTTTGAGGAGAGAGATTACCTTATCTTATCAAACTCTGTGATGTTTGAGAGACCGGGTGCAGGGATGTGTTAGACATACAGCTCTTGATTTGTGTGCTGGATTGATTTAAATGATCAGAAAAACAATGTGTCTACCACCTGGTGTCCCAGAGAGCCTTACGGGTCTCTGCTGATGCTCAGGGCTTTGGCTTATGAAAGCTGCAGGTGGAGAAACTCTCTACACGGTGTGTACCACTGACCTTGGGGCCAGTGGTCATTACGTTCTCCCATGCCATGACTGTTTGGACACCCGATTCCAAATTATTTTCTGAGCTCAAGGCCAAGGAAGAAGTCTCTCTCTGATGAACCAATCATTTGTATAATGTTCCTTCTAGAATTAGCACAGTCCCTTACACAGAAGAGTATAGGGGGCAGGAGCGAATGAATGCACTCACCACCTGTGTTTTTTCAGTGATGAGTTCTGAGTGCAGGAAGTGATATGTTTTTATAAAAGAGTGGGATGCCTCAGCGAGGCCGACTTACCAACAGCTCCTTTGGGGGTGGCTAGAACCCCAGCACCTGAATGCCATGTTCCTCCACAGTCTTTCCTGGTCTCCACCTTCCTGGGTCACTAGCAACACGCCATTCAGGCAGGATCTGGTGCCTTGACTTCTATCTGTGCTCACACCTCACTGCTTAAGGTTCTTTCCCAAATGGACCACAACACACGGGTTGTTCCAAGCCTTGCACTATTGCTGCCACGGTCGCACGCGTGCTCTCCTGCCCATGCGCTCTTTCTCTTCTTTCTCATTGGATGCCTCTGGCTTGTTCAGATGTTAGTTCTGTGGGAACATGGGGGGACTTTATGAATTGTCATCAGAAACTCAGAAGCCTTGTAGCAAGATCTAGCCTTCAGAGACTTGTTGGAAAGCAGCAGCTTCTGACAGTGAGGCCAGCTCCAAAGAGAGGTCTCAGCCTGGATGGATGTCTCTGAAATAGAACAGCTAGTGCAGACTCAAAGGGCCAAGGGAGGGGTGGGTGTGCTTTGGCACTGAGAGGACTCGGTGACATTGCAGTGTCTAGTGTCTGTTTTCTGCATGGCCTGCACCTTTGGGGTTTTTGTGCAGCTGAGGGGTTTCCCTGGAAATTGTCTTTATTTGAACCTTTTTTTTTTTTTTAAAGATTTTTTAATTTATTTGACAGAGAGAAACAGCTAGAGAGGGAACACAAGCAGAGGGAATGGTAGCGGGAGAAGCAGGCTCCCTGCTGAGCAAAGAGCCCGATGTGGGGCTTGATCCCAGGACCCTGGAATCATGACCTGAGCTGAAGGCAGACGCTTAACGACTGAGCCACCCAGGCGCCCCATATTTGAACCCTTTTGGATAGAATTTTTTTCTAAACTGTTTTGTATGTTTTCATGTTGCCTTCCCCGGGGAATGTCCTACAAAGGGACTTTATTGATCTGTGTATCTAGTATAAGCTTTCATACATGATAGTAGGTGCTTGATACTATTGAATGAAAAATTAATGATTTTGTTAGGAAAATAATTTTTATCATTTCTCATTGCAGTGTAGATATTTTGGGAAATACAGATAATCAAAAGAAGGGAGTCTCTGCTGGGGAAGGAAGGAATGAAAGCCTTAGGCAGGGTCATCCTGTGGATGCAAGGAGGCAGTGGGCGCCTCCCTTCAGAACAGCTTCCTCACAGCGTGCGCTCCATTTTGAATATGGTGTGCATTTTCTGAGGTGACTTCCTTGTCAGCGTTTAATCTCTGTTATGGAATTTTGGAAAACACTTGTGCGCCTGGGTGGCTCAGTCGGTTAAGTGTCTGCCGTCAGCTCAGGTCGTGATCCCAGGGTCCTGGGATCGAGTCCTGAGTCAGGTTCCCTGTTCAGCAGGAAGTCTGCTTCTCCCTATGCCTGGCACTCCCACTGCTTCTGCACATGCTCTCTCTCAAATAAATAAAAATCTTTAAAAAAATCTTTAAAAAAAAAAAAACACAACAACAAAAAGAATTTTTAAAAACACAAAAGATATTTTAGGGATGAGAGAGAGAGACAGAGACACAGAGAAAGAGAGTGATCAAAGAAGGAAGGGGAGTGGAGGGATCCCTGTAATCCTGTCACCCAGTGAGAAAAAACCATGAATGTTTGGGGCTTCTCTTTCTGGTCTCTGTTTTGTCTGTCTGTCCACATTTGTTTTTCCTTTTATAAAACATGATCATAGTACACATATTGTTTGGCCTGTCCTAATAACTCAGCCCTTTGTGGCCCTGTGTCAGGGCTGTTACATCTACAGCATTTTTGCTGCTGTGGGATTCTGTTGAATGGGCGTACCATGATTTAGGATGCCAGCTGTTAGATGTCTAGATCATTTTCAACTTTCTTTCCTTTTTTTTTTTTTTTTTTTAAGATTTTACATATTTATTTGAGAGAGCATGAGAGGCAGAGAGAAAGAAGAGAGAGAGAGAGACAAGCAGGGGGGAGGGGCAGAGGGAGAGGAAGAAGCAGGCTCCCCGCTGAGCAGGGAGCCCAAAGCGGGACTGTACCCTAGGACTCTGAGCCAAAGGCAGACACTTACTGACTGAGCCACCCCTAGATCATTTCCAACTTTCTTTAGCCCAGTGATGATGCCTATTTTTATGGGTGAAACTACGTAGTTATCCATGCTAACTTCCTTAGGCAGGTGCATCATTTGGGAGCACTTGAAATTATCAGTATTGCTCATTAGATGGTTTTGTAGCTCAAACCAGCTCTTGTCCCCATTGAGGGTACAGGGCCATTTGCACCCAATGCAAATGCTGGAGACCACCATGTCTTTGTGTTTCTGGGTCTTTTTTTTTTTTTTTTTTTTTAAAGATTTATGTTTATTTTAGGGAGAGAGAGCACGCACACATGAGTGGGGAGAGGGGCAGAGGGAGAGAACTTCAAGCAGCGTTCCCACTGAGCATGCATTCCCAAGGGCTCAGTGTGGGGCTAGATCCCATGACCCATAAGATCATTACCTGAGCCAAAACCAAGAGTTGGATGTTTAGCTGACTGAGCCACCCAGGCACCCCTCTGGGTCTGTTTTTAATAGTAGTGCTGTCTCTTGCTGTCCAGGGTCTCTGTCCTGCCCTTGGTGTGCCTCTCTGCTCTCTTGGTTTTGTTGTGAGTTTGCGGTGGGCCCTAGTGGCCACAAAAGCAAGCTTTACGGCCATTCCTGAGAAGAGTGTACTGAGTGAGGACCAGGGTGAGAGGGGGTTTCCTTGGAGTGTTAGTGCACAGTTTTTTGCAAAGATGCTTCTGGTTATTGTTTTCTCCATGCTCTGTACGGGGCAGGTGGGGTGGGGGTCCAGGCCAGGTGAGGCGGTGGTGTCTTTTCATGAGCATTGTTTCCTGGAATTCTGCGATTTAGGACAATGTGCAATATTTGTCATTCCCTCGTTTGGTCCTGTTTTGAAGGTGAGGAAGTACGTGTGAGCTTATCACCGGGCAGCATAGGGACCTGGTATGTTCCTCATTCTGTGTCCTTGCTCGGTTATCCTTGTCTTTATTCCTGATGACCCTGTGTGTATGATGGATTCCGTAACACCGGGGAATCTGACGATGGAGTTTTTGTTACTCAGCCAAAGAAAGACCTTGGTGTGAGGTGCCTTTGAGTAGTTGGCTGTGGCTCTTATTGTACCACCCTCTCCCCTCTTTCATCCCTGCTTATTTACCTTTGGGTTTCTCTTCGGCAGGAGCTGGTGGTGATGGGCGCCCCAGGGTCGTTTTATTGGGCCGGGACGGTCAAAGTGCTGAACCTTACAGACAACACCTATTTCAAACTGAATGATGAAGCCATCATCAACAGGCGGTACACTTACCTGGGTGAGTAGCTCAGGGACGGGACAGGTAAGAAGACATGGGAGTGATTCTCACCCAGCTCACACACTGTTGTTTTACTGGTGGAAAGAAGAATTTGTTAGCTTTCACGCCCGTTGTTCTAATTAGGTACGCTCCTAGCCGGGGCACCTGACATCGGGCCTCACACCCAGCGGGTAGAGAACAAAGGAGGGGTCCGAATTAAAACTGTGACTTAATTACAGAGCTGACAGTTGAATGTCCAAGGAAGCAAAATTTTTTTCTTATTTGAGCAATTACTCAAGTTCAGATCTAAAAGGAGTGCAGGAGAATCCTGGTTTTCCGTGGCATTTCTTTGGCTGTGGCTTCTGCTTGCTTCCTGGTCATACCAGTCATACATAGAAATAGCAAGGACCAGGGAAGCCTGGGTGGCTCAGTTGGGTGTTTGCTTTGGGCTTAGGTCATGATCCCAGATTCTTGGGACTGAGCCCCACATTGGGCTCCCTGCTCTGCGGGGAGCCTGCTTCTCCCTTTCCCACTTCCCCTCACCCCGGCTTGTGCTGTCTCTCGCTGTCAAATAAATAAAATCTTTAAAAGAAAAAAAAATAAAAAGAAAGAACTTAACATGATGGATGGCAGCATAATGATGAAGGTTAATCACAGGCTCAGAAAAATTTCTCTTATTTTCTCAACTTTTTCAACCTTCTAGAAAGAAAATAGATGCAACTTAACAGCCACCAGACCAGCGTGACACTGCACCTATTGAGACAGAGACAGGCTGTCGTGGCTTGTGGACCTGAAGAGTTTGCATGGCTCTTTCTTAGTTCATGTCCTAAATGCTATCACTCTGGATACTACTTCGCGTTCCTGAAACAACCTTGTGAGGCAACTCTCATTACCCACGTTTTAGAGGCAAAGAAACTGAGGCACAAAGAAGTACATAACTTGCTAAGGTTAATGGCTCATAAATAGCAGAGTGGGGGCTTAAGCTGGTGGTTAACTTCGGAGCCCAGAGTATCAATGCAGAGTGTCACTGGGTGTGGCTTAGGGTCTAGGATAGATCCTTTGAACTCAAGGGGCCAGTGGCTTCTCCCTGTCTGTACTGGAGACCTTTATTGCTACAGGGCTTTCGTAATGCGCTTCAGTAATGTGGTCAGGCCACAGGGTCAATACGAACTGATGACAGTATGTCATCATCAAATCCAGTTTGTGATCACAGCCCTAGGGTTTGAAGGTGAACACAAGGTTTGGGGGAATATATGGTCATCCCTAAGGATCTCTGCTGACTGAGGGGGAACTTTCAGCCTGCCCACAAGGCTCTCAAGAAGCAGGAGACATTTAGACTAAGCTCAGACAACTTTTCCCTTTGTTTCTAGATTCCTCTTGCGTCCAGATTCTTTTCTCATATGCATCCACACCCCTAGTGTCAGCTTCGTTCTGCCTTTTTTAGGAGGGAAGATGACACAGTGGTTAACAGCAGAGGCTTTGGAGGCACACAGATTGGGTCTGAATCTTGCCAGGTTATCTGGGGCATGTCACTTAACCACGTTTAGTCTCAGTTCCTACATCTGTGAAACGGAAGAAATGATCACACCTTCCTCGTAGCATTGTGCGATTAAAATTTGCCAGCGTCCAAAGACACATGCAGGAATGTTCCCAGCAGCTTTGTTCATAGTAAAGCGGGAACAGCTGGGAACAACCCGGATACCCACCAGTAGAATAAAGATGGTCTGATCTCTTCATACCGTTAGACCGTTGCTCCACAATAAAAGGAAAGGGCCGCTGTTATACTCAGCATGGATGAATGTCACAGGTGTCATGTTGAGCTGAAGTTCTAGAACAGGTCAACCTGATATGCAGTGGTAGAAACAGAATGGTGGGCACCTGTA
Organism: Procyon lotor; assembly: GCA_028646535.1. Taxonomy (NCBI): domain Eukaryota; kingdom Metazoa; phylum Chordata; class Mammalia; order Carnivora; family Procyonidae; genus Procyon; species Procyon lotor. The sequence goes on from CM053603.1 coordinate 54,113,617, forward strand.
GGAGAGCATCGACTTGAAAGGGCAGGAGGGAGCCTTCTAGTTTGGGTTCTGTACTTCTGTTCACTCTGGGTGGTGATTGCATGGCTGTGTGCCTGTGGACACTCTCACCGAGTTCTGCACTTTAGATGTACGCACGGGACCATATGAAAATTATATCTCAAAAAGGAAAAATATATATATAAAGTATTTAGCATAGTTCCTGTTTTTTTTTTTTAAATATTTTATTGATTTATTTGACAGAGAGAGAGATCACATGTAGGCAAAGACACAGGCAGAGAGAGAGGAGGATCTCAGACTTTCCACTGAGCAGAGAGCCCGATGTGGGGCTCGATCCCAGGACCCTGAGATCATGACCTGAGCCAAAGGCAGAGGCCTTAACCCACTGAGCCACCCAGGCGCCCCGCGTAGTACCTCTTTTAAACTACCCTCAGAAAGCACTCCTTCCTGCCCTGGTGTTTTTATGACTCTGATTTTTGTGAGATGAGCCATTTCAGCAGGAGAAGACTGACAGATGCCATTTGTCCCCTGGGAGGTTACATTCCAAGAACAGCTGGGTCGTAATCGTCCAGGCAAGGGATGCTTGAGACGCTCTCTCCTTGGATGGATCTCTTTCTTCCCTGCCCTGTCTCATCCTCTCCTCGGTTAATGCCTATCTCTTACAGGCTATGCGGTGACGGCCGGCTCCTTCTCTCGCCCGTCTACCACCGATGTCGTAGGAGGGGCCCCCCAGGACGAAGGCATCGGGAAGGTGAGGAGAAAAATCGGGAATAGCACAGAGTCAGACACAAGGGGCGAGTGCGCTGCCCTTGGTGTAGAGGCTGGCCACTGATTTGATCTGAACATTCTCTTGGGTGGCTGGCAGGTAAATGATGAAGTACTAAGGACTCTCCCATCAGCCTCCTTCAGCAGCTCTTGAGAGTGAACCTTGAAAGCTTAATCAGAGAGTGAATGCTGCTCCCAGACCTCTCCGTTCTCTGTACCGTCTCATCTCAGCTGTGTTCAGTGGCTGACTGTGTGTGTGACATTATTAGGACTGACCCTTGGCAGCAGGGCAGCCTCCAAAGGAATGCCGGCCAGCACTCCCCAGCTTTAAATTCTCTGCTCTGCCAAACCCTTCCCAATTTTGACTTTGACTTAATAGAGCCAGGTCTAGTCCCAGGTGTCTTTAGGACTTTATCTTGGGGCCTGGAGTGTCATACTTCTTTCTCCAGTGTTTTAGAGCTAAGACTGGTTTGGTCCAAAGGCTGAACCAGTATATGTGGGTCGGTTTTCCTAAAGGGTCTGCCCAGGCTATAGGAGATACCTCACAGATCTAGATCCCTTTAGAAATTGTGGCCTCTGTGGGGCTGAGAGTATGAAGAATGATGTTTGCTGATTCTTCAGCTCCACGGTATGGGAAATCTAGATCGGGTAGGTTGGCGTGAGTCCGGAACCTGCATTTTTAACTCCATATAGTCTCTGATAGAAAAATCTGACCTAGGGAATAATCTTTGGACCCGAGCCCAGGGGGTGGACGTAGGATAGAGAATGGCCATACCTCCAGGGGCTCAGAGAGTAGGGTCTGGATTTTAGAGAGGCCCAGATGGGCTAAGACCACTGTTGGCTGCGGCCTTGAGCCAACGTGTCAGTCTGGTCAGCTGACTGGGCTTGACTGGTACGTCCTGAGGATCGTTTCCCTGAATCCTCCCAGGCAGGAGTTAGGAGCCTCAGCTCTTGTTTCTGGGACTTGTACCTCCCTCCCTGCTAACACAGTTGCTAGTGAGAAAGGATCTCGGGGAGTGAAACCAGATAAAAACGCAGGGCATTGAGCTGGGGGAGGCATGCCGATGAACTCAGATAAGTCAGGAAGGAGGTGGGTCCTGCAGGGTCACATGCATTCTTCTACGTGGTGGAGGGAAGAGGCACCGCGAGCCGTCCCCACGCTGATAATGTCATCCGGGAAAGAAGCCATGTGCGTGTGACCAGGCTTCTCTGGTGTGTTGGTAACAGTGCCTGCCTCCCGGCTCACAGCCGTGCAGGGTCTCAGCACTTCCTTCTCTCACCAGCTACACAGACTGTGATCTGACTGCATTGTGTCCGCTGCAGATGCTTGTGATAGTCTTAAGATAGTCAGGTCTTAGGATGAGAACGGTATTTATAATGGAAAGAACCCGACAGAGAGAGTCCTGGATTCCGCTAACAACGAATAACCTGAAAACACTTCTTTCAGTTGGATCATGGGAGAGGTGCTGGGGAGACTGGTCGAAGCTGACAAAGTTGGTGACTGTCCCATTCCAGGGGACCCTAGACTAGACCTCTGGCCTGCAGGATTGTTCATTTCTAGTGTCAGAGCACAAATACATGTGCTATGCGTGTGGTGGGTGGTGGCTTCTCACCCTGTGGGAGGGTCCCCTCTTTCTCACGGGGCGCTATTCCTAGAAGATGCAACTTGGAAAAGAACTTCCCTAGTCCTGTCATTTGGGAGGTTCCACATCAGTGATCCTCTTTGTGGCAAAGATGCCTGGTACCTCAGGATGGAAGGACGCTCTTTTTTTGCAGAGTTGGCAAAGTGCAGGGAACTTCATCAGCCAGCCTCTGCGCACCTGCCGTATGCCTGGTTGGCCTTAATTTAAGTCAGAGTCTCAGGAGGATGCTGGTCAATATCTTTGGTCATGGCTTCTATCCTAACTAGATTTTTTTTTAAATCCCATAGGTTTATATTTTTAGAGCTGATCGAAGATCGGGCACCTTAATTAAGATTTTCCAGGCATCAGGCAAAAAGGTGAGATTCTGGGTTTGGGTGTTCTTTTTGCTTGCGAGATGTCATCCTGTGGGAATCAGTTCACTTTTTAGAAGATTGGTGTAGAGGCCCTATATGTGCCCTAAGTTTGTATGGCGGCGCCATAAGCAGTTACCTTACCCCCCTCAGCACTGTGTAGAACTTGCGGACTGTGGAATTCAGGCTTGTCGTAGGACACAGGTAGCAAGATGGGTTTGGGCACAACCAAGTTTCATCACAGAGTTCAAAAAGGATTTCCATAGTTCAGATAATCATCAAAATTACAGCTTGCTGTATGTCTGCCTTTTTCTACCTTTCTAACCTTCCATCTGCCTCTCTCTTACCTGTACACATTGATACCCCAGAGAGATCACACGCAGTTAAGTGCGGTGGCAAAACCCACGATATCTAGCTGAGTAGGCATGCAAGCAAATGGCTCTCACTCTCCCTGCATCTCTGGCCCAGCACCGCCCCTCCTGCACCCCCACCACTATTGCCACAGGGACTATTGTCACGCAAAGAAAAACCAAACACAAGTCACTCAGCTCCTTTGAGAATCTTGAAATAGAAATAGCTTGGGAAGGCTACCTTGGAATTAGTCCTGGGTGAGGTTTACCTGTGTGCGTTCTCTTGTCTTCATCCTGGCCCTGATCCTCTCTCGATTTCCTGCATGATTCTGTTCATGCTGCACCCATAGTCTGAGATGAAGGCAGGTAGAGAGAATCCCTGGATTAATAAGGCACATTTTTCGTGGGCTTGTCCATCCTGTCCACCTTAGCGTGGCTCAGACCAGCAGGATCGCTTAGGGAGATTGGCTGCTCTCGGGGGACACACGTTTAGGCTGGGAGGCCAAGGGGTAATTTGGAGGCTTTCCTTGGTGGAGGCCTTAGTGAGCTCTGGGAAGAAGCACAGGACTCTGGGACTTGGGAGGGAGATTCCAGGAGATAGGAGAAGGTGGAAGGTGGTTTTACCCACCACCACCCTGAGAAAAAGGGGGAAAATGATTGTTTCCTGTGTGGGTGGGCCACGAGCTCCAGCCCAGTTCAGGTCCTGCCGTGTGTTCGGCCTGCTCTACAAAAATGTGGCACCATTACACACTGTTCTGACGGTAAATATTCTCGTTTCCCCAAATCCCACTCACAAGTAGAATTTTTTTTTTTCAGTTTTATCAGCCTTAATGTGTGTACTTAGTAGAGAATTGTCGTAATCTTTTCTTTTTCTTTTTCTTTTTTTTTTTTGTAATCTTTTCAATTAAAAAAAAAATGTATCACCAAATTAGTTTTGCTAAGTTTTTCCTGAGAACAGCTCCGCATTCCCTTGGGAACCTCACTGGCCTATGTTATTTTAACATTTCCAAAACCCCCAAAGCAACCACACTGGGAAAGAACTGTGAGCAGTTCTGCAAAAAAGGTTTTCTGAGCGCCCCTGACAGTTCGACAAGAAATGACACGGCGCCATTTGTGCTGGAGCCCCAGAGCAAGGAGGGTGTGAATGGTCCTAAGCCTAACATTTTAGGCCTTTCTTACAAAAAAAAAAAAAATTAAAGGGTTAGTGTGTCTGCTATGGGCAGCCCAGACCCCCATCCCCTCCCCTTCAAACGTACCTGGGCTTGACAGCATAAAATGAAAGGAGTCTCCCCCCACCCTGCTTGATTTAAGATATAATTGACATGTAGCATTAGGTGACCTTAAAGTGTTGGATGTGATGGTTTAGCCCACGTGTATATGGTGGAATCATGGGGGAGTGGGGTTTGTTAAGACCTCTATCACCTCACGTAACTGCTATTTAAGGACTCTAAAGTGATGTGCGGAGCAGGAGCACATCTGTCACCCAGTTTTTAAAGTATCTTCACCTTCATTTCCACCTGTAGCCTTGTTGCCCCTACCCACCGCTGCCCGTGCCTGGGGCAGGCCCCGTTAATGCCGGTCATCCCGGCGTAATTAACAGCCCATAACTGCCCCCTCCTTCCCAAAAACTTCCCCGTGCAGATGACCACTTACACGGCCACCCAGCTGTGACTGGTCGTGGTCAGATTTGGGGCGACAGATTGAAGAGCGGACAGTGAGAGAGGTAAACATTGGAGAAGCCACTTGCGCACACTTTGCAAGAACTTCACGATGTGGGGTCCCAGGACAGACTGGCTTGTGTGTCCGCTTGAACGTCCTCGTGAGGATTGGGGCTCCCTAGGAGGGGACGGATGGGAGGGCCAGGTGCCTTACCCTCCAACTCCGTGGTCACTTATCCTCATGTTGTACCATCTTAGCTAGAGTCATTCCTTCCCTGTGCCACTCACCCTTGCCCTCCTGCATCTCTGGCTTCTAGCTTTACCACCATCATCAGCACTCTGATTTTGGAAAAGACCATTACTTTCTCTATACATCTTATTCTGCTCTTTGCAAGAAAAAATGGGAAATCCTAGTCTCTCTGACTTCTCCATTATTTCAAAGGGAAAGGACATGACCCCAGGCCTTCAAAGGATGTCTGTAGATTTGCCCCTGTGTCTGGAGCCCCACAAACATGGTGAGGCGGGGAGGGAGGGTTCTGGCTCAGTCAGCCACTGGTCCACTTCTGCTTTTGTTTGGGCAGATTTGGGTCAGGTAATGCTGTCTCTTGGCCTTACCATAAGAGAAACAAAACAAAACAACAAAACCTTGAAATTCCAGTTTTTAGTGGTTAACATCCTTCATATGGTACATCTAAGAAGTCCTCGGTATGTGCATAATCCAGATGTTAATGTAGACACATGAACCTGCATTTCCAGGCTGATGGGAGAACTCTGATCTCCCCCACCCTCCGCAAAGTATATCATTGCCACATACAGGAGTTTTATTGTGCTAATGGGGAACCCGAAGTGTTCATATGTCAAAACTTAGATAAGAAACTTCACGTTCAGGGATTTCTGATTGAACACTGATGAAGATGCCAAGTTAAATAGCCCATTGGAATGAAACAAATAGTTCCCCTGGGGCTCAGCCAGAGAGAACAACTAGCAGCTTTGGTCCTCAGGGCCCTGTGTGGGTCTCGCCAGCTTGTTTGTTTGTTTATTTTACTAAAGTCCAGATAGATCGACAAGGCCACTGAATTAGTGACTGGCAACGTGGTCTCTGCCGGGAATCCAAGCACCCTTCTCCTTTGGGAATGGGTGTTGGCAGGGCAGGGTGCGTTGAGCAAAAGTGGCGTGTGACTGGGGAGGGGCTCCTGTCCCTGGGTTCACTGCAGGAAATGGACTGGAGTGCCCCCCACCGCTCTCACACTCCCTGGGGCCACAGCCAACAAGCTCCAGCTCCGAAAGAAAACACTTGTTCCCATCAGCAGGACCAGGGCCCTTTTATTTGAAAACATTTATTTTAAAAGAATGGCATTTTTTTTTTCTTTCTTTCCAACAGAGGTTGCAAACTGGCAGCTTTTGGAAAGGATGAAGCCTGTAAAACTTGTTTTTTGGCCTGCCCGCTGTTTGTTTCTTCTTTTTTAGTTGTCTGCATTTGGAGTTGGCCACATTTTAGAAAGAGACACCTCAAATAAAATTTTAGATTTTTGGCTTCTCTTGAACAACAGGAAGGTTGGTCTTCTCTGGGTGAGCCTCCCTCATGGCAGCAGTCGACTGTGGCGGGGTCCGAGTGGCTCCAGTAGCTGACTCTGTGGGCCCCAGTTGGCCACAGTCCCCACCACTCCTTATTGCCTGTTAGACGCTGAAGCCAAGCGTCACTTGCCACCTGGAGTGTACCTGCCGTGTTCCTTGTTTTTTCTTATAGCTGTTCTATCTCCTGCCTGGATCCCATTTGCATTTGAGTTTGAGACCCCTGATTTGTGATAATAGGCACTGGATTAAGCTCTGATTCAAGAAGAGCCAGTGGGACCTGGCCATGTTCCCTTATACATTACATAGTCTTAGGAGTCGCACCTTTTCCTGTCACGAGTTCATGCCTTCCTGGTTGGCTTTAGTTCTGTGCAGGCCTGGGAGAGAGTAATCTATTTCCCCATGCAGCATTTATTTTTCTTTCTTTCTTTCTTTCTTTCTTTCTTTCTTTCTTTCTTTCTTTCTTTCTTTCTTTCTTTCTTTCTTTCTTTCTTTCTTTCTTTCTCTCTCTCTCTCTCTCTCTCTCCCTCCCTCCCTCCCTCCCTCCCTCCCTCCCTCCCTTCCTTCCTTCCTTCCTTCCTTCCTTCCTATTTTATTTTCCCAAATGGATATCATTGTTTTATTTATTTTATTATTATTTTTTATTATATTAGTCACATACAGTAGGTCATTAGTTTTTTTTGCAGTGTTCCAGGATTCATCGTTTACGCATAACACCCAGTGCTCCGCGTGATATGTGCCCTCCTTGAGACCCATCACCGGGCCAACCCATCCCCCGACCCTTTTCCAGCTTGCCTTGTGTTATGAAATTTCATATTCCTCCTTGGTTAGCCCTGTCAAATATCTGCTATAGGAGGTTCCTTTACTATGATTGTACCCTGCTTTGTAACCTTGGCTTGCATTTTTAAAAACCATACCTTATTCTCCTGGGATTGGTCCACTTGTTTTCTCCTTGGGAGGGCTCCAAGGCGGGGGCCTCTGAGCCAGCGAGCTTCAGTCTCAGGAGGTCAGGGGCCCAGCATCGCTGCTGGGAGCCCAGAGAGTCAGGCATTTCACTTCTGGCTTATGGGCCAGCATAGCCTTCACAGTGCTGAGGGGCTTGGGGGCAAGAGTGTCTTAAGCAGTGGGCCAGAGGAAGGCGAGGGCCTCCCGTGTGAGGGCAGACACTGAACACTTTGTTGCAACTCGACTTGGTTGCAGATGGGCTCTTACTTCGGCTCCTCCTTATGCGCAGTTGACCTGAACGCGGATGGCCTCTCTGACCTGCTGGTGGGGGCCCCCATGTTCTCTGAGATCAGGGATGAGGGGCAGGTCACCGTCTACATCAACAGAGGAAATGTGAGTACACTGCTGGGCACCAGGTGGATGGGTGTGGGAGAGGGACATCTGTCTAGCCAGGAGTGACCGAGCGCCCCTCTGGGCTGTGCGCTGGGCCCCAGTACCCGGCCGAGGCAAAGAGACGTGTTTCCTACCTTTAGAAAGCTCAACATGCCATTTATGGAAAGCCGAACACAGTGTTATCACTGCAGACGTGCAGGAGTTGAGAAAAATCATAATATCTGATTTTGAGTGTTTTTGAGCCCAAGGCAGCCAAGCAGCCTTCTGGAGGTTGTAATGCTGGGGAAAGTCTTGAAAGAGTAGGAGCTAGGCAGGTGGGTGGGGGTAGGCTGGGAGCTGGGCAAGAGGGTTGAGGCCTGGGCTCGCAGGACCACTTAGTTCTGGGGGTTGGGTGGGGGCCAGTGCAGTGGCCAAGGGCCAGGATCACAGTGTCCCTTGTCCTGCAGAACCACGGAAGGGGTATAATGGCCTCAGAAAGATGCCTCTGGTCCTCTCCAGCCAAGTGGGGGCTGGAGGGAGGGGGAGGGGAGGCAACGCACCAGTTGGGGGTGGGAGACCCATGAGAAAGCAGAACCTTTTCAGCATCTAGAATTAAGAATGTCCAACAAGGGCGCCTGGGTGGCTCAGTCGTTAAGCGGCTGCCTTCGGCCCAGGTCAGATCCCAGGGGCCTGGGATCGAGCCCCGCATCGGGCTCTCTGCTCTGCAGGAAGCCTGCTTCTCCTGCTACCATTCCCTCTGCTTGTGTTCCCTCTCTCACAGTGTTTTTCTCTGTCAAATAAATAAAAATCTTTAAAAAAAAAAAAAAAAAAAGAATGTCCAACAAGAGTTAAATGCGTCTATTTTGTCACCAAACATGAGAAAATGCTTATAAAGTAATTAGTGAAAAGCAGGATAACAATCTGCCTATACAAAGACATTTTAAAAATATACAAAACACATAGATAATGTTCACAACAGATCTCTGTGGGTGGTAAGACTTAGGTAGATTTTTAGTTTTATCTTTATCCGAAGAGCAAGAATGTAATACTTTTCATAGAAAAAAATATATATATACACATATATATACTTTTAAGCATTGAAGAAGATGCTAGTTATTCTAGTTGGATGACTCATCCAGTTGGAGGGGGCAGTGGTGTTTAACTGTAGGTGGGCAGATGTCACAAAGAAAATAAGCCATCTGAAGAGGAGCCAGGAATCGTTAGAGCCTTGGGCTTTCTTGGATACTTGCAAACGCTTTGAGAAAGTGAATCTAAACCCTGGGAACGAAGGTACTTCCTGGGACCTGTGGTAGTGATGCTTGGCACTTGCATCCCCATCGACATTCCAGGAAAAGGGACAGGCAGGTGTGGGGAGAAACAGGGTGGTCCTTATGGAGATGAGAACAGCAACATTCAGTGGCTGCAGGCTACTCTGTTTGTAGGAGAATGAAACATTCGTGTGGGTATGAACTTGTCAGGCAGTAAGGAGACCAGCGCACTAGCTTGACACTGTGTCTGAATCAGGCTGTGGAATCTTGGAGGAGGAAAATTTTCCCAGACACATGGAGCCCATACAGTCCAACCCCCAGGCAATGTAGCTTGATGCCATGCGGCTACCCCGAGTACCAGGGCATGGTATCTATTGGGCATCTGTTAGGCCTCCCCCTGTCTGATGAGTGATTATGAAGCAGTGCAGAGGATGGAAAAATGATGACTTTGGAGAGAGATGGACCTGGACCACGGACCCTGTGCCATGTGGACAAATAGCCTAAAATTAGTGGCTCAGTTTCCTCATCTGCAGAGTGGGGAGAATCCTAAGGTCCTGTCTAAAGCCAGACACTCCCTGGGGTGGCTTGTGGATGTGCATTGGGTGTACAGTACCTCTACACCAGGGCAGGTTTCGACGTTCTTCTGCCTCAAAATCTCAGATTGTATTTTAATACTCTGATACTGACATGTCAGTGATCGGGGGTAGAGTGGGTATCTTCAGATGACTTTTACTGCCACCATGCACCGTTGACCTCCTCCCTCTGTTGGGTGGTGTTTGCTCAAGAAATCCCAACCCAAGCCACATGGTAACAGGCACAGTTGTGTGCATCCCCACCCTTTCCCTGGCTAAGAGCTCCACTGGGTATTGGGTTTTCCAAACTAGGACTCTGTCAAGATTACTGATCACACGCACCTTGCAGAGCAGCTTTGTAAACTTGTGCTAAGTGGGATAGGAGAGAAGAAAATGGAAGTATGTGTGCCCACATAAAACAACTTTTGGGACAAAAGGTAAGGGCAGCTGAGAGGGTTTTGTGGCGACAGGTGTATCAGTAGGTAGGTTTGTAGAGGGTCAGGACAAGGGAGAGATGGAGTCCTTGGCCAACATGAGGATCCTCTCCCCTCTAAAAGGCATCTCAGGCTGTGGGAGACCGTCTGTAGCACAGGTGAGAGGGACTCATTTTGCCACCAGGAGAGAGAAGCGTGGGCACCCTCAATGCTGCCCAGGTGTTTCCTGTCGATGGGCATGCTCCAGGGGTGGCATTTGGAGTTTTGGTTGTATTGGGAGTTCTTTTGGCTCTAGTTTTGTTTTGTTTTCCATTTTTCCCTCCATCCTGTTTCCCAGGGAGCCCTCGAGGAGCAGCTGGCCCTGGGCGGTGACGGTGCCTATAACGCACACTTTGGAGAGAGCATCGCCAGCTTAGGCGACCTTGATGATGATGGGTTCCCAGGTCAGTGAGCTTGCACCTGCACTCTGGCTTCACCCCGGCGTAAGATGCTCCTGGATCCGCCCTCCTGCTTGGAAGGCCCCTGCAGGGAGGGATGCCCTTAGAGAAGATGTTCTCCACGCAGACACTCAGGGCTGGGCTCTGAGCCCGCTGCACTTCTGCTTCTGTGTGGTACCTTCTCAGCAGCCCCAAGTTCTTGGCTGTGTGTTTGCCATGCGAGGGTTCCTAGGGCTGGGCCATGGGGGCTTCTTGCTGCACGACATGTTTGATCCGGCTTCCTCCTGCCACCAGTCCTTGTGTCTCTAAGAGCCTCTAAGGCTCTAAGTTTCCACTACATTGTTGATACGTGACTATGGAGGGACTTAGACATTCTTAGCCCTGAGAGTGACAGCAAGGGGATGGACTTGAATAGGTCCCTCCCGAGAGGGTGGGGCTGTGTGTACGGGATGTCAAGTTCTGTCTGGACTACGGATTCCTTCACAGCCTCTTGGCCCTGCTTTCTGGTCTGTTCAGTGCCATGTGTGCTTACTGTATATGTGGTAGACGGACATCAGGACCTGTGGGAACCACGTCACGAGGGGGACAGCTGAGGTAGAGGACAGGCTGGGGGCAGCTCTTGCCTCAGGCCAGACTTTCAGGCTCCTTCAATACCCTCACACCCCTGACCAGAGAGGATCCTGGCTTGAGGTCGTGTGAGCACGGGCCCTGCACCCTTGACCTCACTTCTGCAAACACATGACTTTTGTTAGAAGCAAAGGGAAGAAAGTCAAGAAGATCTCAGCTTTGTTCCAGGGACTGTCAGTTTGAGGGTAATGATGTTTTTTGGGAAGTGAATGCCATTTTATATAAGTCTTTTCTCCAGGAACAGAGTTGACTTTCTCAGTTACGCAAGAACCGTAGTTTATGGAATTCCCCTGACAGAAATTCGGGTGGGTGGTTTATATTTGCATTTCTTTTATTGAATGGGTCAATGATTTTTTTTTTTTCTGAATGAGGATGAGGTAGGAACTTTTCTGGAACTAAACCCTTCTCAGGGGTGCCTGGGTGGCTCAGTGGGTTAAAGCCTCTGCCTTCGGCTCGGGTCATGATCTCAGGGTCCTGGGATCAAGCCCCGCATCGGGCTCTGCCCGGCGGGGAGCCTGCTTCCCCTCTTTCTCCCTGCCTCTCTGCTTACCTGTGATCTCTGTCAAATAACTAAATCTTTTAAACCCTTCTCAGCTTCAATAATCTGCTAAGAGATTGTGTGTCTAGCTTAATGCCTGTATAACCCACAACCAAGAAATTTCTGGTATGGAAGGACCTAGATGATGGCAGGGATTAGGAAAACTCCTTACTCCTTATGGCTTTCTAACTCACAGCTGTTTTTCTCCCCTCAGATGTGGCCATTGGTGCACCCAAGGAGGACGACTTCTCAGGGGCTGTCTATATCTATCATGGCGATGCTGGTGGGATCGTCCCTCAGTACTCAATGGTAATTGCTGTGAGAATACCATGGTAACTGTCCATACAGTCACCTGACAAACACGTAGGGAAACTGTAGTCTATACCACACCCTGGGGTACAGAGGAAAACACAACATGGTTTCTCCTTTCAGCCTGCCTGCCCTCCAGTGAAAGCGGCCATTGGGACTACTTGTTAAGTACAAAAACACATTCAGAAACTCCCGAGTTTGCTAACCATCAGGGATGCATTCTTCCTGTGAAAGATTACATCTACACCCTTACCAACATTAAGAGTTATTTCTTGAAGAAGAGTTTTCTTTTTTTAGTTACTCCTTTGTCAACCATCTGTGTAAGCCGAAGGAATATGTTGTAAAATGTCATTTAGAGAGACAACGGTCCACTTAGGAGAGGTTTAAAAGCTGTCACAGGGCTGATTGGTGTAATCGGCGTCGCAGTGAGGAGTCGGTCAAAGCTCTGGCCGTGAGCCCTAGACTTGGGAACGTGGACGTGGTGGGTTCTGTTTTTTGCCCTATCAGCGTGGTGTTCAATCTTGCTGATGGTATCAGGCCCAGCCTGGGAAAAAAGGAAGTCACTCTCTTGATAGAAGCATCGTCAGGATATTTGGGGATGTTTCTGTCTTGTCCTTGTCTTGTCTCTGTCGTTCTCCCAGTGAGTGGGTCAGTGGCAGATAGGGACTGAGCACAAGTGGAGAAACTTCTGGTCAGCAAATACCGATCTGTCGAGCGCTTATGTGCTTACCACTTCCTGCTCATGCTTCCATTTCTCATCACCAAGAAGCTGGCCTCACATCTTGATTAACTCTGAGGAAACAGAACTTTCAGCTGAGTCTCACTTTTGCAAAATGTTCTGTACGTGTTCTACAAAATGAAGTATTAGGAAAGTGTCCCAACCTGTTCTTATGTTGAAGTCTGTAGGTAAGAAGGAGACTTTACAAGTGGGTTTTAAGAGCCAGTCCATAAATGGAACTTCAGTCCATGCATTCATAGTTGTTCTTCTCACAGCAGATAAAAGGGAGCTGATTAGAGGCCGAGGGTTCGTTTGTCGCCAGCTTCCTGCACCCTCTCTGCTGGGGCCAGCCCAGTTCAGTGACTCCCACGAGAGTCAGAGGGTGGAGATGGGGCTCCACTCCGCCCTCTTCTTTTCTTTAGTCCTTGTCCTAGTCCTGTGAGATGGTGCCTTTCTTGTCCACCTTGTCTTTCTTCAGTGCTTCCAGCCCAGGCAGAGGTGACTTCACTTGCCCAAGGTCTCTGGCTAGTAAGCGGCAGAATGGCCACACTGAAACTTGGCCCATCTGACTCCCAGCCTTTTCTTGTCCCCACACTGGAGGAAGGAACACTTAGGGAACACTCAGCTGGAAAACTTAGAAATATGGAAATTTATCTTGCTCTGAAGCACACATACTCCAAGGGGCCTGGGTCTACTCGCACCACCCTCCTCTCATTAGAAACGAATAACGGGGACAGGGAGCTCTTAGGTGACTCAGCTGATGTGGCAGGAGGAAGAGGGCTTTGGGCGCAGGTTGGGGGCCACATCCGCATCAGGGGGCCTGCTGTGGTATGAGTTAGGGACCCTCTTCACGACGTGATAAGAGGGAAGTCATCCAGGGAGCCCAGTTCTCTGGCAGCCGCCGGGGTCACCGTCCACGCTTCCTTCTGGAAGCTTGTTCCCGGATCCTTGGAAGCAAATCACACAGAGAGGCAGCCTGTCCGAGACCCCTGCTTCCCCTCCTCCTGCGGCCCTCCAGTGTTTTGTTTTGTTGCTGGGTGGAATCCCCGCAGAGAACTGAAGTGCAGATTCTGTGGTTAGCATGGAGTGTCTTTAGTAGGAAGCAGGGATCAGCAGCTGGACGTGTCCTGCCCTTGTCAGCACACCGGCAGGCTCGTCAGCTTTGACAAAGAGAAGTGGTTTGGAGCACTTAAAAAAAAAAAAAAAGAAAGAAACAACTACGCTTATACTTTTCCAAGCTGCTAATACGTATATGATAAGGTCAGTGATTTAAAAGGAAAAAAGAAAAACCCTTCAACAACAGATTCTTCAGGGCTGGGGTCTGGACAGAGCGGGCATTGTGCGGGTGAACCCGAGGAAGAAATCAGAAACAGCTCTGGGCAAAGGAGTTGCTTTTCTTTGGCCCAGACTGGTATTTATTTCTGCCGGATACATTGTGAGATCAGGGCTAAAGTTCTTCCCTATTACTCCTTAACTCATTCCTCTTTCTTAGGTTCGTCAGGAAAAGTGTTGATTTTAAGATCCTTGTGTGCCTTTCTCAATTTGAGAGCCCCCCGGGCACGTCAGGGCGGCTCCTGTGATCTTTCTCCTGCCGTAAGGACACTGCCTATAAACCTAGGCAGGCGGAGGTTTACCAAGGCTCCTGGTTTTCATTTAGGGTTATTAGCACTGAGCAGACTTATCTTCCTGGCTTTATGGCCTAATGGCCTGCAGATGTCTGTGGGATAACTTAAGCCGGCATCGCCACCCCCAAACGGACCACCCCTTCACTCTTCCCCCTCGTCCCAGCCGCTGCAGAGCTTAGAAACGCAGACCCAAGGCGAGCTGCTGCTAGCACGGTTAGACTGCAGAGCTGAGCTGGCTCGCCTCAAAGTGAGGCTTTTAAGAAATAGACATACATACATGTTTGTTTAGACAGAGCTTTGTGGACTGTGGAGCTCTGCCTGCGAGCAAGGAACATTTCAGCGTTTGCTTGTGCTCTGATTTGTACCATGATGCTTGCACATTTCCTGTTGGGACGGCTTAACTGAAGATGGCAAGTGGAAGGTTATTCGCAGTGATGGGCTCCCGGGGTAGGGGTGGGGGCGGGGTTGGTCCCTGGCGTCTCCATCTATAGATCCTATGGAAACTCCCTCTCCCCATGCTCATGACTTCTCTGGATGACTCAGTAAGGAAGAGGATATGGAAAGAAAGTCCAGAGTGAGGGGTTGGCTATCTATAAACCTGGTTCCAATAAGAATTATGCTGTATGGCCTAAAAACAAAGCATCTTTCTTATCATCCACAGTGAGGGCATTGGGAGGTAAGCCTCCCCAGAGAGATTGTCTAAACAAAGGGAAGAAGGAACAGGTCAGATCCCAGGAGATGGGACTTTTCTGATTCAGGAAGTTTGATATCTTTTGAGGAACTGCACCATGTAGATGAATGACGAAGGCCACTTGTACAGGAAATAGTCCTGAATCAAGGCAGCAAGTGTTAATACAGATTGAACTTCATGATGAATAAAAGTACAGATGCCCCTTGGTGGTAGAGCCGTGAACTCTTAACTGGTTGTTGGAGGGCTGGCTTTTTTTTTTTTTTTTTTTTTTGGATTTCCTATAGTTTATAAAAGATTCAGGATCCTGGAGCTCCAGATTTACTAGATAGGACAGTCTCACCCTGTCTGTCAAGCTCAGGAGCCTGCAGATCTTCTGGTCAGCTCAACTGAGAAGCGATTTCCATGTGGCTGTCTTTCCCAGCTAGACATGCTCATTGCCTGTGTGTCCCCCCCGCCACCCACCTCCCATCACCCAAGGAAAGACTGACATGCACCTCTGAGGAAGGGGTGGTCCATGTTTGGTACACACTTGGGTAGAGAGATCTAAGGAAAACATGTTCTTAGAATTTCAGCCAGGTCCACCTGCATGGAAACAAAACAGAACGGTTGTTGGAAATGGAAGTAAACATCCATTTGAATTTCATGTGGCACGTCAAAACATTAGCACACTAGTGTAGGTGGATTTTTCATGAACACTGAGCTTGGAAAAATTTTTAAGCAATGACATGTACTGAAGGCAGGTCACCATAACCGAGTGCATAGTCTTCGGCTATGTGCTTAAAAACCCCAGGATCAAATTAGGGGTACGGTTTTCTCTTTCCACGGCTTCAGGACTGAGCATCTGACAGAAGCTGTGTAGAACAGTCATGGGTTCTTATTTACCACTGTGCTCCTATCCGGTGACTCAATTTCCCTATTATCTGTTTCAGAAACTGTCGGGCCGGAAGATAAGTCCAGTTCTGCGGATGTTTGGGCAGTCCATATCAGGAGGCATTGATATGGATGGAAATGGCTATCCTGGTGAGCTGTTTTTCTTTAAAGGCATATGAGATAAACGAAGATAAGCGCGTGAGGTAGAGTCATTTCCAGTCCGGTTAAGCCGTGGTTACATCTGTTTGGGATGAGGAAAATTCCCACAGTAGAGGGGGATACTTTGGTATTTGATTTTAAGGTGTCAGAGTTTATTTTGGGGTTTTAAAATGATCTGTTCTGAAGAGTTTAAGCACCAAAAGGAAAAAAAAAGAAAAAGGAAAAAAATAGGACTTCTGTGGCAGCAGCTCTTTCTAATGAAGAAAAAAAAGACTGTCCACATTGAAAATGATAGTGAAACCTCATGTTTTCCTCAGTAGTTATACATAGTCAGAGGCCTCTTACCCTTGAGAGGGGAAAAAAATAAGGAGCTGGGCAGCACCTTCCCCACCTCCTGACCCCTTGCAAGAAAATTGAAATATTTGGAGCAAAAAAAGAAAACCATGCCCTCTCCCTGATGGATAAAACAGACCTTCACCGTTCAAGGCTGGCTGCCTTGTCTTCGGGGTGAATTAATGCCTGCTGGTGGTTGAGGCTAATTGAAGAAAAATGTGCCATTTCCCACCTCAATCCCAAGTGCTGTCTGGTTTAGGGAAAATGCCCTGGGCAGGGGCATGATGGTTCTTCTGGGGTTTGAAGGGGACAGAATAGGGTGAGGTAAGGAAGCAGAGGTTAGAATCTGAAAAAATCCAAAACCTTCCTGGAATTCAGGAAGCATTTCCCTGGAACTGCAGGTCATCTTGCTGTCTTGAGGAAGGGCTTCTTTCCACTTAAAAAGCCCCGGAAGGCCTTGTGAGGGCAGCACATTTGGTAGTTTCTTGGGGGCACCAGTTTTGGTCATTTCTTGTGACCTTACAGAGCCAGGAGGAGGACATAGGAAAGAGTCCTTGCTGAAGTTTTTGTTCCTGTGGGCCCTCATGGGGTTTCTTAAGTCTGAAAAAGCCGTTCTTCTTGTTTTGGGTAATTTGTGGCCATCTTGAAATAATACCTGATGTTGCGTCTACACTTTAGAATATGCAAAATGCTCCCACCTGCGGTATGCCTCTCATAGTTAGTGCGGCCGGGGGTGGGTGGGTGGTGGGTAGAGATGGGGTGTCCCCACGTGACAGACGCAGGTACTGAGCCACAGAGAATTTAGGGGCCTGGCTGGAGGCGGAGACGCAAGTGCACTGTGGGTGTGTTCATGCTTCATGATGTATGCGAATTTCTTACATCTTTTCTTTTTTTCTTTTAAGATTTTTTTTAAAAGCTTTTATTTATTTGAGAGTGAGTGAGCACATGACTGGGGGGAGGGGCAGAGGGAGAAGCAGGCTCCCCCCTGAGAGGGGAGCCCAGTGCTGGACTTGATCCCAGGACTCTGGGATCATGACCTGAGCCGAAGGCAGACGCTTAACCAACTGAGCCACCCAGACACCCCTGAACTTCTTACATTTTTCATAAAAGAAATGACAAATTCCTCAGGTTCTTTTATTTTCATACATCTAGTCAACTCAAAAAGACTTGGAAAACAGCAAAATTAATGAGCATACCCAAGTGCAGAAATTTTAGCAGCCCTGCAATTCATGGATTTGCTGTTTCTTTTTCCTTGATGAGGGGATTGTATAGACATGGGGATTCAGGCTCTCTAGGATTCAGATGTTTGGTTCTGTAAGGTGGTAATGGGATTTTATTCTCAAGAGGAAGAAAGACCAAGAGCTATTGGATGAGTATATAATTTATAAATTCAAGTTATTAAAAAAAAATTACTGGAGCACCTGGGTGGCTCAGTCATTAAGCATCTGCCTTCAGATCAGGTTATGATCCCAGGGTCCTGGGATCAAGTCCCACATCGGGCTCCTTGCTCTATGGGGGACCTATTTCTCCCTCTGCCTGCTTCTACCCCCTGCTTGTGCTCACTCTCTCTCTCTGGCAAATAAATAAAATCTTAAAAAAAAAAAAATAAACATTACCAGCTAACACTTGCATCTTGGTTTGTAGTATACTAAATATTTAATGAATTTTCTGATTTAAATATGTGATTTAATGTATGTATTTAAATATTTTAAAAGTATTATATTTGACTAATATTATGTTTGGCAAATATTTAATAGATGTCTTCTAATTTAAGTATTATGAAATGTCATCAGCTTTTGAAGAAGACCCTGAGGATACTTATATCTACAGTACAGATGAGGACACTGAGAGATTCTGAGGTCACAGGGAACGAGGAGTGGAGAGATGATTCACATGTTCTGCAGAACCTAGAGCTTTTTTCCAGCTCATTTAGTTCGAAGTATCTGTCTCTCTAATTCACTGGTGTCCAAAAGATACATGATGTGAGCCACATACATAACTTAATGTATTCTAGAAACCACATACAAAAGATAAAAAGAAATAGGTGAAATTAATTTTAATAATCAATATAGAAGTTTTTGAGCTAGTTTATGTTGTTTGTACCAGCCACATTTCAAGGTCTCACCAAGCCACACCCAGTGATTGGCTGCCATGTGGGTCAGTGGGGCTCTCCCTCTTCCAAGATCACCGTGTGGCCCACAGGAAGGCTGGGCCCCCACGGCTGCGGACCTTGCCAGGGGATGGGTGAGCTGGAAGGGGCTTCTGCACATCTCTGAATGCTATCAATTTCTGATTTTCAGATGTAACTGTTGGAGCCTTCATGTCTGACAGCGTGGTTCTTCTAAGGTGAGATGCTTCCTTCTTGCTTCTCAGATTGCGTTCTTCCCGGTGAGGGCTCGACTTTGGTGATGGCCGTGGCTGGGGAAGTTATGCACCATTAGTCAGCAGTTCTCTCTGTCCTGTTCCTAGAGGCACCCGGGAAGTGAAAATGCGGCTGTCTTGTCCTCCTTATCCCCAGTTGCAGTTTCCAGCTGGTGGGCCTTGACGGCCTTGCTCCTCTGAGATGGGGCTTGGGGTGGCTTCAGCCCTGGAGGTTTTGCCTTTTGCCTTGAACAGCTGCTTCATGAATGTGTGTACACGATGTCCTCATTTCCTGTGGTGCCAGGACGCTCAGGGGCTCCAGAGCATGGCCTTGTCCCAGCTCTTCATCCCCACCTTGTCACTCCCCAGATCCCCAGGGGCCAGCAGCCTCCTGCCCTGTGAGCAGGACCTCCTTGCCTGTGGAGGCAGAGGCGAGGGACGAGAGCCCATGCAGCCTGAAGCTCTCCTACAAAGACTGTGGGCTGCCATCCTGCCATGAACCATCTCCAAGTATTTCCGTCTGTATGAGTCACAGGAGGCCGAATTACCCTTTGGAGTGGGAGCCAGCTCTTAGGTTCTGTTAATAATCTGATGGCAGAACTTTCTAAAATAGGCCAGTGGGATCTTAGAGCTGGAAGGGGTCCCAGAGGCCATGTAGCTGCACACCCCATATTTGTTTCACTCAGCAGCACCTTCCTCCGAGTCTCTGGCTGCAAGGCACCCGGCCCCCTTCCTGAATGAGGTGCCCCTAGGGGTGAGGGCTTAGGAACTTTGGAGGGAACCAGTTAACACCCAGGTAACTCAGGATGTTAAATTGTTAAGGAAGCAGAATCACCTTAGGTTGGAAGGGTGAAGTCCAGGGCCGGGCAGCCCGGGTTCGAACCCCCACTCTGCTGTTGGGAGGCAGGTTTCTGTGGGTGAGTCAGGTACCTGCCTTTCAGGATTCTCACCCATTAAATGGGAGATGGTGGTACTTCCCTCACTGGGTCCGCAGAACTAATTAGTACTACATGCAAAATGCGTAGAACGGGTAGGGGATCAATAAACATTAGCAATTCTTAGATAACTTAGGCGAAATTTGCCTCCCTGAGATTCTGCTTCTTGATTCTGTATTTTGCATGTAGCAGCCCTTCAGCATTTGATGGTGGCACGTGTGTCCCTAAGGCAGTGATCTCACTATTGCCATGTGACTGGATCTCCACTTTCCTTATCCCCCCACCCCCACCCCCATCTGTGGGTCGGCCATTCCCTCTCAGGTAAAACAGCTTACATAGCCTCCAGTGACCAAGGTGACATTCAGAAGCTGAGCTTACCCACCGCCTTGGTGGTGTCCTTCTCCTCTCTTCACTGTCCCGAGCACCTTACTCTGGCTTGTCATGATTCCTCTAGAATAAAACGCCTTCCCCGGCTCTCGCAGTTGAAAACAGGTGCTCTAAAAATCGGGAGCATCTGGCTTAAGGCAGAGCCTGTAGATTCTGCTTTTTGATCATTCTTGTATTTTATTAGCTTCCAGCCGTGAACGTCAGCCCCAAGGGAGTTTTCTTTTTCTCTCCTTCTTGGTGACGTGTGGCTGCCTCTGGGAGTTTTGCCTACACGTGGATGGAGACCTAGAGTGGGGCAGTTGCACAGCAGATGGGAGCCCCAGACCCCAGCCTGCAGTGAAGGCTGAAGCTGGGGAGGGGAGACCAACCAGGGACAAAGCAGGGTCCTTTTGGGGAGAGAAGAGGCTTCGAGAGAGGGGATGCGGGGCCCAGCCTGGAGGAGGTGGTCCTGAGAAGGCCCTGACAGCCGAGGGAGGTATGTGGAGGGGTGAGGAGATTGGAGATCCCTTTCCTCATTTGTTCAGCTAATAGCGCTAACCTGTGGTGCAGAGCTCCTGTGCAAGCAGCCGATAGAGCCACATGCCCGGCCCTGCTTGGGCTCCCACGTGCTCCTCTCTCTCGGGCCGTTCTTGCTTTTTCTTTCTGATTGGAGGTCTGAGTTGCATACAGCAGATCCTGCTGATTGAAGTATAGCGCTCTGAAGAGTTTTAAGCAGGTGCTTGTGCGTGTAACTGCCACCCCTTAAGATAAAGAACATTTCCATCGGCCCAGGAAGTTTCCTCCTGCCTCTCCCCACTTACTGCCCCTCCCAACAGGCCACCGTGGATCTGATTTTCATTGCCGTAGCTCAGTGCTGCCTGTTCTAGAATTGCACATAGATGGAATTAAGTAGTCTACGCTCTCTCGGTTCTGGCCTCTTTCACTACGTACAGTGTGTTTGAGATTCATTCGAGCCGTCGCGTGGTGTTCAGTTCTTTTTCCCCTTACTGAGTCCGTTGACTGAATGCGCTGTAGTTCGTTCTTCTGTTCTCTTGTCGATAGGACGTGATTTTTTAGAGGGGGGAGGGGCAGAAGAAGAGGGGGAGAGAGAGACTCTTAAGAGAGAATCAACCCTGAGATCATGACCCGAGCCAAAATCAAGAGTCAGATGCTTACACAACTGAGCCACCCAGGTGCCCTAATAGGACATATTTTAATTAGTTTTCTTAAATGTCATGGATATTACTACTGTTATTCCCATTTTATGGATGAAGAAAGCCAGTAACCTTGAAGTTTTATTAATTTTAAAAAGGGGATAATTGTCGATTGTGGTCCGTGCCATGAGGATGATAAGGCAGGGTCATGGGGTCAAGGGCCCCTGCCCTCATCAGGCCCAGCAGAGAGGGCCACGTAGTCCTGCTAGAGGTGGTGGTGTGAAGCCAGTGGTGCCCTTAGGTCAAGAGGAGTGAGGTGCGGAAGTCAGCTCGCTGTGGGTGGGAGAGAGAAGCAGCAAGAAAACAGATGGTGACGTTTGACTCCTTTCCAGAAGCTTGGCTACAGAGGAGCAAATGGGATTGCCAGGTGGCTCGGAGATCAGGCCGAGTCTTTGAAACCTCTCCTGGGTCCTTTCCTGTCCTGCACTCGTCAGAGGTGGTCACCTTTAGCTTCACCCTCATCCATGCAAACCCTGCCCTGACTCCACTCCCGCCTTGGGGCCTGAAGAGACAGAGGGAGAGAGGGACCAGGATGAATAGGGGTTGAGGGAGGAGAGGGAGGTGGGACGCAGTGTATGGGCCATGGATGGCAGGGGCCTCATCTTTGAGCCAGGCCCCAAGATTGGCACGGGTCCAGGGCAGGGTTCAGCGTGGAACATGGCTGAGGGTGACCAACTCGGGTCTCTCTGGGAGCAGGGAATGCAAACTGAGGCCCCTTTAGAGAGGGGGCAGGGAGGAGCAGGCAGAGGGACTGCCGAGCACATCTGAGGGGCCAGGAGGGCTGGTCATCTGCAGCGGCATCTGTTGATAAGGGGCGGGATGTGGCGGAACGACTGTGGACGAGAAGGTCGGAGACGTCTGCTGGCTAAGTGAGGTGGGCATCCCAGGCACGGCCTAGCTGACCGGCAAGTTAAGTAGACTTTGAGTCCCCTGCGAGTTTGGGTGGCACCAGAAAAAAGAAACCAAGCTGCGGCGGCTCGTGAAACACACCATGCCCCATCTTGCACGTCCTCAGGGAGAGTCCAGATGCGTGCAGGCCTGGAATCCTTCGGGCTGCCGCACAGGGCGCACCTTACTGTGGGTGGCTGTAAGGACCCAGATGCTGATTGGCTGCCTGGAGGAGATGGCTCCTGGGCTGGTTTCGTAGCCTCCATCTTCACGGAGGTGCCGGCACTCAAGTCTGTCCGGCTGCGTCTGTCCCACCTGCAGCACTGTCCCCGCAGAAGGCTGGGGTGATGGGTGCGATGCCCCATCAGACAGCATCCTGCCCGGTTTTACCTGGAGGTAAATCAGGGGAAGCGCAGTTAAGGACTTAACGTTGTGATAAACCCATCGTGAGTCGAAAATATCCTAAGTGGAAATGCGCTTACTACCCCTAACTTCCGAGCACCATGGCTTAGCCTGGCCTGCCTCAGCTGTGCTCAGAACACTTACACCCACCTGTGGTGGGCACAGTCCTCTAACGCTAAGCCGATTTGATCATCGAGTGTTGACTCTCATGTAAACCACTGAAAGCTGTACCCGAAGTGACAAGAAGAGCCGCCCCGCGGTTACAGAAAGGGTGTTCACCCTTGCGATTGGTGGCGGAGCCCAGGAGCTGAGGCCCCGGGGCCAGCACCACCACACCATCATCCCACATGGCACCAGCGAGGGGAAAGGTCCAGATTCAGAGTTCAAAGTTCGGTTTCTGCCAAATGCACGTCACCCCATCGTAAGGTTGAAAAATCATGACATTGAACCTTCGTAAGTCAGGGACTGTCTGTATCAGGATTCGAACCATCGGAGTCATCAGAAAGAAGTACTCTAGCTACCAGATGGTTAAAAATCGAGTCCTGAAGGCCTTTGCGATGCTGTCCTTAGGCACCCCTTTACTTTTCTCACGGGACCTGGCCCCTCTGCAGGCAGGGCAGTGGGCTGGCTCCACTCTGCCCTCGCTGGTTTTGTACTCTCCGATTAGCTGCGGAGGGCCCGGTCTGTGTGAGGGCGCTAGGCGCCTGGTGCGGTGCTGCTCAAGTTCAGAGGAAGCCATGAGAGAGTTCAGGAAAGATTTCTTGGCTTTCCCTGGTCCAAAAACAATTCTTGGAACTGAAACAGGTTCAAGGGCCTGGTCTGACTGATGCTAGTGAGTCAGGTGCTTCTGAAGGTCTTTGCCGTCCCCTCAGAGGATACTGTGCTGACAGCCCCCATCGATGTCAGCTTGCCAGCCTGCTCACCTGGCCTTCCCCTGCAGGGCTCTGCTGTGAGCGGAGACTGGGGGGCCCCTGGGATGGCAGGAGGGGGTGAGACCTTTCTTCCATGCGGTGACCAGGCAGGATGTGCCCTGGGCAGGGCAGAGGCTCTCACAGGGTGGAGACCAGCTCTCCCTGGGGCCTCTGTCTGTTCTGTGAAACGTTGGGCATGACTGTGGTTTTCAATCCCTGGGCCTGCCTTGAGACTGGCACCCGTTTCACACCTGGGTTTCTGAACGCCAATCCTGAGGCCATCAGGATGAATTTGCCAGGGTCCTAGCCCTTGAGGGACCTACAGGCTGGTGGAGCAGCCTTGGAAACAGTGACCTTAATGAGTAAGTGAGGCATGGTGTGAAGATGCTGCAGGGGTCTTGGAGAAGGCCTCCCGGGAGAGGGAACGTAAGCTGGCTCTGGAAGGACCCCGACTTTCTAGAGTGTCCGTTGGCATCTGTACAATCACATTGACCAGGAGCAGAGTATCTGTTTTCTGTGTTATTTATAGCATCTTGTAAGGATGAACCCAGAAGAAAATGGGAAGGCTGGGATCTTGGATTTCTTTCAGGCACTGTTGCTGTCTGCCGTCTGTTGGCCTTACAGCCGGCTTTGCTCAGGGATACCCCTTGCGCTTGTCACGACTCTTCCAGTCTTGACTCATGTCCACAGCAGTGGTGGCAGCAGTGAAAACCCCTCACCCACCTTGGGCACGTGTCTCCTTCCTTCCCTCTTTCCCTGAGGTTTTCCTTAATACCTTACGCTCTGGGAGTTGTGTTCCTTTTCCCATCTGTCTTGTCGCCATGGGCACTCTGCAGGGTCACTGTACATAAAGGAGGTCATTGTTCTCAAGCCACTAATGCCCCTTAATCTTGTTATGTCACCCCAGTGCCATAAAGGCCAGGGCCTTTGTGGAGGTGAAAGGGTCTCATTGTGAGGCCCGGAGGGGAGAAGACTAAGCCACAGCTTAGGTGAACTGTCCCTGAGTAGGTGTTTGCAATGACAGCAGAATGGCCTGAGTCAGTGTCCGCTTTGTCGGCCAACCCTGGGGATCCCTGGAAGCTGCAAGAGGGATGCTGTGTATCGATCAAGCATGGGCGGGTCGTGATGTTGACGGTCCACGTTGGTGATAAGGAGGCCGATGTTCATAAGGTTTCACTTGCTCCTGAGGCCACGTGGGTTGATTTTGTCAGCTCTGGAGTGCTTTGCTGTTACCAGCTGGGACTCTGTGAATCAAGTTTTTTTTTTTTTTTAAGATTTTATTTATTTGACAGAAAGAGAGATCACAAGTAGGCAGAGAGGCAGGCAGAGAGAGAGGGGGAAGCAGGCTCCCTGCTGAGCAGAGAGCCCGATGTGGGGCTCAATCCCAGGACCCTCAGATCATGACCTGAGCCGAAGGCAGAGGCTTTAACCCACTGAGACACCCAGGTGCCCCTAAATCAAGTTCTTTTACAAAAATGCTTAATGAATTGAGAGGAGTAAAGGAAGGGGGAGGTTTGACCCACTGGATGGGCCTGGAGCTCAGAGACAGTAAGAGCTTGGCAATTCCTGACGGTATATCTATTTCTCAAGTGCTGGCATCCGCTGTAGGAACTCCTCTTAAATGTGTTACTATCTCCCTAATAAAATGGAAATCTGAACTTAATTGGTGAAATTTTAAATAATCGCCCAACATCTGGTGGTTCATTTATGACTTCATCCAGATGTGTTTTATTAACAACTTTTTTGCCTTTACTATTGGGAAGCTAACCATTAATTTATTAGGAAATAAGCCACTTCGAAAACCAGGGAGAAGTATTTACAGGGCACATTGGCCCTTTTCTCGTGGGTTATTTCATGCTTTAGTTAAATGCCGGGCTGAAGGCCAAGGATTTCTCTCGCCGGGTTAGTTCTTGTTCAGTTCGGAGAGTATGGCTAAGTCCTCTCCCTCTCTCGACACACAGGGCAAGACCTGTCATTACGGTGGACGTCTCCATCTTCCTCCCAGCCTCCATCAACATCACAGCGCCTCAGTGTCACGATGGGCTGCAGCCTATGAACTGCCTGAACGTCACCACCTGCTTCAGCTTCCACGGCAAGCACGTTCCGGGAGAGATTGGTAATGAGCCGCTGAGTTAGGGCTTGGGATGGCCCTCTTAGCTGGAGAGGGCTTGTGCAACTGTGGCCGCTGAGGGATTCTTCTGGATCCTTTGCTCTCACTGTGCATCCTGGCTGGTTTTGCAGGCAACAGACACACAGGCCAGACGCTCTTGCCCTCTACGGTGTCTGCTTTTTTCTGCTTCCCATAGTTTCCCAATTAAACATAGCCTCCAGCTCTAGAACAAATAATATTTGACCCCAAGTCTCCTTTCCCCATGTGTGACCAGACTGAAACCTCATGGGGCCACAGGTGTCACAGGCCAGTGGGACTTGTGGAAATGTAGTGACTGGAGCCTGGCCCTTACAGAACATTCCATTTGGTCAGAAAAAAGAGGTGGTGGGTCTTTGGAGGCTTCCCCTGACGAACCAGATGTTGGGGCCTTAAGTCCTTGACTGTGGAATCTGAGACCAGGGATAGATGGTAGGATCGGGGTGCTGAGTTTTATGAAGGCTTAGACTTGCAAAAGATGGGGAGCTGTAAGCTTCAGATGATTCAAAAGAAACAGCCCTGCTGTTTCTCTGGTTGGAGAAGGCCAACTTGCTAGCCCAGCTCCAGAGGTCCAGTCCCTGGAACAGGATAGGATCAGCGTGGAGTAGAACTCAGAGTGTATGTTCACCTGAAGGAAATGAATCTGGAACACTCGTGCAGATTAATAAATGCTTTGTTCTTACTTGAAAGGCTGGCTTAATAATAGAAACTAGAATTCTAGGAAAATTAAAAGAAAAAACCACAAAACAATAAGGACTTGAACTTACTGCCTTTCCTAGACATTCATAGAGTCAAGTGTCTCCCTTCCATAATCACCGTGTGGTCCCTGGACCCAGCAGTACCAGCATCCTCTGGGCACTTGTTAGAAACGCAGAATCTCTGGCCTCACTCTGGGTCTGAGAATCAGAATCTGCCTTTTAACAAGATCCTGCAGGATCTGTGTGTGCATTTATGTTTGAGAAGCACTGCTCTGGAGTGTGTGTGTGTATGTGTGCACATGCACACACATGCACATGCATGTGCACTGGTCCATTTCTCAGCTGTACCTTGAAAGCTGTGCATTATTTAACAGTGTGCCAGTCCTTCTAGGCTAATGATCCTTTTTGATACTTATTGATACTTTATCTTGATCTTCAGGTGGATTGAATAAGTTCAACAATCAAACCTTGAACTCGTTTATCGAGATTTCTTTAAAAAAAAAAACACAACTTAGAAATTTCAAAACTGAATGTAAACATACCATGAACTCAAGCCTTGGTTGGTGAGAAAGGATTAACAAACGTTTTATGTGGAGCCCAGTGAGAAAAAGAGCATGCTCAGTGAGAAAAGTACTTGCTCAGGATCACATAGCTGTTGGTGAAGCCAGAAGTTGAATCCTGGTTTGAGAATACTTAGTTTTGCTTTCCAAAAACGATTTCTCATCTCCTCGCTAATCAGTCTCTAGGGAAACATTTTTTTCTATTGGTCCTGGGACTCCCATGTCCTCTGCCCAATTAGATGGTGTGTCTTCTATCCAGTACCAACTCATGATGTAGCTGGACTCCATCAAAAACATTATGAAAGGATTGAGTTCAGGGTTTACATTGGTGTGCATAAAAATAAGCAGAACTATTCTAGAACTGTAAGCAAGTGATTAATAGTTCGTGTGTGTGTTCATTTGACAAATGTTTGTTGTGTGCCTGCATGTGCCAAAGCATATCCTCATGGAGCCTCCAATGGGGATTACAGTTTCAATTATTTTGATCCTGAAGCAGGGTACACAATTTCCAGGCTCTTTAATGACATCACTGTGGTGGTAATGAAGGCATTTTGGTATAGCAGGATCAGACGGGAAGAAACCCAAGATGCCAGTTTTTGAGCAAGAGGGATTTCAGAGCATAAGACAGGAAGTAGAGTGAACTCTGATTAGAAGGTTTGTGGGCTGAGCCAGGAGATGTGGGTGTCTTCTCCTGCTGCTGCCCACCAATGGGTCTGCCTCTTTCATTGACCTCTAGGCAGAATTATAATGGAGTTTAGGCTCAACCGTGACCCCTAAAGTGTCGGGGAATATCAGGAGAAACAGGCCAGTGGGTAGCACATGGTCCTGCCCCTGGTGGGCAACGTGGAAGAGGCGAGCTACTGCCCACGTGCGGGTCTTGGACTCTGAGAGGCAGCACACTCTCCCACTGAAACCAAACATCCCTTTACACTCTAAGTGGTATTTCTCCACATTTCCTTAAGATCAAGGCTCACAGATCATGGTAATGGAAATTTTGGTATCAGTGGGGCAATGCAGAAAATTCCCTATCCCTTTTTCTTTGTCCTCCCCCAGCATTCAGGGAAGGGTGCTGGATCTCCATCTTTGCAGAAATCTGGTAAAATACGAGCTGGCAGTGGAATGTGGAGAGACTCGAGGAGGGGAAAACGGGCAGCCCTTAGGGAAATGTGATAGAAATCAGGGAAGGAAGTGACAGGTAGCTTGTGGGGGTCCAGCTGTGGTGGGGTGTCCCTGGGGTCGGCACACAAGGCAGGGCCCAGGCTCTGTGTGGTCAGGAAGATCAGGTCCCTGTCTCTGGGTGGTGAAGGGTGGGGCACCTCCACCTTCCGCTATCCAAGCTCAGCGTCACTGCTCAGGCCTCTGTGTTAGGAACCCAAGGTCGGAGCTCTGGTGATGAGCCTCCCTCTCTCCCATTGCGGGCAGCTGCAGAGGAGCCTGGGTCATGGTGGGTTTGGCCATGGAATGCTTGGCAAATGACTGTCCGCCTGGGGCCAGCCTTCCAGGCCCCCTCAGTGTCTGCATGTCCACGGCTGGGTTGTGTCCGTAGAATGGCTGCGGAGGCATGGTGTGTGCGGGGTACTTCCAAAGAGCTGTTGGAAGTCTTTTCTGTCTGCTGGCATCTTGAGCCATGGGACCTCCCCGGGGATGGTTTGGGGGAGCCATAGATGCTTCATGTTACCTGCAGTCTGGCCTCTTTGGTTCCTTCTCTCTGGTAGGAACTGGTGGGGAAGGACCTCCCTTCTCCTCTTCATCATCTGCTTTAGCAGTGGGAAACCACAGCTCGCACTTGGTCTCCAGGGTGTTCGGGGCCAGTTGATGGCCTCTGGCAGGACTGTGGGAACTTCAGAGAGTCTCTGTAGGGGGTGACTCTGCCTTGGCCTCTGGAGTGGCAGCATCCACTTGGGAAAACAGGAACCAGTCATTTCGACAGAATTTAACATTGGGAATTGGGAAAGCGGGTCACGGATTTACCTGGTAGTCACTGCCAGAAATAGCCCCCACTTCTGGGTCGGCACCGGGGGTGGTGGTGGTCTCAAAGCGTGGTGCCTAGTCCAGCTGCAGCAGTGGCCCATGAGAACGTTAGAAATGCACATTCTAACTGAATCAGCCCCTGGGGGTGGGGCCCAGCCACCTGCCCTTCAGCGGGCCTCCGGGGGATTGAGACTTGAGGACCCCTGGTCAAGTGGGCAAACAGAAGAGGTCACACCTGGGGCGATCAGAAGCTAAAAACTTGGAGAAGGGACCCTGCTGACCTGGGACCTCAACCTTGGGGGGCGGGCAGTAGCTAGTGCGGTGGGGGGAACTGACTACTGTTGGAACTAATGCTGGGGAAGACTGTCACTGGCTTAAGCTGATAGGAACAGGAAGCAGGCAGGAAGATGCAGCCCTGCTCCCTCCGCCAGCCTCCCTCAAGCTGTCCATCTGGGTTGAGCCTCCCACAGAACTGCTGGCAAAGCAGAGGTGAGGTGTGCAGAGCCCCAGACCCAGCCTCGCAGAGCAGAGTGGCTTGGGAGCTAAGACACAACAGCTTCTGGAACCAGCCCAGTAAGTAGCCAGTCACATGGAGTTATGGAAGCACCTGGTTGGGTCATTAATTAACAAATAGTTAAGTTGTTAAGAGTGCCGGACTACGCGCTCACTGGGCGCAGAGCAGAGGCTGGGGACACAGAGCCCTGGCCCTCAGGGAGCTTGCATTCTGCAGGGAGGGAGGCCGATGCAAACAGCCGATGCTCCCTCACCAGCCCCCCTTCTGGATGTGTCCGGGCCCCTTTGTGTGGTAGGCCCTCCTTTATGTGGGTGCAGGCATGCGTCCAGCTGCAGCGGTTCAAAGAACAGATTTATAACCCATTTCACCAAGCAGTTTAAAACAAGAGTTCTGCCCATCCCAAGCCTTATTAATCCCTCTATTCTTGGCCTGGGATGCAGCGTGTCACTCCTCAGAGCGTCCTGGCTGCGATAAGTAAGGGTGGTGAATGCTGTGCCTGGAAGCATTCTGCCCCTTCCCCCTGGGGCTGAGCCTCTACCTACTTCCTGGCCAGGCTAAAGCCGAAATGTGCCCAATGTGCTGGGCAGGCTCTGGGGGCTAGGGATCGAGCCAGCAATTCTGGACTCTCACTAGAGGGCTGAATGAAACCAGGGAGGGATGAGCCCCAAATGGTTGTGTTTTGTGCTCTGATCTGGCACCCCGAGCCGAGAGCAAGCAGAGGTGCCTCCCTGCCTCCAGACAAGCATTGGAGCCCAGGTCCTAAGGGATGGCACCAGGTTACCCAAGCCAGTAGCAGAAGTAGGACTGAAACCAGGCGACTTGTCCCCAGACCCTTCCTCTGGCTTTAGGTGGCGGGGGGTGGAGTGGGTTGCATTTCCACTCCAGAGCGCATTCATACACACAGAACATTTTCCAAGCTCCTTGTGTCTCTTGAGAAGCATGGAGATGGGATAATGAGGCAAACCCATGTTATATGAGGCATGGAGTAACCTCGTTTAATAATTACCACCTCATTCCTTTGTGGGTGGGGAGCAAGCTTAGGAGCGCTAGTAAAGGGGCAAATATCCTTCCTCCCCCCCTTCTCTTGGAAGACTCTGAGGGAAGCTCAGTAAGTCTGGAAGGAGGATTTATTAGTAGAATTTCACAGCTGAAGTCATGTTGCGATGGAGAATGGGAATGAGTAAAAAACTTGCTGGGACCGACCAGAGCTGAGTTGATGCAAGACAGCTGGCTCCCTCCTGGCCCAGGCCAGTATGGGGGGGCCCTTGGGAACCGGCTGGGGGCAGGGAGAGGAGGAGGCTGCAACACGACTTGGGGCTGGTCAGCTTTTCCATCAACATGACATCATTCGACATGGCACGGACACAAGCTGCCAGAAGGAAAACCTGAAGATGTGGACTGTGTGGTGGGAGCAGGCGCTAATCAGAACCAGCACCCTCCCCGAGTTGGGGGCTGGCTGGCCTGGCTTGCATTAGGGGCAGCCACCCTCCCACGGGGCCAGGCTCCTGGAGCACGCCAGCCGATTGGCTGCTTCTCTGGCATCTCCCCCACTTCTCAGGGGCTCTCTGTCTGACATTCTCGGGGTAGGTACTGTTTAAAACTGCCAGTTGAACTCAGGGCTCCAGAATGGTCTGCACTTCTCACCGCCTGACAGCTGTGAGACCCTTCTCGCTCAGGCTGGGCTTCCCATCATGAGTCTCCTGGTGGCTTTCTTCTCGAAGAGAGAGTATGATATGGAACCGACTTATTTTTATGTGATTTAAAATGTCAAAGTAAATTTTAAATCCAGGAGAAGCATTAAGCAGGCAGTTATGAAGATGAAAAGCTTCCAAAATGATTACGCTAGTGAATTGGATAATTTGGTCTGTCTGTGATTGTATATTTTAACATTTTAGGAAAATCTGATAGGTGAACGTGTTGGCATGCCCATGCTCTGCCTGGAGCAGAGCAGTGGTTGTGGTCCCAGCTCAGTTTCTAGTAACTGTGAGTTGTTTCCGTCCTCTCTTCAGCTGTCTGAGGGATATATTGGGTCAGAGATTCTACAGTGAGATGAAATATCACAGTGTCCAGCATGGTGCTTGGCACACACTGAAGGCTGAATCCATTCCTTTTTCCTGACCTGACCCATCTTTTTTTTTTTTTTAAGGTTTTATTTATTTGATAGAGAGAAACAGTGAGAGAGGGAACACAAGCAGAGGGAATGGTAGCGGGAGAAGCAGGCTTCCTGTTGAGCAGGGAGCCCGATGCGGGGCTCAATCCCAGGACCCTGGGATCATGACCTGAGCCGAAGGCAGCCGCTTAATGACTGAGCCACCCAGGTGCCCCCTGACCTGACCCAACCCATCTTAATTCAGTTTCTCCCAGAAGCAGAGCCTGAGTCAAGGATTTGGTGCACGTGGTTGATTCAGGCTGTGGTCAATCCCGGGAGCACCAGTAAGAAAGTGAGACAGGAAGGGAAGGAAGCTGTATCCGTCAGGGTTCTGCAGAGAAACAGAATCAATGGGATGTGTATATATTGACATTGTAGTTTGGAGGCAGTCTGAAGGCAGAATTCCTTGTTTCGGGGTGACTTTAGTCTTTTTCTCGTAAGACCTTTAAGCGATTAAATGAGACCCACCCACGTTATGGAGGGTAAGCTGCTTTATTTGAAGTCTACTGATTTAAACATAATCTCATTTAAAAATACCTTTGCTGGGTTATCTGGATGGCACAGTCGGTTAAGCCTCCTACTCTTGGTTTTGGCTCAGGTCATGATCTCAGGGTGGTGAGATGGAGCACCATGGAAGCTCTGTGCTCAGTGTGGAGTCTGCTTAAGATTCTCTCTTCCTCTCCTTCTGCCCCTCCCTGCACTTCCCTGCCATCCTCTCTCTAGAATAAATCAATAACTCTTTAAAAAAATAAAAATAAAAATACCTATGCAGTGATATCCAGATTGGGTACTGCAGCCTAGTCAAGTTGACACATAAACTAAACCATCACGGCAGCCCAACAGAAGGTTTGTGGTTGTCGAATCCTGCTGGGGAATGCTGAGAGTCCATGTGGGAGTACTTCTCTGAGTTACTCCACCCACGGGATGAAGGAGCTGGGTTCCGGTGGTACTGAGGTCAGCAGGGACTTTGGTTCTCTGGCACTTCTGCACCACCATGCATGTGAGGAGAGCCACCAGAGAAAGCTGCCAGGAAAGTGGGTGCTGGCCGTTGCAAGTTGGGCTGGACAGCAGAGAAATGATACAAGCCAGTGAATGATACAAGAGGATGTGGGTGGTGCGCTGATCCTCTCCTTTCTTTCTTCCTGTGATCATTTCTACCCCAGCTTTCTCTGAGCTCAGCTATCTCATCACTGGCAAGAGGGTTCACACCCTCTGTTCTCCCCATGCCCACCCTTCCCAAGGGGCGGCAGCTCTTGCCCCTGGGAAGAAGGCCCGGGAGGGGGGCCACTCAACAGCTACTGCCGCCATCTTGGTTTTGCCTGGCCATAGCCTGGCTCATCTTCCAGCAATGCCCATCCCGAGCTCTGGACTTGCTCAACAGAACTTGGAAACACAGTCCATTTATACTTATCCTTTCTTACTGTTTGGCTGTTGCTCAGGGAAATTGTGACGAGTAGAAAGTAAATGGGCCAGAGTTCAGCTCTGGATCACTGCATGTGTTGGGTTCTGCCGTCTGGGCATTCAAAAAGTGTAAAACTTGCCCCAAGAACTGGTGTGGTAGGAATAGCCCTACACTGGAGGTTAGGAGAGTTCTGGACTCAGCTCTGTGGTGGATGGCCCTCTGGCCTGGAGCAAGTTGGGTTACTTTTTTGGGACCTCAGTTCCTCATCTAAAAAAAGGTTTCGAGCCCGATGGTCCCTAGATTGCCCCAAAGCTTTGACATTCTATTGTCTGCCCCATTACGTAGTGTTGCCAAAGGATCCAGTGTGTAACTCTCGTCTGGGCTCCCGTGTCTCCTCTGTCACGTTACTTTCCCACAGGCATCCTTCTCTTCTTCATTATATTGCCTTTGATCATCCAGGTCTCAGGTCCCCTGGTGACCCAGCCTTGCCTCGGCAATCAGCTGTTCGCTGAAGTAAGCGTGTTGGGCAGACTGGCCCTTGCTGACCAGGAATCCGCCAACTCGGCATGGCAAGCTCCCCGAGATGGCAGAGGCCCAGGAAAACCATTAGACGTATCCAAAATACACCCCGTGGCAGCTGCAGAACGCTTGTCCTGGTCCCTTTCCTCCCTCCTGGCTCGGACCTCCCCTGGTGGCTGATGCCTTTGATGTTATTAAAAGCCAGAGCCATCCCCACTGCCCTGCTTCATGTACTTAAATGTGGGCAGGTATGGGCTGCTTTCTACTGGGGCAGGGGCCTCAGCCTCCCAGGGGCTGGTTTGTGGGGGCAGGGCTGTCTATTTTCCCGTGGCTCTGCAGCCTCACGTGGTCATTTTGGGGACAGAATGTTCCCTCTCGCTCACTTTAGGAGTGCCACATTCCCCTGAATCCACAAAGCAGTTAAAAAATAAGAAAGGGTCCCAGAAGGCAGATCTCCGCTGTGGTATAGAAGAACAGGAAAATAGGTCTGTTGACGCCAACGCTCGATTTGCCTAATGAAGCACTGTTGTAGGTGACTGACTGACTCTGAAATTAGGAAAGAGACCTTTCCTTTTGCGTTTATCCAATGTGCATCTTGTGTTATGATCTTTTTTTTTTTAAAGTTTCAGATTGTGTCCAGTAGATTCTGCCCACTGATGTGATGTGTTCAGGAACAGGCAAGGGATTTTTCCTCTTCAGGAGTAATTGCTCCCTTGTGTTGGGCATCTATCCCATTGCTTTATAGGAGTCGGGATTATGTGTAGCCATGATAATTTCTGCAGCTTCTAGTAATATTTCTGTAGGTTCACCATGGTGTCTTCTTTTCAGGATGCAAGCTGTGCTGGGTACAGCTAATTATTGACGTGTGTATTGGTGACTTGGTTGGTAACTCACGGGGTTTAAGATAGGGAGAGCCATGGCATGTGATCACAGAGCATCACCAGGAAGGCAGGGGTGGCCTGATTGTCTCTTGATTCTGTGGGGAATCAGGAAGCTGTGTGCTTCTCTCCGAGAAGGTGTTGACTTGGGCTGCAGCCCTTCATGGCAGCAGGGAGGCAGGTAGCGTACAAAGTGTGCTTGTGAGCCTGGGAGGGGCCAGCACAAGTGGCCGTGACCCCACACATGAGTCCTCGCTGACGTCTTGACCTTATTTCTTGGCAGGCCTCAATTACGTTCTGACGGCTGATGTGGCCAAAAAGGCCAAGGGCCAGTTGCCCAGGGTCTACTTTGTGTTGCTGGGAGAGTCCTTGGGTCAGATCACAGAGAAGCTGCAGCTGGTCCACATGGAGGAGACATGTCATCACTACGTGGCCCACGTGAAGGTCAGTCCTCCTTTTTCTTCACCAGCTTTGATCTCTGTAGATATTCATTTAGAATTAGTGGAGCCTGCTTTTATTTTGTGTTACGTATGCTTTGACTTCTAACATTTTCTTTCACGAGGAGGAGAACATTCATTTCTTCTTTTCACGTAGGAGTCTGACAGCCCTTTTCTTTATCTTACTGTGCTGGTCTCAGCCAGTACATGGTGGGCCAGGAGACCAATGACACTCCCTGACCTTGACTTGTCCTTTTGGGAGACTTCTCATCCTCTTCCCTCTTTGAAGCTCTGTGGTCTTCTCAGAGGAGAGCCATAGAAGTCCCCGTGTCTGGGTCTGCAGCGGTGCTGGATCACACTGTACCTGACGGCTTCCTCAGTGGTCCACTACACATTAGCTCATAGTCATGGTTAAAGCATTTTAAAACTAGTAGGACTCGGTTTTTATCCCTTGATTACTTTCTGTTTATTTTAGGAGTGCTTTTTTTGGCCCCTCTTCTCTCTCACTCTAAATAAACTTTCAGATGTTTTTTCCCTCTTGAGATTGTTTGTTAAATACATTTTGCTGCTAATTCAGGAGGCCAGGCTTTGATTAACTACAGAGTGGCCCCTGCGTAGACAGGTGCTGGCAGGGAGGGAGTTCTGGTGGTGCCCAGTGCTGCTGGAATGGCCAGGCACTGACCCAGAGGCAGAAAGCACAAGAGCTAGAAGGACCCGCATGAACCCGCCAGACAGTGTGTAAGATGAATGGGGCCTTTGGAGTACACAGACCTGGTGTGTGTCTAGCTGGATGAGTACTTTGACCTCTGTGTGTCTTAGTTTCTGCATCTCTAAAATGGGCACATATACTGAAAGGACCTTGCATGGAGTCTGACCCCCCAGTGGGCACTCAGCATTGTCATGTTTGGGCCATACATAATTGCCAATATTCTAACATTCCTGACCTACGAAAATGGTGTTTTCATGTAGTTCCACCTAATATTAGCCAGTGGCTTTCTGGACGATAGTAAAAATAGTCCAGGGATTCAAATCTTATTCTGTTATTGAGTTGCTAGTGTCGGAGCAGGAGAGTAACAGCTGCTTCTCAGGGCTTCTGGATTGTATATAGAGAAATGCCCCCCACGTCCATGGCACTCGGTCTGGCCTAGAGCCCATGAGTCCGTGCCCACGAGATGCTTTTCAGTGGGGCTGGGCTGTGTCTCTTGCCAAGACTCGTGCTGGGGCCTGCCCAGACCAGCTGCCCTGTGGGCCCAGGGAAGGCCATTTATAAAGGGGCTCCTGCTTCTGTTAAGCCAACCAGCCACTCAGGTCTCTAGGTCTTAGATTACATGGGCTCACGCGTGCCCTTGGGTGTGTGAGGCTGCCCAGGACAGGCTCACATCTGAATACCGAGAGACCTTCCAGTGCTTGTGCTTGGTGTCTCCACACTTCCTAGATGTGGGGCATCTTCCCTCGGGCTTCCTCACGCTGAGTCTCTTCCACAAATGCTTTCCTTCAGGGCCCTTGGTGACTTGACTTTTCACTTTGGCAGAGGGGTTGCCCTCCATGTCGTGGCCTCAAGATAGGGCCCCAAAGAGCCCGCAGGCCTTTGCAGAGCTCGCTCAGGGAACAGAGGTAATGAGGTGCCGGCCACAGGTGGGGCTGTTTCTGTGGCGGCTTCTGAGGGTAACCGGCTGGAGGTTGGGGGAAGAGCTGGGCTGCCCAGGGTCATCAGTCCTGCTACTTCCTGACAGCCCGGGCTGCCAGAGTTTAAGACCTCCTTGTTCAACCCAAAAGTCAGATAAACAGCAAATTATTTTTGTTTGTAGAAGTATAGCCAAAACAGTACATGGGATATACATATATAAACATGATTTGTTTTTTATCTGAAATTCACATTTAACCGGGCATCCCACTGGAAGATTCCGCCTCCCCGATAATCTTCACCCCACAGTTTGGCACTTCTCCATTTGATCAAAGCATGGTCAACGGGGGCTCCCTTCCCCTGCGTGAGCCACACAGCCCCCAAAGAGGATAGGTGGGAGCGCGGAGTCTGGAGCCTGGGGGGCAGCTGGTCCCCCACAGATCCCCATGCCCGTCCTTGCTCCTTGGTGCCTGGGATGCCAGCAGTTCTGTGCTCCCTGGCCCTGGGAGCCCTTCCCTGAGGGTGAGTCTGGAAACCTCCCCCAGGGAGTTTTTAAAGCAAATCACTGGACACCAGTTGTGCTAGAGTCAGAGTGACTTGCCTGGACGGCTGTGTGAGCACAGCCGTGGAGCAGGCGGCAGAACTCCTGGATGGACACCTATAGAATAACATCATGGATGTGTTTCTCTGAGGAGACAGTGAGCCGTCCCTAAATACACAGACAAGAAGGATGTGAGGGCACCAGGAGTGCAGTCCTTTCATGCTCGGATATATTTCTTCTGTGAGGTTTCTTGGTTCTTCCGTGATGTGATGTGTCCTAGTCCATAATGTTGGTGATTTTTCACCAGCATGTGAGATAAATGCGTACACTGATAGATTTAATGGCAAAGAGTTCTTTAATATATAAATGTCCTTTTCTTTTACCTCTGTGTCAGCATGTAGAACACAAAAAGAATAAAAAAAAAGAAAAAAAAAAGTCTGAAGCCGCAAAGGAACTGCGGCTGTCAAGAAGAGAGAATGAGGCGGTGGTCCCAAGATTCTGGAGGAGGGCATAGCTCAGGAGCGCAGAGCGAGCACACGCCCCTCTGTGCTGATTTGGGCCTCCCTGGGGAAGGGCCGGAGAGCAGTCCGGTACGTGGGACCTGGAGAAGTTTGGATGTGACTGGTACTTGGCCGCTCTCTCATGCAAGGACTTGGCGGTGGTGGGACGCACCAGGAAGGCCCAGGCCTCTGTGGCCTTTACGGTTCAAGAGGAGGCAGCATCCCTGTGAAGTGGTGCTCAGGTGACTGATCCTTCAGAGTCACCAGGAAAGTTTCTTGACTGGTTGTCTGGGCGGTAGCGGAGGTCGCCGACGAAGGGCAGAGGCAGCCGGTTCGCTCATTAGGGCGAACACTCCTGAGCTGGCGGTACACGGTGTGGCCCAGTGGCCCAGCTAGCTAAGGAGGCAGCAGGCCTGGCCCTGGTGTGTCCTTTGTGGGAAAACAGCTGGCGAGGCCGTAGCCCTTGTGGGGGTCGAGGCAGGCCACAAGGGTGGGGAGGGAGTGGCGGCGGGTGGCCTCCTGGAGTGGGGACTGGGGACTGGGAGCTGGTCATCTGGGCACGAGGGCGTGGTGTGGCCTCTGCTGCAAGGGGGGCCTTTGCGGTGGGCTGGCTCTTGGCTTCGCAGACAGAAAAGGAAGGTAAATCAAAGCGCTCCGGCTTATCGCACACCATATGGGCAGCAGACTGTGAGGCAGGCGCGAGGGGCTGGGTGTGTTTTGTTTAGGCTATCTTTAGGTGTTGTTTTTTTTTTTTTTTTTTTTTTTTGCTTTAAGCCTATTCCAATATTTTTTTTTTCTGTCTTCCTCCTTTTCCCTAGATTTCTTTCCATATATGGTGATAAGTATCTCTATCATAGAAGACTGTTTGAGCTAACACCTGCCTCCCAGGCTAGCTGTGTTGTCCCACACTTTGTTCCCTTCTCAGCCCTGCTGGGGCCTTTAGAATGTACAGAATTTTGTGGTAAGCCTCTCCTGGGGGTGCTGGGTCCATTCTCAAGGGCTCACACTGACCCAAAGAGTGGAGGCTGGTCAGGCTGCTTCCCTGGCCTCCCTGCCTCGGAGTCCCTGTGCCCCAGTTTGTGTCCCCTCCTCCCCCACCTAGACCTGCCCAGTCTTGGGGATCAGCTCCCTCATACTAGTGCAGTGGGCTGGAGGCATCTCAGGGGTCTTCCCAGGAGTCCCAGGTGAAAGCCCTCACGTGTCCACTCAGCCTCAGAGCCCGCCACAGGCTGGCCTCAGCTCCCACTTCTAGCCTCATCTTCTGATGACGTCACACACGCCCTGGGCTCTTGTCAAGGTGAACAACTCCTTTTCTTCTGGAAGGTGCCTCCCGTGGTTCCGCACCTTGGTTCTCGGGCTCACCCCAGCGTCTCTGGCGGCTCAGTGATCAGAGGCCCGGTTTTTGTCAGATCCATGTAA
This sequence comes from Procyon lotor, assembly GCA_028646535.1. Taxonomy (NCBI): domain Eukaryota; kingdom Metazoa; phylum Chordata; class Mammalia; order Carnivora; family Procyonidae; genus Procyon; species Procyon lotor. Next base: position 54,152,285 of record CM053603.1, read on the forward strand.
AACCATATACCCTCTACATGGTTTTTGCTTTTTTTTTTCCATTTTTATCCTAAATATATACCTCCCATGGTATCTTATTTCATATTTTTTTCTTTAAGTCATTTTGCCTCAAGTAAAATGATTTGAAACAGAAACTTTGTACCCTCCTGTACGCAGAAAATCCAATTATTCTGTACCAAACGGAGAGTAACTATAAAAGTAAATGCATGGAAGACACAACAATGCCATCAAACCCTGACTGGATTTCATCGTTTGCCAGAGCCTGTGGAGAAGCTGCCCAGTCTTCCCTGTGTGTGAGAAGGGGAAATTATGGGGTGCTAGGGAAGTGTTCAAGACACCCTGGCAGCCATTCTGAGCTTTCCCCCTGACGCAGTCAGGAGGACTGAGAGGGCACTGCCCGGGGCATGACTCTCCAAATATGCAGGTCCTGATACAGTGCCAGGGAAAACCACGCCCGGAGCCCCATCCAGGAAGGCCTGGTCATGCTCTGCTCTGATGGGGTGCACCTCACCCGTCTTGCCTGCTGAGGTTGTCTGTTCAAGGCCCCCGTCAGTCCACAGCTGGCCATTGTCCTGAGCCCCTGGGATGCTGCCATCAACCCCCTGTCTCCTGGGAGCTTCCTACGTGCTGCCTCCTTCCCGCTTTGGGGATGATAGGCCCAAAACAAGTACTCGTCCACCTGAGCCTTGTTGAAGTGACTCACTGGTCACCTGGAGTGCGGGGTCCCAGGGAGTATCTAGTCAGGGGGGTGCTGCCCACCTCCCTGGGAACTTGCTGCTGGAAGGTGGCGGTGTGAGGTGGCGGGAGAGACCTGCAGGTGCGTGGCCCAAGCCGAAGACCGAATAAGCATGACCTGACATGGGCCCGTTGTTTTCAGGTCTATGCATGTTTACAGGGGTAACAACCATGCTCCGGCCTCAGGCCCTACATGGTGCCTTAAGGATTGATCCCCTTGTAAGCCGGATGCTTGTGGGGGTGCCGGGCAGGTGGGGGCCTCTTCAGGAGCTGGGGACCAGGGCACCAGCCCGGGTCTCTACAGGGAGGATGGGGAGAAGCCCAGGCACGGCCAGCTGAGCGTGGTGTCGGTGACAACATCCCCAGCTCCGAGGATCAGCCAGCCCTCTAGAGGCCTTCAGAAAACTTCCAGTGAGCAAAGCCATGTGTCAGACACTGTCAGAAGAGCCAAGAACAAGGATTAATGTAACAAGGGGAAAAAAGCCCCCACCCCACTGCAGACAAGGAAATATGAATGCGCACTGGCTTTCCTGAGTAGCCGCAGATGTTCATCGGTTGTGCTTTTGTATTGCAGAGGATTTTTTGAGGGAGTTCAAACCCAAGGGACCACAGCTCCTTTGTTGCTTGCCAGGGGCAGGTGGTTGGCCCAGCCTGGCAAAGGGCAGGGCCTCTCTGGCCACCAGGGCTCCTCAGAGGTCACACCATGGGCTCCGCCCACGTGGTCCAATCTGTTTCTGTTTCCACATCCAATGAGAGGCCTTCGGACCTAACTCTGATCGCAGGACAGCCTGTGAGTTTGTAGGGCCTTTAGCTGTACTGAATGCGCTGGTCAGATGTCAGAGGTTTTTATCTTCCTCAGTTTATGAAACACATAGGTAAGGGAGATTAAGTTGGAGTATGAACTCCATGAGGAAGGGGAGAAAGGAAAACAGTGAAATTGCCTTTTCTATCTGGACAGTACCTCGTTAAACCTTTTGCTCATCTTGAGAAGTCAAAGAAATAGCTAAAAAAAAAAAAAGTTGTAAGCTTTGGGGAAAAGGGATGCAAATCTTAGATGAAGGAAGGAAGTCATCTTAAAACTTATTTATTTTAATTGTTAGTGTATGTACATAGTTAAATTTTTACTAACTGAACTAAAAGGTGTACAGAGAAAGGACGTCTCCTAGCCACTCTCTTTCTCTTGCAGGTGCAACCATGATTCCAGTTTCTTGTGTGTTTTCCAAGTGCTGGTCAGTAGACACACAAAGCTGTGTGCATATATCCCCTTCTTACACGGAGGGCAGCACGCTGTCACACACAGTGTTGCAGCTAACTTTTTTCTTCTAGAATGTCTGGTGAGATGGATAAACAGATTTTGGTAAATTCGTACAATGGACTACCACTCAGCAATGACAATGAACTACCCATGTACCCAGTCACATGTATATGCACGTGTGTAGAATGTGTGATGGTGTCCATACGCATGTGTGCAATACATGACGGTTCTCAAAAGCATGATGCTAAGTGAAAGAAATCAGACATTAAAAGCTACTAGTAGTATAGCAGTTCCGTTTATATGACACTGTGGGAAAGGCCAGCTACAGAGACAGAAAGCAGATCCGTGGCTTTTGAGGGCCAGCGATGGGGAGGAGATGGGGTGATTAAGTGCATAGAGGCAAGAGGGACCTTTTCGGGGTGATGAAAATATTCCGGATCATGATTGTGGTGATAGTTATATGATTGAATACATTTATTAAAGCTCATCAAAGTGCATAGTTAACACGGGTCAACGTTACTGTATGTAAATCATATTCCAATCAAACTTATTTTTTTTTAAATGGATTTTAAGGGTTGTTCCATATTGGTGTTTGCAGTGTCCCTGTTTTCCTCCATGTCTGCATAGTGTCCTGTTGAAAAGCTGTCCCTTTATTTATTTAACTTGTCCCAGGGATCTTCTCAATGCCAGCTCTAAACTGACTTCCCCTGAAGTTTGTAGAGCAGTAATCTCATTTTGCTTCTCTACATGTGGTTGGGGGTCCCTTTTCAGAAAACCCTCAACCTGAAGGGGGATGAAACGTGAATGAGATGTCCTCTCCACCTGCAGTCATTTCTTCTTCCCTCCTTCAGGTCTGTCGTGTCCTAGTTGAGGGTTGGTTGGGGATCCTGAAGAGGAGAGATGGAGGGGCCCTGGCGGTCCATGAGGTGTCTTAGGGAGGATGAGCCTTCCAACCGTGGGGTGCGCCAGGGAAACTGGGGGTATCCTTCATTTCTGTAGTTAGCTTTGTCCCTTTGCAGGTCCTCTTTGGCCAGAGGTGGCACAGGTAGGCTGAGTGTTTGCTAACAGCATGTTGGAAAGTCGGCTGAGATGGGTCCCAGTGATCTGGGGGGAGCTGCCATCACCTTTCAGCTCATTCGTAAAGCTGCTCAGGTGAAGCACTCCGGTCACACAGATGTCACTGAGGAGCTGGAGGCTGGGCTCCAGAGATCATGCTTGAAGCCAGCCTCTAGAGTGTGGTTGCTTTGACCACCTCCTCCAGGAGACTGTGTTGTGCATCGCTGGGGAACAAACTGGGAAGGGATCACGAATTCAGTGGGTGTGGTGGATGTTCCACATGGGTGTGATAGCCTCTGTGAGTACCATGTGGCCATTGATTTCTTTGCTGGGTGGAATGAAGTCTTCGGCATTTGGACAGCACCATAGGAGACCTTATAATTAGTGAAGGTACAATAATTCTAATACAGTGGCTTTGCCCACCTCTCTTTTTTTTTTTTTAAAGCTTTTTATTTATTTATTTTAGCATGAGAGAGCAGGAGGAGGGGCAGAGGGAGAAGCAGACTCCCCACTGAGCAAGGAGCCAGACGTGGGGCTCTATCCCAGATCATGACCTGAGCTGAAGGCAGACTCTTAATCAGCTGAGCCACCCAGACACCCTGCCTCACTTCTTCTCCCCCTCCCACCAGAAGCAAGGCTGATATAAATTCAGAGCCATGGCATTGACACTAATGGTTTTATCATAGGCTTTTTTTTTATACTTTGTATGAGACCAGATTTATATCATTTGTGGGTGAAATTTTCATTTTAAGAGACAGTTTTCTCTTCATAGTTATGTACTCTGGGTTTAGTAAGTTGTTGATACCCTTATAACACTAATATTCTTTTGAAGTCACACATCATAACGTGTTCTGTCCTACGGGTTTTGTCCCCATATTTGAGATATGGTTTTAAAGGATTATAAGGATTTTCTTTATCCCTCAAACCTAAAGCTTACATATTTATTATAAGAGTGATTTCCTTCAAAGTAATCATCTTTCAATCATCTTTCAGTTCCTGTTTTGGAATTTCCTCCATGGTTCATTCTCTTTTAAAAAAAAATTAAGATATGTGGCACCAGGTGGCTCAGTCAGTTAAGTGTCAGCTTCATGCTCGGGTCATGATCTCAGGGTCCTGGGATCCAGCTCTGTATCCAGCTCTCTGCTCAGCAGGGAGTCTGCTTCTCCCTCTCCCTCTGCCTCCTCTCCCCTTCTCATGCTTGCTCGCTCTCAAATAAAATCTTAAAAAAAAAATTAAGATATAATTGACAAACAACATTACATTAGTTTCAGGTGTGCATAACAATTTGCTCTATGTATGTATTACAGAATGGCCCCTACAGTAATTCTAGTTACCATCTGTCACCACACAGAGTTACAAATTGATTTAAGATTTACTCTCTTAGCAACTTTGTAATATTACTGTCGCACATACTGTATATTACATCCCCAGGACTTATTTATTTTAAAATTGGAAGTTTGTACCTTTTGACCCCCTCTACCCATTTGACCCCCCCACCCCATCTCTAGCAATCACCAGTCTGTTCTCTATCTGGTGGTTGTGTTTGTTTTAGAGTCCACATATAAGTGAGATCATGAGGCATCTTTCTCTGGCTGACTTATTTCACTTAGTGTAATGATCTCAAAGTCCATGCATGTCGTTGCAAATGTCAGGATTTCCCTCTTTTTTATGG
>CM053603.1:54173740-54186963 GCA_028646535.1 Procyon lotor
TGTCGGGAAAGTGCTTGGAGCACCCTGGAAGCAGGTCATTAAAACCAAGAGTTTTTGTATTGTTTTCATAAAATGTCAAGGTTTTCATAATTGAAGTGGAGGAGTTGCTAATTTTAGACCATCTGAAAATCTCAAGAAACAAAACCTGGAGTCAAGTAGAAGGACTCTTCTGGAACGAAGGTTTCTCAGAAGAAGTGATGAAGGGGTCAGCTGTGACACTGGGAAGCCCAGAGCCCACGGATCCTCAACTGGCTTCAATTCTGTTGCTCTTTGTGGAGCACTAGCCCTGGGGACTGTTGCATCTCCTGCTGGTGGTCTCCAGGGATGCAGAGGTAAACCAGCCATGTCCTCCTCATCAAGGACCTCATCCTCCAGGAGGACATGGTGTGATGGGGCCCTTCTCTGGCGGGCACACGGGGCTAGGGAGGCAGAGGGGAGAAAAGCGTGAATTTGGCCTTGGCCTGGAGCAACGTCTTAATGCCTTTTAGTAGAAATACTCCAACCTTCCTGCGGTGAACTTCCTGAGAATAGGAACTCTTAATTTTTTCCCCCTGCACAAGAGAAAACAGGCTTTTGATGAAAGTTACACCCAAATGGCGAGATCTCCACTGGGTTCCAGGAGATTTCAGTCTGATGCTGCGGGGCCGGGGGGGCGGCGGAGGTTGTCAGGAGACCTTCCAGTGGATCATCTCCCGTGCTGGAGAAGTCATCCTGGGAAGGCAGTATGTGGAGAAGTTCCTGGAGCGTGGCAGGGTGCTCCCGTGAGCCACAGCCAAGCACACAGGCCCAGCCACAGCTCTTGTTTCGAGAAAGCAAAGCAGGAACTAGAGACTCAAGCTGGTGTTCTTGAGCTCAGAACCCAGGCACCGCCAGGATGCCCCGGGACCTGGCTGGGGACAGAGGCCGGCCTCTGCATCTCAGGTTCACATCCTGAGGCCGTGTGGGGCCTGAGCTCTGTTTTCTGCCCCAGTGCAGCCCGTCGTGGGGAAGAGCAGGCGGGGGAGGGCCACAGGCAGGGAGGCCATTTCCTTCCATGGTGTCCCTGCTCTAGCACCTGGTGGGTGAGGGGATCCCCCCACGTCTAGAGTTGTACCCAACTGGGCCCCTCAGCCTCACTGCTTCACTTCCCCCTTCCTTGGGTAGGAATGCCTTGAGCTGCAATTAATCATTTTAGTTTTCTTGAGCACAAAAGGAATCCTGGCTGAACGTAGAGCGATTATAGTCATAAAAACCAAATGACGACTTCGGCCTCATCTGAGCCAAGGGTGGTGTTCACACCCTCGTGGCTAACAGCTGTGAGGACAGCGGACTTTTTGGTGTCCTTCAGAGGCAAGTAAAAGAGTCCTTTTACTTCAGGGTGGACTTAGGCCTCTCTGAAGACCCATAAAATGTGGCCATACAGAGCCCCAGGACCAGCAGGAAAACCAACTCTTTCTGCCTCGAGCGGATCATCCAAATGGGTTTTTCCAGCCCCATCTGCCATATCATTTTTAACATGTCCTTATAAAATCATAAAGAAATGGCGCAAATATGGCAGAAAAGGTAAAAGCCCTTTCAGTGGCCTCTTTAATTTTGGAATAACCAGCTTTTCTTTTTTTTAATTCTTATACACTAGAAGATTCTCCTGAATTCTGCTTGTTCAGTCGTGTTTTAAGTTAGGTGGTAGTACAAAAGGAACAGCTACTAAACCTTTTTATTTCCCTGTCTCCCAGGAAGCTTTGTAACCTCTTCCTGTTCAGTGATGGCTCAGTGAGCAGGACATGTGAAATCGGAGTGGATCTGTGGAAACATAAACACATTTTTATTTAGCAGCGAGTGTCACTCAGGGTATAAATAGGGGCCTAAATGATTCTTGTATTGGTCTCTCCTCCTGGAGGCCTTCAGTATTATCTCGAGCTGCCGTCTTTATGTTGTAGTGGGAAAATGTGAGATTCTTTTTCCCTTGGTCATTATTTACTTTTTAAAAATAATGTAGTTTTAAAGAATTCTTGCTATTTAATCTCAAGCCCAAACATGGTTGCTAGTGAGAAAAAGATGTAAGTTTGGTATTTTTAGTTCCAGAAAGAATTTGCAAGGGTGGGGGGCAGGAATGGGGTGTATCTAAAAGGTGGAAGACAGGGCCCCTGGGTGGTTCAGTTAGTTAAGCGTCTGCCTTCAGCTCAGGTCATGATCCTGAGGTCTAGGGATTGAGCCCCCACATCCTTGGGCTCCCAGGGAGCCTGCTTTTCCCTCTCCCACTATCCCCGCCCCCCCTCCCCCCCGCTTGTGTTCCTCTCTCTCTCAAATAAATCTTTAAAATAATTAAAAGGTGGAGGAGATGTTTAGTGTGGGGAGATACTTTGCCTCCTGTTCCTTTTTCTCTTTAAAAACTTGTATATTGGGGAAAAAAATTAAATGAGGTTTTGGAACTTTTAAGTATGTTGTTTGGTGTTGCTGAATTTTAGTTCATTGCTAGGAAATTTGGGGTGAGTTCATTTCATAAACATTTATGTGCCTTAAGAGCCGGTGTGGGGTAGGGAGGTGGGAAGGCTTGCCTCCTTCAGAAGGCCCTGCATCCTTGGTGGGACATGGGATGGCCTGCTGCTTTCTGGTGGGACATGTAAAGGCCCGTCTACTTTGGGCTGGATTTTCAAAGGAGGTTGCCCATTGGCCCCTCTTCGGTCTTGTCTTGGGACGCCCTTAGGGAGTGTTTCCCTTCTATGTGTCCCTTGACTTCTCAGCCTTGTTTATTACATCTGCCAGTGCGGACAAGAGAGAGCAACTTCGTAGGCTCTGGCCCACCACTCTGATTTGGATTTACATGGGATCAGGAATTTTGTGGGGGCATCCTTTTGTCCTCAGAGAGCGAGAGAGAGAGGAGAGGAACCTATATTCCCATAATCCATAATCTTAAACCTATTTCTTCCTGGCACCTCCCCACCCATTTCTGTGTCCCTGTTCCTGAGAGTGATGCGGGGATAAGCCTCATTGTGGTGGGAGGGAGAAAGGGAAGTAAGAAGGAAATCCCAGGATTTCCTCCCCGTTGTTGTGCAGGTTCATTCATTTGTAGCACGTGAAGGGGGATGAGGCGGAAAGAGAGGGCAGAAGGACGGCTGTTCTGCGTGGTTTGTAACTGATGAGTGGAAGTTACATCCTGTTGGATTCCTCTCCTGTGGCTACTTGATGCCACCACTCATTTAGGTCAGGCCGATTGCATGTAGTGGAAAATCCAAATGAAAAGTTGGTAAGAGGATACTTGCGTGGCTCAGTTGGCTAAGCATCTGCCTTGGGCTCAGGTCATGATCCTGGGGTCCTGGGATCAAGTCCCACGTCGGGCTCTCTGCTCAGCTGGGAGCCTGCTTCTCCCTCTCCCTCTGCTGCTCCCCCTGCTTGTGCACTCTTTCTCTCTTTCTCTCTCTCTCTGACAAATAAATAAAATCCTTAAAAAAATAGCAGTTGAGCAGATTCAGGTTTATTGCTCTACTGCAAAAGGAGTTTGGCATTGGTCCGGTACTTCAGGGTCATCAAGGATCCAGAGTCTTCCTTTTCTGTTCCGCTGTCCTCAGACCATGGCATTGAGGCTCAAAGCCCCTTTACCACCCAGTATGGCTGTCGTATCTCACGCTATCACATCCAAATTCCAGATAAGAAACACGAGGAAGAGAGATGAGTACAAAAGTGTGCAAGTCTCAGTGAAGCTGTCCCCTGATTAGCAGCCTCACATGGTGTCTGCTTACAACCTGTTCACCACCTCTCCCCTAGGGGAGGTCGGGAGAGGCTGCCTGTCAGCTCAGCTTGGGTATGGGGTGGGGGTGGGGCAAAAAGCATGATGTGATATATGTGAAGGACCTCATGGGTGAACCCTAACATAGTCCTCCTGGCTTTCTAACCATTGATAGCATATCTATCAGACCTCGATTCGTTTGGAAGCCCTGAGCATATCCCCCTCTTCTTTGTGTCGTTTATAGCTACTAACCCAGGGGCATGTGTGGTGGGTTCTCAGCCTATCTTTGTGGATTCGAATCAGATTCAGTTTTGTCCCGCCTTCTCTCCATGGATCTAGAGTTAATAAGAAGTCACTTATAAGCATTTTGCAAAAATTAACTTCTTCCCAGAGGGCTTTTACATGATCGCCTGTTTAAGTGTGCGAATAATAAAGGTGCTCATAATTATCAATAAAACTAGAGAAATCTAGGCTATGAAAATTGGCAGTATTAGTAAATATATAGTTACACCCTCTGTTTTAAATGTAGTTGTACTATCCAGGTGTTAGGGAAACAAGAGCTAAGAGTTTCACCACTCATTAATATTAGTACAATGGTGGAAATTTTTACAAAAAATATTTATGAAAAATGTTGGCAGTTTTGTGTAAATTTGAACAACCGTGTAGGGCAATGGGATCTCGCTGAGAAAACTTATGTCAGTACTTCATATTTATAAAAGGCAGGGAATCCTTCTGAAAATCTAGTTACGTAAATTTATGTTCCACCACATAAAAAAAAATAAGCGGGCGGAAAGAAATCAGCATGGTTGGAAGGAAGGGCTTTCCCTTTTGCCCTGGGAGGGAAGGAAACTCTGACTGTGCCGGACATCTCAGTTGGAAAGTGCCTCTGGTGAGCCCTCCCCATGTGACCGGCTGATTCACTGTCTGCTAGGTCCCTGAGGAGATGAGGTAACGAGGGACCGCCGCTTCTAGGGGAGGGGGAATAATCAATGCTGGCCCAACCCTCTGGCATTAGGAACTTAGCAGAGCTCTGGCCAGAAGCAGATGGAGTTTCACAGCTACATTTTGTAATTCTGTTCTAAATGTCATTCGAAGCATCTCTTGCTTCTTCTTCTTCATTTTCTCTTCTTCCCGTCTCTTTCTCTCTCCCACTCTCCTCCATCCCCGGTTTCTCCTATGTGCAGCAATCCTGCTCTCCTTGAAATAACTCAGGTCTGATCTCTGGAAATGCATGAACCAGGAGCCGTGGGGGCTCACTGCCATGCTTCTGTTTGAATCTGGTTAATGTGAGCTCGGAGGGCAGGTGGAAAGAGCATGGGCTTTGGTGTCTGAAGGGTGCGGGTGTCAATTCCAGCTCCACCGTTACTGGCTGTGCCACTTGGGGCAAGTTACTTCACTTTGCTGAGTCTCCTGAATCTCATCTATAAACTGACACTAATTCCTACTTGAATGGGTTATTAGGAGAATCACATGAAATCATGTATGAGAAAAGCCCAGAGAGGTGGAGGAAGACCAGACTGTGTGGGGCTGCAGAAGGCATGCTGGGAGTTTGCATCTCATTTGAGTGCTTTGGGAAGCAGCGTGGTGACGTGATGTGATAGGTGTTTTCGGAAGGTCACTCCGGCTCCTTGGAGAAAGTGCACTGGGGGAGGCAAGGAGGAAGCCCAGCTAGAAGGCAGGGGCGGTATACCAGATGGCTAGGGTTGGGAGAAGCATATGGGCCTGAAGACCTTTTGATGGTAGACAGTGGCTGAAGTCTCAGATGTGGACAGGGAGGGAAGGGAGAACAATCAAGTGGGAATCCTGGGTTTGGGGCTGGTGGTGGAGTGGTGCCTGTCACAGAACCTAGCAAAGGACCATGCACGTGGATGACACCTACAGAGTGTTAGATGGGTGGCCAGAGTCATGAGTACCTGGGCAAAGAAGGATTGCCTGTCCTTGGGCTATGTTGGATGACAAATACAGTAGAATAGGCCAAGGTCCCCTTCTGCTTTTGCTTTGAAGCCATTGTGCTCTGACCATCCACCCATTCAGATGGCAGCTTCTGGAATCTAGTTGGGCAGTCTTGAGCAAGACCTAGAAAGCAACCCAGTCTCCAGAAAGCTTGAGGGACCTCTGATGTTCTTCTTCATGCCACTTGAGATGACACCGATCCCCCCACCTGCAGCTGTCTGCTCTCACAGGGTCAAAACAAAGTGCAAACCAACCCAGAGTTGGATGAGGCACAGACTTTGGACCCTCAGCAACATTCTCAAGTCTGGGTGCTATGACGGCATGACTGTGGCAGGCAGGGTCAGGCCCCCACCCTCTGGGATTCCACCTGGGCCGATCTCAGGGGCTGCAGGAAGGATGGTACCTGGAAATCAGGGTTTTAAAGTGCTTTGAGGAACCTTGTCCTGGGGGAGGAGTTCCTGGTGACTCCCCCTCTGGTGCTCTTTCTTCCACCTCTATTTATTTATTTATTTAACAACAATTGGTTCCATGGTAGTGTTTCCTCTTCCTGTTCGTCGTTCAGACTCAGGGCAGGGGAAGGAGGCATGGAGGGGCAGGCAGCTTCCCCTCCAAGGAAGAAGAGCCCTTCCGTGTGTTTTACAAGTATATTCCAAAAATGACAACAGCGGCAAACAAAGACACAGTGAGGACGTCGTACTCATGAAGTTATTGTCACGGAGTCAGGGCCCAGATAAAAGTTTTTGGCAAATCTGCAAAGAATATTTCAGAGACAGAAAGGGAGAACAGAATTTATAGGGTCTAAAAATAGTGGCTGAAGTGCCGCTGTGTTTAGCTTGTCGGGGAACCTGTCGAGCTGACACAGGCTGGGGATTTTATTCCTCCAGCGCTGAGGTCACTTTTCTTGCTGAAGAAGGCATAGCAAACATTTCCAAATAGGGATCGCTTTTGGAGGGGAGGAAGATGGCTGAATACATATGGTATTTCTCGTTGTCTTTTCTCCCTTTTCCTACCTCCCGCATCACTCCACACTTCCTCCTAAGAAAGGGAAAGGCTTGGTTTTCTCAGTAGAGTTGGTTGGGGTGAGGGGGTGGGGGCCAGGATTTCGAATGGTATCTGTGAGGGTGCTTGTTGATGGTGGGTTTGAGGCGGCTGCTCTGAGGAGTAGTGGTGGCAGTCTAATTGATCCGTCTTGGCAGGTTCCGCCCAAATCCACTAAGTTGAAGAAATAAACCCACGGGTGAAGAAATAATGGTGTTAATTCTCCCAGACTGACTGACAGATTCCTGGACGCTCCTTGTTCCATTTCCGGGCAGGGACACTATCTGTCCTGCTCCACAGCCCACAGAGGGGTCGGTCCCACCCCTGGCCGGGGCAGTCCTCAGGCTTCCATACTTAACAACTTGATCTAATATCAACATCCCCAAATTTGCCAATCAGTAGGACTTCAGACCTCCTGCTCTTCCATATTTCTCTTTGGCTGAAATTGATTATATTATGGTGGGGGGCCTGATGGTTCTGCTATCTGTCTGGTTCTCTGCCAGTGAGTTAAAACTGGTGGCCCACAGGCCAGATCTCGCTCGGTCATGTTTTGCTTGCCCAGAACAGTGTTGACTTACGCAACTGTTGGTATGGAAAAGTGGAATATGTAGTTTATGATCTTGATTTCTGGATTCTCATGAAGGGTCTAAGATATACACTTGGTTAATACTTCTTCGTTTGATGATGGAGTCCCCAGCCTGTTGGGCATAGATGCCTGTCCTCCCAAAGACTGCTCTCCTGTGGGTCACGAAAGAGCCACTGCTCTTTCTTAGAGGATAGTAAGAGAAGGATTAAATAACGTATATTTTAAGTATCTAGAAAACACTCACATATGCATGACCAGCACTCTGTAAACTAGCTGTTGTTTTCATCATCATTGTGGCATCAGTGTGTTTTCTGTGAGGGTCTGTCAAAGCCGCTGTTCACTATGTAGGGTCTTATGGGACCCCCCAGAGAAGACATGTCTATCAGATCTCAGTTCTAGGAAATAATTGTCCTTCTTCTGAGTTTCTGGCCCATGTGTGCCATACTCATGCCATGAATCTTGTTTCTGTCTTTGCCTTAGCTGCTGAGAAGCTCAGAGGCAACTCTGCAGCTCATGTCTAGCAGGACATGGCTTTGTGGCGTGCATTTGGTTTATTGAGCCCTTAGTTTCACATACCATCGTTTTATCTCTGCTCTGCTCTTCTTACTTGCTTATTTTCTTATGGGCATTTTTTTAGAGATTTATTTATCCACTTGAGAGAGCGTGCAAATGTGAGCGTGAATGGGGAGAGGAGCAGAGGGAGGAGAGAAGCAGACTCCCTACTGATCATGGAACCCAGTGAGCATGGAACCCACAACAGGGCTCAGTCCCACCACCGTGGGACCATGACCTGAGCCAAAGCCAAGAGCTGGAGTCCCAACCGACTGAACCACCCAGGTGCCCCTATTATGGACATTTTTATAAGCATACTTCAGTTCTGTATGGAACAAGGCTAGATGTAAATTAAAAAGCAGTAGCAGAAATCTATTCTTCTGAGAGAGGGTTTATGTTATCACCACAATTAGACTCCCCACATCAGTTCAGGCCCCATGCCTAAGCCTTGGGATATCACATGGTCTCTCTCACTACCAGGCACTATTGACCTTTAATGCCCACATTGGACCTGGCTCATGCTTTTCTTTTAATCTCTAGCCCCATAGCTTCTGTCATGAATCAGGATGGCTTATTTACCTGGCTGGACTGATGTATCAGTCAGCCATTGCTGTGTAACAAACCACCCCAAAATTCATGGCACACAATAAGAAGAGTTTACCATTCTCACAGGTCTGAGGGATGGCCAGAGAGTTCTGCTTCCCTCTGCAGGCTAGCAGGGGAAGGTGTTCTCCCTGTCACTTATGCTTCTAGAACCAGTGTGCTACTGGGCCAGGCTCTTCTCTTGCTGAGGGCAGAAGTGCAGGAGGGGTGAGCAGAAACACCTGAGAACTCATAAAGGGCAGGCTCAGAACTGGCATCATCATGTCTTCTGCACTTCCTCGGCCAGAGAAAGTTCATGTGGCCAAATCTGACATCAGGGGAGCAAGGAAACAGAGTTTGCCTCTAGTGAGAGGAACTTCAGGGTCAGTGACAAAAGGTCATGAACACCAGCTGGGGGTGGGGGGTGTAGTCTAACACAAGTAGGAGGTTCAGGTGAAGAGCACCAGGGTGGGCAGACTGCTGTATCTGGTCTTTGTTGGGTGTGTTGGATATTCTCCATTTCCCTCTCCAGATCCACACTCCATCATCATCCTCCCTGCTTTGTGCCCTGGGAGGCTGACCTTCCCTCTGGCCTTCCGTTGGGTTCAGTCAGAGGAGAACACTGGAAAAAGAGGGGAGAAGCATGGCTGCCCACAGGTTGGCATGTGACCCTCTACAGAAGGCCATAGCTTTATCAGGTGGCTCATCCTGATAACCTTGGGGTCCTGGGACCTAGGGGCGCCAAGACTCCCTGCTGTTGCTGGCTTGGGGTGCTCTACCATGGAGGGTCTCCCTGTTAAACCTGCCCCTTTCTCATAAATTGTTCCTTCCCTGAGCTCTTCTCTCTTTCCCTGTTTTCTTTCTTTTTTTTTTTTTAAAGATTTTATTTATTTGACAGAGAGAAACACAGCGAGAGAGGGAACACAAGCAGAGGGAATGGTGGCGGGAGAAGCAGGCTTCCTGCAGAGCAGGGAGCCCGATGCGGGGCTCGATCCCAGGACCCTGGGATCATGACCTGGGCCGAAGGCAGACGCTTAACGGCTGAGCCACCCAGGCGCCCCTCTCTTTCCCTGTTTTCAAGAACCACCTTTTCCTGGTGGGGACCTTTGTGGATTCATTAGGTAATCAGGAAGTGCACCTTAGTATCAGGCTCCTTGTTTTTCCTGTCCTCTGGCCTTTATACTACTAACTGGCCATGTCTACCTAAAAGCCCCATGAGATTTCAGATCAGGAAGCCCTCCTTCTCTGCCATTATGACAATCTCCTACCCTCCCCTCCTACAAGAATCTGGCCCAGTTAGTTCATCAGATGGAACTCACAGAGATATAGTTGTGCTTTTTTCCTCTGAGGTTTTTTGGGGATAATTAGGGATTCATTCAGGTGCAACATTTTCTCTGTAAACTGTGGGGGCTTTTTTTCTGAGATGTGATTTATGCTACATCAGTTCCAAGAAGGGAAGGTAGGTGATGTTTGTAGCTAAAGAACTCTGAGCATAAGGAAGAGATATGTAGATCCTTCCAATAATAATCGTCTTAGTTAATTTCTGAAGGGGTAATTGACACCACTGTGCCGGACTCAATAGAGCAATGCACTTGGGGTTTTTTTGAGCAGGAAAGAGGGACCCAAATTTCAATTTCCCGAGTGAGTTTGGGAACCACTGGAGTACTTCCCAAACTTCTCTCATCAAAGTAATGTTTTGTTAAAAGTTCAGATTCCCAGTGATTCAGGATCCCTGGTCCTGGGGTGGGGCCTAGGAATCTGCTTTCAACATGCATCTCAAGTGAGTTGTATTAATCAAGTGTGGAAATCAGAGGGGGAGATGAACCATGAGAGACTGTGGACTCTGAGCAACAAACTGAGGGTTTTGGAGGGGAGGAGGGAGGGGCCTGCATGAGCCTGGTGGTGGGTATTGAGGAGGGCATGTATTGCATGGAGCACTGGGTGTGGTGCATGAATAATTAATCTTGTAACACTGAAAAAATAAGATAAACATATTTGGGAGAAGAAATTAAAATAAATAAATAAATAAATAAATAAAATTTTATTAAAACACACACACACACACAAAACTGACAAGAGAACTTCTTATGTATACGTATTTAAAATAATGAATCAAGAACACTACATCATAAAGCACACTTTAGGGGCACTTGGCTGGCTCAGTTAAAAGAGCATGTGACTCAGGGTTGTGAGTTCAAGCCCCACGTTGGGTGTGGAGATTACTAAAAAAAATAAACTTTAAAAAAAAGTACACTTTACCAGCAAAAAAAAAAAAAAAAAATCAAGTGTGGAATACACTGGGCCCGCCTATGATTCTGACAGATTTTGGTCTGTTGACTATGGAGAGATCCAGTGATGATGACGATCATATTCAAGAACATGTAGTGTTTTGAAAGCATTCTATAGACTGCCAAGATTTTATGTATATTGTTTCACTAACCACATTGGCCCTTTCAGGACTTGTTCTTGTCTAATACTGGCTGTGCCAATGTTATTTTACCAGAATCATATGGGAAGAATGGTACCAGCAGGTTTTTGTGGAATAACCTTAATTGACACCAGAAGCAAAGGTATAGCAGTTGCCATATTGTACATGAGATAGCTAAAGCAAACGGCCTTTAGCCTACCCTCTGAGAATCACTGCAGCACTTCTTGAGAAGATTCTTTCCACCTCACCCCATGTCTGGATCTTGCGGGAGGAATTTCTATAAAGTTCTGCAGAGGGTTTTCCTGCAGACCTCTCTAGGCAGGGCATGTCCCATCGGACTGCTCTCTGGAGAGGAGCATGGATGTTCCCTCCTGAAAAGGACATGCTGGGCTCTTTCTTTCTTGCAGGTTAGGAGGCCTGCCTTCAGGAATGCCCTCTCAGGTTCTAGCAGTTCAGCAAAGAGCCGTACCTAGAAAACTTTGAATTACTTTGATACATTGCAGCCTTTGGGATCTAATTGTGCTGTGATTGTGCTCTGGGATTCTGGAGGGGAAATTCCCAAACTCTATTAATTAATACATTTGGGGAAGCTTCATGTTGTTTATTTTAATAAGAGATGCTGGGCTGCCCATTAACTTATAACTCGTCTAGTTATTGTTTTCTGTGTCCCCTGGAGGAAAGAAATGCCCTCCCCGGAAAGCTGAGTTCTCTCATGGGGCTGACGGCTCCGTTTTTCTGTTTCCCCCATGCATGCTGTTCGTAACATTTAGTTGCTTCACTTACTTTCCTCCTTCAGTCCACACACTTCCTTCTGCCTTTGGCAAAATCTGTAACAGTGTTGAGTGAATAATAGGAGCCCAGGAGCTTAGAGGGGTACAGAGCTGTGATGTCCATGTGTTTTAGTGTTGGCACATTTTCCTTATCCATGGTAATACCTGGGATTGAAGCCGGTTTACCAGATCCCTGGTTGAGCGTATGTAGCATGTCAGGTCTGGGAAAACACTATGTTTGCTCATTCTGCGTTGACTGAGATTCAGGCCTCAGCTAACTGAGTCAATAATTGTGATATTAATAAAGATCTCCATGTTCACAGGCAGAGATTAGGCCATGCTGGATATCGAGACTCTTGGGGCCATGATCCTTGAGAAAAATGCATCTCCCAGAACTGAGCTTCTGACTGTTGCACATGACCTTAGAGCACATGTTTTAGGAGAATATGCTAAAGTCCAAGTCCTAATTCCAGTGATGAATTCCAAGCTTTCTGTTATTGTTTTTCTTCCTGAAAGACAAAGGGAGTTTTATGCCCTGGTATTTGAGGTTCAGTTCAAGGGCAATGTTGGACGGGGAGTTTGTGAATGCTGGGAATTTGTAATATCCTTTAAAGGATCTTAGATCCTTTAGATCTAAGTAGATCAGGAATCTGCTCCCTGCTCTACCATCCATCCATCCATCTGTCCATCCATCCATTCATTCATTCACATCAGCATTTACTAATTCCTGCAAGGTACCTGGTGCTGTGTTTACAATGTTGGGCTTAGCACGGAAAAGCCTAGCATTACATTGTGCATCACAAACCAATTATTGCCAGATCGTCTCCAATGTTCGCAGCATCTTTGAGAGGGAAGGATTTGTGTCCCTCCCCTTCTATGAGAGAGCAGAACTAACGTGCCTTACCCAATCACCCAGCCAGTCAAGATGGAGCAGGCCTGAGGCATCGCTGAGACATTTAGGATCAGAGTGGCATCTCCTTCCTTGACCATTGTGTGGACCCTTCTTTTGCCTGAACCCAGACCTGTGCTGGAGTGTGGCATGGGCATCCTGTAGCAGAGGATGACATCCCAGTCAGAATGGGAATAGTCCCTGATTTGTCACCTCTTCTCTTCCTGGGCTGTCTTCCTGCTCTCAGCGAGACAGGGAGATGGGGATACACTGGGCGGAACCCCCAGGAAGCCCATCAACTCTCACTTCCCTGCCTTCCCCTTTCCAGTCTCTTGGAAACTTGAGGTTCTGTTCAGACTCACCCTATCATTGGATGGTGGCACCAGGACAAGAATATAAATGAGGATCCACTTAGCAGATGTCTAAATATTAAAAATTACAAATGAAGATAGCTGTTAAGTCAACTTTGTTCTGTTCTCCGACCTTGGCAAAGGCCAGGATGGAATTTTAAAATTTTCAGGTTGCTCAGAGTGTAGGAATTGATGGCTTGAGGAGAGTGGTCCCCAGCTCAGCTCCCCACATTCCTTTCCATCAGGCTCCGTCCCACAGGGCTGTGCATGTCAGCACACGTGCCAGCCAGGGTGGTCACGCGTGCTTGGGGATGCCCATCCAGCCTCCACCCACCGGTCCCCACAGAAGGCCGCCCTTGGGCCCAGAGGGAC
>CM053603.1:54187063-54231295 GCA_028646535.1 Procyon lotor
CCACCGCTCCCCACAGAAGGCCGCCCTTGGGCCCAGAGGGACCCCCAGGAGTGGTGCGATTTGCAGTTGAGGGGGTGGGCCTGGAGAAAAGCCCAATATAGACCCTGAAAGTAGACTTAGGATTTGGGGAGGAAATTTGGGGATCTGGGGCACCCGGAGCATGTCTGAAAGACAGGATGTGAATTCTGCCCGTGGCGTTACCAGCTCCTTGCCCCTGGTGGATAAGTATAGCTAAAGGGTTCTTTTGAATATGGGGTTCTGGGCAAGGGCCCCTTTGCCAGGATCCTCGGTGATACCAGTTCTGCTGAGTCATCAGCTAGAAGGGGCTGCATTTGATACAAGAATGAGCTCTACTAGTAAATCGCGGAGCCATGTCTAGGAGCCCCAGTTTCCCAGTCCCTCAGCCAGTTCCCGGTTCTCATCTTACAAAGTGAGTGGGCCACTCTGCACACCGTTTCAGAGGGCTGAGCTTGTCCAAACCTGGACCCGAGGCCAAGCCTGAGTGGGTGACTGCAGCTGACACAGGCTCTGCTGCAGAGATGTGATTTCAGAACACAGTTTATACAAAAGCTGTGAGCTTTGGGGACAGGCTTCTGAGGTGCTTAGCTCTAGAGCATCACGGACTAGCTTGGTGATTTTCCTGAAGCTCCTGGAGTCTCAGTCTCCTCATCTGGAAACTGGGAATAAAATGGAATCTGCTAGTGGAGTTGCACAGGTAGAAAATGAAACGTTTGTAGAAATCTAGCATGTGACTTTGCCCATAGTGCTCACTGAGGAGCAGCTATTATGATCGGTCCTGTTCTCCAAGAGCCCTGGGCTCAGCGGAGGTGAGGGGTGGCCCCGCGTCTGAGGGTTTCCTATTGAGTCAGTTCTCCCGCCGTCCACATGTCTGTCTGTCCATTCATCCATCCAACACATATTTTCAGAGCACTTACCATGCGCCAAGCACTATTCTGGGAGCTCAGACTTCAGTGAACAAGAGAGGCAAAATTCTTTCCCACAGCAGAACTGGCCTCCTGATAGGCAGAAGCAGAGATAAATTCATAAGTGAAATAATCATGGGAGTTGCATAGAAGCTACTAAGTACTATGGTAGAAAAAAAACTTGACACGGGAAGAAGCTTTGGTCATGACAAGGTGGGATGTAGTTTTAAAGGGGTTGGTCAGGATAGGCCCTATGAAAGAGGACATCTGGGCAAGGACTTGAAAGAAGTGAAGCAAGAAGCCATGAGAGATACAGGAGAAGAGCATTCCAGGCAGCAGGAATAGACAGTGCAAAGGCCCTGAGGCAGAAGTGCCTGTTGCTCCAGGTCCAACCATAAAGCTGGTGTGACTGGGGCAGAATGCTTATGCATGTGTGCGTGCATACAGGTTGTAGATCAGGTTGGAGAGGTGATGGGACATCCAGGCAGGGCCTCATAGACCACTGAAGGGGCTGGCATTTTTCTCTTGAGTGAGAGGGGGCCCTTAGGATTAGCAAGGAAGTGACATGACCCTCCACACTTCCTTCCTATGGCTTCCCCTGTGGCTTGGGCCCTCAGGCTGCCGCTATATCATCCATCTGAGCCCCCAGACCTCCTCCCCACCTCCTGTTGTGGCCTTGCTTCCCCCCATCCATTTTGTATGCCCCTTTCCACCCCTTGCCCTGAGTCCCATTCCCTCAGATCCCAGATGTCTGTCTACAGCCAATGATTTGATGCACTGTATTCTGGAGCCCATTCTATTCTATTCTATTCTATTCTATTCTATTCTATTCTATTCTATTCATTCTATCCTATCCTATCCTATCCTATCCTATCCTTTAGTTACTTTAAGGTATATTTTTGTTTTAAGATTTTATTTGTTTATTTGTCAGAGAGAGGGAAAGCATAAGCAGGGAGAGTGGCAGGCAGAGGGAGAAGCAGGTTCCCCGCTGAGCAAGGAGCCTGATACGGGATTCGATCCCAGGACCCTGGGATCATGACCAAAGCAAAGGGAGAAGCTTAACCAACTGAGCCACCCAGGCATCCCTGGAGTCCCTTTTTAAGTGACAGTGACCTTGTTGGTGGGAATGCAGGCCTGGGGCTGACTGTGGAGGCTCACGTCATCTCCAAAGAGGGCTGCTTATGACCACCCTTCTGTGAGCCTTGGTTTGGCTGGGCTCTTCCTGTTTCCCGTGGAGCCCCGCCCTGAGCCCAAGCCCCCCTGGGCCCCAGTCTCCTGGCTGCCTTTGTCCCGGTGCACTGTAGTAGAGGCTGGGAGGGCAGGAAGACGCTCTCCCAGGCGGGTGGAGAGGCAGGGTGGAGTACAGCCGACTGAGGGGGCGTGTGTTAGGGAGCCGACAGGAAGCAGGGCTGGGTTTGTTCCCTGACCAGTTCCCAGGCAAGGCTCTCCCAGGGGGTTTCAGGGCCCAGTCTGAAGAAGTATTGTTCCCGTGGATGGTGCAGTCCAGACATTTAGCTGTGGCCACACCAGCCCTTGCTCTGCTTGGCACAGACTGCGGCATAGACATCAGTCCAGAAGCCCTCCAAGAGATGTGGGCCTTGCTTTTGGCATCAGCCTGGACAACCTTGCTGGGGCGAGAAGGCTCTCCTGGACCCTATGCCAAGGGCAGAAGTCCCCCTTTGCAGCTCTATGGGTGGGCCCTTGGGGGAACCTGATGAGGATAAGCAAGGCTGGCCTCACCCGCTGCTCACAGCAGCAGAGGTGAGGGGTGGCCCCGGGTCAGAGGGTTTCCTATTGAGTCAGTTCTGCCACTGGTAGGCACATCCCTCCCACCAGTACCCCCAAGTAAATGCCAAGCCCCTCCGTAGCTCTATCTCAGGAAGAACTCTGCCAGTGGAAACACCAGCTCCATCTGTGCAGCCCCACAGGTTATCAGGGTTGCTCAGATTGAGGAAGTCCTCCCCCTGCTGCCCTGGGCCTCTCTGCCCCACCCTGCCCTGCAGAGGAGTGGGAGGCCTGCCCTCAGAGAGTCTGGCTCACACCAGGCAGCCGGCTGACCCTCCTGTCCCTGACGCCAGGGCCCTGGGCACTTCTAAGGATAAGCTTTATGATCAGGACAGGATCCATTTTTCGTCATTCCACACACCCCCCACCTTCCTTTCCTAGTGTCTGTGTGAAAATGAAAGCTATTGTTTATTTAAAAGGGCCATTTGCCTAATGCCCCTGGAATTCATTTGCTGGAGCAGTTTCCATTTTCATATTCAGTTCAGACCTTGGCTGCAGCCAAGAGGTTATGTAACCTGGGATGGAATGAATCCCACTGGCATCTGGGGACCCCCAGTGCACCCCACCCTTAACCATTCTGTGAGAGTGAGCATCCTGGGCTGCACCCCCAAGTTGCCTCTGGGGGCTGCCAGAGGGAGGGACCTGGGGAGGGGAGCCGTTGAACAGGAACACTCGACAGCTGTCAGAATGGAGGTAGGAGGACAATTTCTTCTGGGGGCTGAATTCTTAGACTTTCTCTGGGTCTGCTGCCTCTTCCTCAGCTATACAGACTCTCCTCATATACACAGCCCAGGCCTTTCCATCAGCCTCCTCTGCACCTCAGCAAAAAGTCCGGGCATCACAGCTTGAGCCTTGGCAGGCTGTGGGAGTTTTTTCTGGCGCAATCCTTCCTGGCTAGCTTGTGGAATTTGTGTCAGCTTCTATCGATCCCCCGCAGAATCGGCTGGAGGGCCCCACCCCGACTGATGGCCACTTCCACCCCTAGGTTCCAGCCCAAGGTCCCCTGGTTTCTACTCTGAAACCTGGTCTGGGTCTACGGGGATTTACTTTGACAGGGGACAGGGCATTATCCTGGGTTATGAGAGGCTGGGGTTTAACCAACGTCTAGATTTTAAAAGGAGACAAAGATGTGGGGTGGTCTTTAGAACCCTGAACTCTGTCAGTTTAGTCAAGAGGAGGCCCAGTTAGGGCCGATGGGGTAGGAGAGAAAGGGATACTGCCTCTGCCTTCCCTCCTGCACCCCATCTTGGGGGAAATGGTAAGAAACCCATTCTTTATTCCCACCTCCCTCCCTCTCCTGGTATGGCCTGAGATGACTCTCTTTCTCTGCTTAAATATGCTTGTCAACCCATGTTAAGAACAAGGTAACCCAGTGTGGGTCTGTGTCTGTTAACCCAGTGCTAACTGCCATAGCAAATAAAGCCTCTGTTTTCCATGACTTAACCCACTAGAAGTTGGCTCGTGTATCCATCAGATGAGGCAGCTTCCTCCACATGGTGATTCTGGGACCTGGATTCCTTCCATCGCTGGCTGTCAACCCTCAGGGCCTCAAGGCCCTGCTTCCTTGGGGGCAGGAGGAGAAAGGGCCGGTGGAGAAGGCACATCCACTTCTTAAACACTCCGGCCTACAACTGACCCACATCTCTGTTGGCGAGACCCAGCCACGTGGCCACGGCCGGCCTCCAAGGAACGTGGCCCCAGGTCGGGAGCCAGCCCTGTGATCACTCCATGTGGCATTATCAGTGGAAGGAAGTGGAAAGAAAGAAGTGTCTTGGAGAGGTGACAATGTGGAGAGGTGACAAGTCCGCAGGACTTCCTGAGTGAGCATTGGGGGCAACAGAGAGCAGTCGGGAGTCCGAGGTCCCCCGAGGTTTCTGGTTTGGAGATCAGGTGGGGCGGTGCTGCCATCCGAGGAAGTGAAGTCTGCAGGAAGGGCGGCCGGTGTCGAGAGGGGAGGCTCCCGTCTGTCACATGTCCAGCATGGACATGTGCAGTAAGAATGTTCTGTGACTTAGGAAAGAGTAGGAAGAGTGGTGAATGAAGTTGAGGCCCTTCCGCCCATCCCATGGAGATCTGGTTGAGAAAAGGTGTTCGGTAGCTCTGCTCACAGCTAGCTGCAGCACCACCTGGTGGGACCACACCGGCCCGTGTGCGAACACACAGCTACTAGTAAGAATGATTGGGGGGGAGAAAAGGCATAATCAGCCACCCAGAAGAGGATGCCACCCCAGGCCTCAAGCCCTCTTCAGTGCTGGGTTCTCATTTCTCTGAGGCTGCGGAGAGAGGTGAGGGCAAGCCAGACGGGTGTCCTGGCTCCCCTGACTCAGGTGAGGAGGGCCTGCCTGCCTTGTGCCAGCGCGGCCTCCTCTGCCCTCCTTGGCCTCAGGCGCATTGCTCTAGTGATTGGGCACCACAGAGGACCGGGAGCTGGCATTACCCAGGCATCTGACCAGAAGCAAGCAGGCTGCCCCTTCCCCCTCGTCAGAAAGAAAGAACCAGCTGCAGGCCAGGTCCTGGGCTGTAGCCACAGACCACTTTGCTACAACCCCCCAGGGGCCAGGCGGCCTAGACCCCCTGAGCTCTGAGTTAGTGGCACATCACGGGATCAGGGATGTAGGGAACCTTTGCAAGTGAGAGTTGTGTGTGTGTAGGGGGGCGGGAGTTGGCCCTATTCCTGTCTGAAGGTCAGATTGGTGGCCTTCTATTATGCCTTTGCTCCAGGAGCAAGAGGGGGCACCGCCTGACTGACCAGGGGCTGGGGAGGCTCGGCCTCACCCCCCAACCTGGTGGTGGAGAGCCTACACTGAGGGAGCAGGGAGTTGACAGCTGAATTCCTTGCCGATCTCTCCCCTTGCTCTCAGCAAATCCACGTGTCCCTTCTCCCTTCCTTTTTTGACAGCCTGCAGAGAAGATTCCACAGTGAGGAGCGCACAGAATTTTGTAGAGTAGGGAGGTCACAATTAAGGAATTTGTTTGTTTACTTTCTAAGCGAAGCCTGAAGTGTTTGTGAGGCTGCATAGCAGAGGTTGAGGGCGTGGACCTAGGAGTTGGACAGCTCAGGTTTGAATCTAAATTCTACCACTTGCAATGTTGGACAAGTCACTTAGCTGCTCAGTGCCCCAGTTTCCCCACGTGTGAAAGGGTGTACCCTTTTATAGTACCCACCTCCTGAGATCATCATGAGGACTAAATGAATTAATACTTAGAGTGCTCAGGACAGAGTGTGGCACATAGTAAGTGCCATGAAATGGGTGTTACGTTTTAAAAACTCAGTTTAGTTGAAAAGTCGGCATAAACCAGAGGGGTGGTGATTCCTTATTTTCCCCAGTCTTCTCCCTCAAGAATCTCCCGGGCCCTTCTCCAAAAAGATCTGCTTCCTTGTTTTTTTGTTTTGTTTTTATTCTTGAGGAGCGATGGAGTAATAGAGATAATCCTTTCTGGTACCATTTCTAGACTCTGGACAAGGTAGTCCGGCTGCTAGGGGAAATGCAGAGGAAGCAAAACTAGCTGGTAGGTACCACACAGGCAGTTTGCATAAATTGTCTTTAATCCTGAAACAGAACACAAACCTTTGAGGGTTGAGGTTGTTGTGTCCATTTTACAGATGAGCAAACTGAGTCAGAGCGAGGTTGGCCCAGAGTCCAGGACTCAGACCCCTATTTGTCAGAGGACCCTGAGCTTTCCACAGTGCCAGGCTTCTCTCTCTGCAAATGTTGATTCAGTCATTTTATGAAGTATTATCCTTATACTTGCCCCCAAATGATGGATCACAGTGTTCACTGAACACCTGCTGAATGTGGAGAGCTGGAGGAAAAGGAAAGGCAGCTACAGATCAGGCAACGATGGAGACCCAAAAGGTGTGAGCATGTTGCGGTGTGGCCTGGAACACCGTGGGACTCCGTGGGAGGTTCCAGATTCCTTCCAGCCGGTGCTGCTGGGGCAAGCGGTCTAGGGCCTGCAGGCCTGGGGAGGCTCCCCCCGACAGAGTAAGTGGTGCAGGCTGTGTCTGGAAGGCTGAGCTAGGTTTTAGGAAGGGGAGGAGCACATAGAGGAGAGAGAGAAACAGGCCAGAGCAAACTCCATAGAGTCAGGGGAAAAGGATGCTGGGATAAGATAGTAAGATTGCAAAGTGAGGTTTAAAACTGGGTTAATGTCTGAGTAATAAACAGAAACTTCTAGGGATAGCTTTCTACTAAACAGAAACTGTTCCCAAATTATCCGTGTTCCACAGAGTAGCCTCTAACTCTGGATAGTTTGGGCCCAGGTCCGGACTAACTGGTAAATCCAACAAAGCTGTCTTCTCCAAGAGTCACTTGAAAAGGTACCTGTAACATCTCTGCCTTATTTCACATTTTTGGCATTGGGAAGAGCAGCAGTAGTGTCGTGGTTGGGAGAGGGCCAGGCTGGAAGAGGGAGGCCTCCGGGGCCCAGATGTGTCTGGAAGGCTGGTAGGAGGGGGGAGCCTCAGAGGCCTGCGTTTGGGTTGGGGGCAGGGAAGCAGACTGCAGAAGGTCCCAGGCTGGGCAAGGGAACAGGCCTGCGCCCTCTCTCTACCTCCCCGGGAGCAGGGTCAGCCACCCTTCTCGGGCCAGCCGCACCATTAGGCCAGCCCATACCCATGGCAGCTCCAGGGCCAGGCTAGGGAAAAAAAGGAAACAGCGAGAATGAGCCTCAGAAGCAAGAATGCAGATGTCAGGGAATTCTGATGGCGTGTGCCCAGCTTGGAGTCCGAAAGCTGTACAGAAAAAACAACCCAAACAGAAAGTAAACACTCTAAGTTGAGAAACGCGTTCCCCTTATCCAGGATGCACAGTTCAGAGAATGGCAGAAAAGCACAAACAACTGCAAAAACAATTCAGCTACTTCATCTCTTTACCTTATGATGGGAGGTGGCACCAGGAATGCTGGTTAAGAGCAGAGTCCGACTCAGAGCTCTTCGGCCCCACTTGACTTTTCCTCGGTGTTGGAACAACTTGCTAAGTCTGCTTCTCCACTCCGTCCCGCCTCCCGGCCCGGTGTTGCAAGCCGTCAGCATGATGGCCAATGGCCATGTGTGCGTGAGGAAAGCTGCAGGGTGCCTTCCTGCCCCCCAGTTTTTAAGAGCGCTTTCTTCATCCCTGTTTGCAGCAGCAAAAGGCAATCTGTTCCCCAACCAGGACTTCTGCCTTGTGGGTTTCAGCCTGCCTCTGTGCCCAGGCCTGAGAAGGCAATGAAAAGCTCCCTCCACTTGTCCCATTGCCACAGCAGGGAGGTTGAACCGTGCTTTCTGGTCGCAGATGGTTTTTCTCTTCTGTTCATTCGTTGATAGGCTTGGTCAGTCAGCAGGCATTCACTGAGCACCCTCCATGGGCCAGCATTGGGCAAGGGGCTGCAGATACCATGATCCAGAAGAGCAGGCATGGTCCTTGCCCTACTGGAGGTTCCACTGTGAATAAAATGACCCTGTGGATAAATGTCTCCTTCCAGCTGTGGCCCCTGCCATGAAGAAACACACTGATATTCAGGTGTAGCCCAGTGTTTACATGTGACATTCTCTTGTCGGTTTCCTCCGAGCCGCCCAAGGCTGCCACTCTTTCCACATCCTCAGTCCGGATGCTTCACTACCTGTTAGGAACCTGGAAAGAGAAAAGCTGCCACTCAGTTTTGGACAAGCCCCAGAACAATGTCCAGAGTACAAAGGGATTGTGGTTAGAGAGGCCCAGGAAGTTTGACTTTGGAGAGGGACATTTTTGGAGAAGGCTGTGGGTATGGTGTGGTGTGGTGGTTTTCCCCTCTGAGCTTGGAGGAGAGAAGACATTGTATCCCTTCAAGCCAAGAGAAGGCAGACCACTCAGGCTCTTGCGCAGGCATCTTCCAGGGTCTTAGGGCACAAAGGTGAATGTTGGACATACGGCTTAAGGAGGAGTCAGTAGAACCCTGTCAGTAGAACAAACAGAAGGATGTGTGAGTGCATCTCAGGGAGAGCTGGCCCACTGTTATCTTCCTGAACCATCTAAAGGGGATTAAAGACCAGTTGTCCTCTCCGGAGCTTCAGGGGAGGGTCCCAATGTTGGAGAAGTTCCAGGGAACCTTTAAATGTGCCTGAAAACTTAACCAGGAGCACCCACCAAGGTGAGAGACATGCAAGTGTCCTTGGAGAGGGTCATATTTGAACGTCAGCAATGGCCAGAGAAAACCAATGCCCAATGATGCGCATTCTGTGGCTTCCCCTCCTCCCCATCACCCTGCCTTAAAAGGTGTCCTAAGCAGTTGCTGGGAAATGGAGTCTAAGAGAGAAAGTGGCCACCCTCTGCTTTTCCATCCTCTACTCTCACCTTCCAGCAGCCTTCAAGCTTGAACTAAATAGCCAAATTTAACTTTAGATGAAATTTGGAATTTTATACTATTCATAGGATTAGTCATTTTAATACTGAATTAGGTTATTCTGGAGTGCCTGCAGGACTCCTTGTGATCCAAGAGAGAATGGGAGCTGCCCACAGTTTCATCTAGGGCACCAGGGAGAGAAGGACCAACCTAGGTATCTCAGGGTTTGAGAGGCATAGGACAATGCAATCAGTGTCACATTTCAGGAAAATCGTGCTTGCTGCAGGTTAGGGTAGTCGAGTTGGGGGGGGGGGTGAATGTGGATTTGGGGAGAGCAGGGAGGAAGTTTGCAGTGGTCTGTGGTAGAATTGAGGAGGGAGGGCAGGCTGCAGAGAAGGCAGCATCCAGTGATGTAGGACGCCTATGGTCTCCTTTGTCTCTACTGTGGACTTGTCTCTATTGCATGAAGAACTCTGGTTCTCCCTCTCCCAGCCAGTACCTAAGATATGCACCTGCCCACAACAGGTGCTCAATAAATGATTAATAAATATTTCTGAAATAAGGTGTAGTAAGAAAAGTGAGCATTGGGGTTTGTTATAGTTATCTGTTAGAACAAAAATGCATAACAAACTCAAAACTGGCATAAATGAACCTCAGCTGGCATAAATAAGCATGCTGTTCACAAATCTGGGCTGAGCAGTGGCTTGGCTGGACAGCTCTGCTGGTTTTGGCAGAGCTTCTTTACATCACTGGGGGTCAGCTGGCTGTTGGCTGGCTCAGGTGCCTGTGGCCGCTCAGCTCTGTTCCACATGTATCTCATCCTCCAAAAGCCCAGTCTTGGCATGTTCTCATGGCAATGGAAGGGGCCGCTAATGCAATCATTCCACTGCAGGTCAACTCAGGCTTGAATCCCATCTGCAACACTCACTAGTCATGTGACCTTCAGTCAGTTATTTCACATCTTGTGGCTTAATATCTTTATCTGTAAAATGGGGCTGAGAAAATCTATCTCACCAGGTCATGAATTAAATAACAGCAGTAATAGCTCCTTCCTGCTGGACCATTATACCTGTGGCACAAGTATAGAAGAGGAAAAGAAGACACTTCAAAGATGGCAGAGAGTCAAAGGGAGGGGAGGGAACATGAGGCTGGAGAATAGCATGTCCACAGGCGTGGAGGTAGGGTAGGACAAGGGCCCGGGGAATGAAGAGATGAGAGAGTGTGCAGGAAGATTGGCTGAAGGCTCTGGTTCTAGGAGTGTGGTGCCAGGGATTCCTAATCTTATCTTGCTGCCCCGGGAATCATGGAAGATTCTGCAGGAAGCGAGTGATTTATTTCATTCAGTGAGCATTTCTTTGGCACCTCCTGGGTGCAGCACATTGTTTTCAGAGCTAGGGATGCAACAGTGATTAATCAGTCTTGTGGGAGAGTCAGGCAGGAAGATGTTGGCACACAGTGAAATCAGAGAGGCTCATTGGCCAAGAAGAGTACCAGCCCTGAGACTTGACACCACTCTATGGGGTTTGGCCCCTCATCCACAAGCAGAGCTCCTGCTCTTAGGCCCAAAGTGTATGAAGCTTCCCTCTGTACAGAACCTCATTTTTTGCGACCAAAGCCATCTGAGAATGGGGCTGAGAGAGAAGCAGCTGAAGGGAGGGAAGTTCAGCGGTCCTGGAGGGTCCTTTGCACCACAATCCCTCCACTTGAGCCTGGGACTTGGGCATCTGTTGGCATGTATATTTTATGGGCTCTCTGGGTTTATGAGGAAACCACTGTTAAGGCAGGCACCACTATTAAGCCCAGTGGGCGGCACCTTGCCTTTGTTATTTGTTATGTGGACATCTTGAAAGAATTTGTGAAGAATTATAACAAAGAAGTGAAGTGAAAGCAAATATGACAAGCAGGCAGAGATGAGTCAAGACTGGTGGGCCAGCAGAAATCGCTGTTGCTAAGAATCTCATTCTTGCAGGATGGTTTTGGTTCTTTCCCAGAGCAGTAGACTTGTGTGCAAATGTGGCACAGTGTATCAGTCAGCTTTTGCTGAGTAACAAACCTCCCCTCAAATTTAGTGGATTAAAATAAGGGCCTTTTATTATTGTCCATGAGTCTCTAGGTCAGCTGGATAGTTCTGCTGACGTGGGTCTGGCTTGGCTGATCTTGACTGGGCTCCCTCCAAAGTCCTGCACTTGCTGGGAGATAGGGTGCCTGTGCCCCTGTTTCTCATGATCCAGCAGGCTAGCTGGGGCTTTTCACATGGTGGCTTGGAAGCAAGTGAGGCCTTTTGAGGTCTGGGCTCAGAAGTGTAAGTATCATTTTTGTTGCATTCAGTTGGCTAAAGCAAATTCAAGTGATGGGGAAATGGACTCCACTTCTTGATGGGAAGTGCTGCCATGTTGTATTTTCAGGGCACACATATAGGAGGAGTGGAAAATTGTTGCCATGTACCATGCAGAGGGTGTGTGGGTTCTGGAGTCACATTGGGCTGTCAGTCCAGGAGTCTCCACTTACAACATTTCCTCATCAGCGAGACATGAACACTAATAGAATTTACATTAGAGGTCATTTTGAGGATTAGATAAAGCCTGTATGCCTAACGCATAGTAAATCCTCATTTAAAAAGCAGCATTTTATGTGTTTTACATTTTCTTCCTAACTGATGTTACGTCCTTATTTTTTTACTTTGAAAAATGTACTTTCTGTAAGTCTACCCTTCATCGAGGCAGTAGAGGGCACAGTCACCTCTATTGTTGTGGTATAATTTGAACTCAGGAGTTCAGTTTTAGAAAACAATAAGGGATGGATATTCATTGACCCTGGAAATTTGGGGAATTAGACTAGAGAAGAAATGGGGAGGGGGCTCTCATTTGTGTTGGAGACTCTAGGAAATAAGGGTTTTAGGCAAAGAGGAGAAGAATCCCAAGTTCATTCATTCACTCTCATTTCTCAGCCTTTCTCCACGTTTCCTTAACCTCTTAACACTGTAAATACAGTAATTCTAATCATTTATTAGTCAATAAAAATAAGCACTTATTATTATATATACTGATGCTGTGTCAGGAGCCAGAGACACAGTGAAATAAGGCATTCCCTCTGTACTAAAGGATTTCAGCTTCACTGCCTGCCCAGAAAACTGCAGACTGCTCATCGCTTCTGGAATCATAGACTCTCAAGTTGAAGACCCTTCACAATCTGGTCTTGGTTTATGCCGTCTGGCTTCCCTCTGCGCCCTGTTCTCGTGCTACACTCAAGTCAAAGTGGACTCCTCCCTGTGCCCCAAACCTGCCCTGTGCTTTTGCACTCTTCCAAGAAGACCCAGGGCAAGAACAGACTCCATGCTGCAGGGTCTGTGGTAGAGAGCAGGCAGGCTGAGCAGGAGGCCTGGGCTGGATGTGGCAATCCTGAGCTGACACCTGGGAGGCTGCCTCCCATTCCTTGACATGCCCTAGAAGTATGGGGGTATGTATATGGGTATGTGATTACAGGTGGGGGGGTTTCTGTCACTACCTGTGGCACTCCTAGGAAAGGGGCGCACCGTCAGTAGGAGGATGCTGTAGGCAAAAAAGGAAGAGAGCATTTTTACCCGTGGAGCTCCTACAGGGTGTCAGACTGTTCCCCTGACCTCCTTAACGCAGGCTCTGAGGAATGGTGGATCACAGTGCATTGTTAAGGCTAGGGAACATCTCCACACTCTGAATCCCTCCAGATCACAGCTGTGTGTCAGTTCAGGGACCCACGATGAGGTTTGGGAGTCCCTCCCTTTCCTATAACCAAGCCTTCTTCTTCTTTTAAAAATATTTTATTTATTTACTTGACAGAGAGAGACAAAGTGAGAGAGGGACCACAAGCAGGGGTAGTGGGAGAGGGAGAAGCAGGCTTCCCGACTCCAACCTCCTAGCCTTCTTGGAAGGAAAAGGGGAATAGTGGTTCCTTTTTTCCTACTGTGTCTCTGTCTTCCCTTGGAGACTTCCACTTCCCCTCTATGGCATTTTTTTTGCTCTTAACCAAACCTTAACTGTTCCATGGGGGTCATGATGGGAGATGGGAGAGGGAGGATAAATGTGACGGAACAGAACAGTTTTCTGGGAAAGAGAGCCCCTTTAGCCTGCAAGAACTCAGAGGCCACAATGAGTGGTACAAGAGCAGATGTTCCTTTGTCAGCCAGTCAGTGTTGCTTTCAGAAAACAGTAAAATAAAATGGAGAGGTATCAACATCTCAATCCACTTTTTAACACATCCTTAGCATGAGTTTTCATTAGCATGAGTCAGCTGTTGGTGATTTCTTAGAAGCGGTATATTCCTGAGGTAGCTCCATAAGATCTCCAGAAGCTACTTACATTTAGGAATTTTTCTAAGGACTCCGGATAAAATACTGATAATTCCCAGACATCATCACTTCTGCTATCAACATGACCAATATTAGGCTTTCTCTCTGGTGTTAATGAGACTTGAACTCTGTATACACAGACTTGAATGAAATTCTCATATGGGTATGAGAACTTGCATTTCTTCCTTTAATCAGATCCTCAAAGTCAAAACTGATGGCTCTGCTTTTCTAAAAAATGAAAAAATATCCCCAAAGTACTGTTCTAAAAAAAAATCCCATTTTTGTTCTTTTAGCCCATCAATTTGTTCAAATAACATTAATTGTGAACCTCTTGTGAACAAATGATGTCTGGGAATTGGAGATAAAAAACTGAGTGAAACAGTGATGTCCCTGCCTATTGTATTATAATATTGGAGGCACAGATAGAGCTAAAATATAGGTAGCAAACTCTAGGGATGAAAGTAAATTTCCTTGATTTAATAAGATCTCAACCAGAAACCCACAAGTATCTTATTTAATGGTGAAATATAGCAACAATTTTCACTGAAATAGAAACTATAGGCAAAAATGCATGCTCTCATTTCTGTTGTCTATTGAAGGGTCTTGCCAGTGTAGTAAGGCAAGAAAATTAAGTGTAAATAGTGGAAAGTGAAAGATAATACTGTCATCATTTACTGATAATGCTATCTACCTAGGAAATTGACAGAACAATTGAACTGTTAGATTAATAGACTTCAGCAGTTTAGCTGGATCCATGCACAAAAATCAATAGCTTTCTGTATATAAGTGCTTAGAAAATATTTTTTAAAAATAATTCACAATAGCAACACACACAAAGAAGGTATCTAAAGATGAACCTAAGAAATCTATAGGACCCATATAAGGAAACTTAAATTTTTAAAAAGGACTTAAAAGATTTGACTAAATAGATATACCACATAAATCTATCAGTTGTCCCCAAACACTATTACAGTAAGATTTTTTTCCATGGAACTTGACAGACTGATTTACAATTATAAGAAGGAAATTGCTCAGCCAGGTATCAAAACATATTATAAAATAGTATGAAAACCATATAGAAATGCTACAAAAGTAGGCAAATAGATTAGGGAAATACAGAGTTCAGAAACACATGTGTATATGAGGTTTTAATAAATAAAAGATATTATGTTTCAAATCTTGGGGAAAAGGCTAGACTATTCATTAAATATTAGCAGAAATACCATAGCACATACCCTCCCCAATGTCCATAACCCAGTCAGTCTATCCCTACCCACCCACCGCCCAGCCACCCTTAGTTCATTTCGTGAGTTTAGGAGTCTCTTATGGTTTGTCTCCTTCCCCATCCCATCTTGTTTCATTTCTCTCCCCCATACTCCCATGACCCCCTGCCCTGCCTCTCAGATTCTTCATATCAGAGAGATCATGTGATAATTGTCTTTCCCTGGCTGGCTTATTTTGCTTAGCATGTACCCTGAGGTAAATAATACATTATATGTTAATAAAAAAATAAATTAATATTAGCAGAAATAGCTATCCATTTGAAAAAGGTAATTAAATTTCTACTACATGCTAGTCACAAAAATAATTTCTACATAGATCGAAGAGTTAAGTGTAAAAAGCAGGATATAGGAGACATAGGCAGAAAAAAAAAGACCATATTTATGACCTTAGAGTAAGGGAGAACTTTTCAAATAAGATAGAAGATGTCAATACTATAAAGAATAAATGATGCATTTTATTATATTAAAATCCCTTTTATGACCATTGATACCATCAATAAAGCAAAATGATTACTGGAGAATATATATAATAGGCAAAGGACTTCTAATCAGAGTATATAAAGAACTTTTTTTAAAGTTTTAATTTTAGTTCTGGTATCGTTAACATATAGTGCTGTATTGGTTTCAGGTGTACAATATAGTGATTCAACAATTTTTTCATTACTTGGTGCTCACCAAGATAAGGGTACACTTAAGCCTTGTCCCCTATTTCATCTCTTCCTCCCACGACCTGCATCCCCTCTGGTAATCATCAGCTTGTTCTCTATAGTTAAGTCTGTTTCTTCATTTGTCTCTCCCTCTTTTTTTCCCTTGGCTTATTTGTTTTGTTTCTTAAGTTCCCCATATGAGTGAAAATATATGGTATTTGTCTTTCTCTATTTCACTTAACGTTATACTCTCTAGCTTCATCTGTGCCATTGTGAATGGTAAGATTTCATTCTTTTTTGTGGGTGAATAATATTACACTATATATTTGCCACCTCTCCTTTATCCATTCATCTATGAATGGACATGGGCTATTTCCATAATTTGGCTATTGTAAATAATGCTGCTATAAACACAGGGACACATATATCCCTTTGAATTAGTGTTTTTGTATTCTTTGGATAAATACCCAGTCGTACGATTACTAGGTCATAGGGTAGTTCTATTTTTAACTTTTGGAGGAACTTCCACACAGTTTTCATAGTGGCTGCACCAGTTTGCATTCCCACCAGCAGTGCTAGAGAGTTCCTTTTTCTCCACATCCTTGCCAGCACTTATTGTTTCTCATGTTTTTTATTTTAGTCGTCCCAGGAGACCCACATGGCAGGTGATACCTCATTGTGGTCTTGATTTGCATTTCCCTGATGATGAGTGATGTTGAGTATCTTTTCACTGTGGCCATCTGGATGTCTTCTTTGGGGAAAAAATCTGCTCATGTCCTCTGCCCATTTTTTAAATTGGATTATTTGGGTTTTAGGTGTTGAATTGCATCAGTTCTTTATATATTTTGGATACTAAACTTTTATTGGATATGTTATTTGCAAATATCTTCTACCATTCAGTAAGTTGTCTTTTAGTTTTGTTGATTGTTTCCTTCACTGTGCAGAAACTTATAAAGAACTTTTTAAAAAACAATCATGAAAACCATTTCCCACTAGCAAAAGCTATGAAGAGGCAGTTAATAGTCTGGGAAATACAATGGCCCAATACAAGCACAAATATACCTATTTATGCCCACTTATAATTAAGGTAGCACAAAACAATGAGATGGCAATTTTACCATTTTTGTATTGGCAAAAATTTTTAAAGATTAACAATACCAGATGTTAGTGAAAATTAGAGAAATAGTTAATTTAAGTTTACCAGTGTTGCAAATGCACTTGACTGCCATCAAATGTTTTAATTGTTCATATCCTATAACCTAACAACTCCACTTTTTGACCTCTTCTCTATAGAAATATTTGCACACAGGCTCAAAGCAAGGGTTTTTATTACAGTGTTGTTCATAATGGTAGAAAAGTTGAAACCACCTGCAGATCAATTTGTACTGAAGTAGAAAGCTCTCAGAAATTATCCTTTGAAAAAGAAAGAAAGAAAGAAAAGAAAAGAAAAGAAATAGATATGGTGTATTCTATAATGCATGGCTCACACAGATCTGCATCTAAGAATGAAGGACTTCTTCCTTTAGCTAAGGCCTTCCACTGTCATCTCCTTTTGTGGGCCACCCTCCATTGACCTTGTCCAAGGTCACACCCCTTCCCTGGAGTAACCTGTATCCAGTGGCAGATCCTCACAGAGGAATAAAGGCCCAAGGTTCTTGGCCCAACTTGGAACAACCTTGAAAATCATTCCATCTTTAGAACTCTCTGATAATAATAATATAATAAACATTATTATTTCTTGAGTAACTAATTGGTTTAGCTAAGGCTTCCATTGAGACCACATAAAAAATCAACTTTTCCCTCTGCCCAGTCTGCTTCTATACCTTCTCTACCAGTACTGATCCTAAGAGCCCTCCTTAATAATCCTCACTAGGGGAGATAATGCACTTTAATCACCATCCCAGAGTTGGCTCCCAGAACCCAGCCTTATGACAATGAAGTTGTCCTGTTTGATACCATCTCATGAAAACAGTCCCCACATTGCTATATATTTCTTTACATATGTGTAAGATATATTTTTAAAGTTCTGGAAGGCTGATAACAGTCACTGTGTGTGGTAGGAGAATTGAGAGGAGAAGGAAGGGAGTTGATCTTACTTAGTAGGAATATGTTCATGTATTTCTTGAGTAATTAATATCCACACATATTAAGTACTTACCTAGTAGGAATATGTTCATGTATTTCTTGAGTAATTAATATGCACACATACACCTTAAGTGCTATGGGAACACTATGAAAGAAGTTCAGAAAGAAGTGATGATTTTTGAAGATTGTCCTAAAGGATTAAACTGGAGTTTGTTCAAGGATTATAAACGTCTTCTCAAACCTTTTGGTAAGTCTGGAGTTCTAAACTAGGATACCCACTTCCTGTCTCTCTTATTTTTCTTAATATTTTATTTGAAAGATTTGAACAATCGGGAGAGTTTAAAGATTTTCGCAGTATTGTATGCTCATCAGTCTGGTTTTGTAATTAACATTTCACTGTATTTGCTTTATCCCACATCTGTCCATCCGTCACCTTTTTAAAAATAGATTTCAAAGTATCTCCCTCAAAATGCTGTCTTCATTAGATGATGAATTTTGTATTAAGATTTAGATTCTCCTCTCTTTCATTTGTATTTTTTATTTTTGTTAAATCAGGCATAATTTTCTAGTTTTCTTTATTTCTTGGCCTTTTGCAAGTGAGTCAGTAGATTAGACAGAGTCAGTGGTTTCAAGCTGTCTTTATAAATAAGTTCCTATTTGAACAATAGCATTTTGTATCTACTGAGACCTTGTTTGATGTCACGTGTTGTGTGCAGTGTCTCACTTAATCAAAACCCACCATCTATGTCATGGATGCCACCATTATTGTGATTTTTGCCAAGGAGGGAACGGAAGTTTAGAGAGGGTAAATAGTTGGCCATGGCCACACAGCCATCCTTTGACAAAACTGGGTTAAAAGTCCCTTTTCCTTCAAAGGTGGTGATTTCAGCCATTATTCTCAAATGTTCTCTTGTGAAGGTGAAACACCCATCCTAAGAATTTCTCTGTGGATCCCCCACTTTTCATTGTGGTGTGCCTCACTCTGGA
The DNA here is from genome assembly GCA_028646535.1 of Procyon lotor. Taxonomy (NCBI): domain Eukaryota; kingdom Metazoa; phylum Chordata; class Mammalia; order Carnivora; family Procyonidae; genus Procyon; species Procyon lotor. The sequence goes on from CM053603.1 coordinate 54,205,401, forward strand.
ACCTGCATGTGATGTCCTAGAAGCAGACAAAGTGCCTAAAGCACTCTCCCCCTTGACCCAGCTCTTCAACTCCCTCATGACCTCGTGGAGAATCACTGATTCCAGCCACATAAGTATCTTTGATGTCCTGGGGCTGCATTAAGTGGGGTTTGTGTTGGTCAGTATTTCCCATACCAAATGCTAAGTTCCACTCACATGAACATAAGTGGGACGCGATGCGTGATGCTTCCTGAGGATTAAGGGGGTTGTGAAGCTTTAATTAGAGCATCTGTGTTTCCATCTTGGAGTAACTGACAAGGGGCCATGTGATGGGGCTTTTGCTTCACCAAATATGTTACGATGGTTCCCCTTCACCCGGTACCCCAGACTCCATGAGACGCATAGCCACTCATAGGTCATCCTTTGCCAGAGGACAGAGCAGAAGCTCAGACTAGATTCTTCACCCAGGTCATCCTAAGTAAAGGGTTCAAAGCCAGGGTATCTGATCCCAGAGCCCGACTCTTTCCACCACATCATGCCGCCATGATTTTACCTTGTTGGGGGGGGGGGGCAACTAGGAGCCCCAGTGCTGGCTGAAAGATTCAGGTATGTGCCCGATTCGAAGTGTGTCCATACTGTGTCCTAGCTGCTTGGATTTCCTTCTGTCTAGTGCTAGAACCGGAAAGCAGGCTACCTATTCAGCCAGGAAGTGGACAGGATACAGAGGGGCAAACATTTCTGTCAGATGGGAAACTGAAAGAAACTGATCCAGTTTGAAGAAATTCTCAAGGTTCCTCCCCTGCCCCCCTTGCAGAACACCCCCCCTACCCCCTCTCAGCCCTCCAGCAGAGACGGTAGCAGTAAGTGGAACTTACTTTCTGTGGCATCTGGAGTCACCAGTGTCTGAGATTTACGAGGATGAGGAGTAGGGAGAGACTGACAGCTGGGTGTGGGGAATAGGCTCAGAGAAATGCTAACAAACTCCTGAGGAGCCGAGCTCCCATTTACTTAGGCAATCGTTCCTAGTTTTCTATACTTCCTGCCTCTTGCTGTTAGACTCGGTAGCAGAGGTATAAATTCCCAGTAGCAGCTGAATTTTAGATGCAGATTTACTAGAAGCGAAGCCTGACCTCTTTGGTATGCTTTGGAAATAATTCATGGAAATCTATATAACTTCTCTGTTGTGTACTCCTGGAAGGTAGCAGAAAACGGGTTTCTTGTGAGAACCAGAAGCCCGAGCTAAAACATTGAGGAAAAGCTTGCTTATAGAAGCAAATATTTAGCCAGAGGGTTTCCACACTGGGGGCTTTGTGCAGCTTTGGGGAACGGTGAAGAAGTCACGTGTGGCTCTGGCTGTGCAGCCTGTAATTCTGAGTCACCTTTCCTCAACGTCCTCTCTCTCCTGCGCTCGCTGTGGAACAGAAACCTGAAAGCTGTAGTTTTTGGCAGATGTCCTTGGTAGAATTCAGTCTTTCTCACCCCACCTCTTCCTAGCCCTGAAAGGAGAGTTCTTTTCAGAAAGTTGAGGGAAATCTCAACCACGAAAGCACCGAGGTCCGTTGGCGAGGCCTGAAGAGGCCGTCGTCCTTCCAGTTCGTTAATGTATTTGGTTAGTTGACTGAGTCTTTTTCTAGGCTGGCTGTTGAGGCCCGTCAGATAGACATGATTACCCTTTGCCGAACTCAGCGGCCACTAGGAATGCTGGAAAGTAAACATGTAATAACCAAACAAGTCGAAATTGATGGCTGCAGGTGCCGTGAGGAAGAGGACCGGGGTGAAATGATTGGGAAGGGGTCAGTCATGCTAAGTTTTGGGGGGAAAACCTTGAGGCAGAGGGAGCAGCCAGTGTGGTGGCCTGGAGGCAGGAAGGGGGGACTCAGAGGGGCAGCAGGGAGGCCACTGTGGCTGCAGAGAGCAGTGGAAGGAGGCGACAGTGGAGAAGTCTGCAGAGCCAGTTCCCAATGGGCCTGGTGGCCATGCTCGGTGAGTGGGTCTAATTAGGTGAGCAGTGGGACACTATGGGAGGGTTCGCAGCAAGGGTTATGTGGTTTTCCTTGCGTTCTCAGAAGATTACCCCAGCTTTTGCATGGACAGTGGACAAAGAGAGGAGCAGGAGAGTAGGCGGGAGCCAGAGAGGAGATTCCCAGGGTGGGTGCGACAGGAAGTTGCCGTGCATCCCCAGGACCTGGAGAGAACTCTGATTCTGCCCCTGCCACACTCCATTACTGGACAACTTTGGGAAGGTCTCCTCACCTCTCTGGCGTTCAACTGTTCACCCCTCGTAAAATAGCGACAAGTATTTTCTCCTGTGGTCTCTGGAAGGAATAAGTATTCATAAAGTCCTCTATAAACCCGGACCATATGCTTCTCTGAGCCATAATATGATTCATATTGAAAGGAGGTGGACTCCTGCAATGTTGGAAAAATTAGTTCGCTGCCCTGGTATGAGCAACGTCTTACTACAGCCCGGAGCTAAAAAGATGCTTTTGTTTCTTTACTGCTATCAATGTCTCTCTGAGGGAGGGCAACTGCTGAAAAATCACACGGTGTGGTCATTTGTATGTAGTCATTTACCGGGATAATAACTTGGAAGGGTTGAGCCTTCTTTTTTTTTTTCTCCTTTAGCTTCTTGTCTCTGGTCACCATGCGTGGGTGACACATGAGTGTGATAAAGTGTGTAGGTGTGACGGAAAGCCTGATGGAGACTCAGTAAACCTCCCTGCAGTCACTCTCCCACTGACAAGAGACTGCATGCCTTTCTTGCCCAGTGGGGGCCAGTGGGCCATCGCTGCCGCTGGCCCAGTGCAGTGCTGTATTCTCACCCCGCAAGAACCTTGATGTTCTTAGGGTAAAGTCACATCCTATGTACTTCACCTTTGAACAGAGCAATTCCATCTTTCATCTCGAGTTGGGGCCATTTGGAATCCTTCTGTTACAAGGAAATGTCCTGTTTCAAATGCAAATTTCTGTTAAGGGCCCTGAACAGATGTGGAGGTTTCCTGCCCTGTCATCCAAGAGGGTCCCCAGGTTCCCAGAGAAACCGATTTAAAAGCCTTGGCTGGCACGTATTGCATGGAGCACTGGGTGTGGTGCATGAACAATTAATCCTGTAACACTGAAAAAATAAAATAAACATATTTGGGGGGAAAACAGATAAATAAATGAAAGCGTTGGCTGGAAGTCCACTGCAGTGTCAGAAGCATTCTCTGTATGCCTCGTTCAATACGGTAGCCACTAGCCACACTTGACTTCCAGGCGCTCAAAATATAGCCAGCACCACCGAAGAACTGAATTTTAAATTGTGCTGCATTTTAATGAGTTTAAACTTAAATAGCCCCATGGGGCTAATGGTTACTGTATTGGACGGTGTGGTTCAGTGTGGAAGTGTGGAAAACCCCCTCCTCTGAGCCCCCAGGGTTTTGTGAATCCATAAGCTCACAGACTCTTCTGACACCTACCAAGGACCTCAGCAGGACCCAGGTCTCCCATGGTTGTGGGCCACTGTGATGCAGACTTGCTGTTGGACAGGTCAGGGCATCACTTTGCTGCGTTGGCATTCGCTGTTGCCCACGTGGTGAGATTTAAGTGGTATCGAGAAGGGGTCAATGAGAAAGCCGTCCAAGGAGGGACACGTGTCTCCTGCACTGAGCTCTGCTCTGAGCTCCGGCCTTCTCCCCATCGTGGCTGCGCAGGACAGCAAGGCTGAGGGAGGCCACTTGCCACTTCCTGCTCTTGGTCATCCCCACCAGCACAGACACTTGAAAGTCAGTGGTTTCTTGGCATGTGCCCACTTTGTGGGCTGTGTGAGAGATTTCTGGGGGATAGGTGACCACAGCAAGGTCAAATGAACTTCAGGGTGTACCTACTTCCTGGGAAGAGGAGTGTTCTCAGGAGGCCTTTGCTGAATGGCAGGCAGGTAGGTGGATGGGCTAGCAGCATTCTCCAGAACCAGGAGACTTCTGGGTTCAAGGTCAGAGAGCAGGTAGCTCACTTGTCCAAAGAGGGAGAAGTTGAAGGTTACTCTAGTGCAGATGAGGAAGTAGCGTAAGGACCAAGAACTTGGGCTCAACCCTGTTCTTTTTAGTCTATGGTTGAGGAAAGAAACATTTATGACATGCTAAACTTCAGTGGTTGAATGAGTGTTAAATGTGAATGATATCTAATTCTCTCCCATTCTGGAATTTGATGTCTGTGCAGGTCCTGCCCCCCAAAGTATCAGCATTCAGCATATGGAGAAGTCAATTTATATTCTACGTAGCAAAAGACACTTGAAGGAAATCAGATGAATGTTTGGTGGAGAGCAGCTTACCCTGGATTTAGATTATAACTCTTCTAGGGAAGAAAGGGGTTAAAATGTTTGGTGCTGTCTGTTACAGTAAAGAGCCCATAGAATCTGGTAGAAATAACATCACTGCCCAGAAACAGCTCATAGGAGGAAGCTCACAGCTGGGGCCCTACAGACATGGTTCTATGAAAGGACTGCTGGTTCTTTTTTAAAAAATTCAAGTTGAGGGGCACCTTGTGGCTCAATCAGTTAAGCATCTGGTATCAGCTCAGGTCATGATCCCAGGGTCCCGGGATCGAGCCCCGAATTGGGTTCCCTGCTCAGCAGGAAGCCTGTTTCTCCTTCTCCCACTCCCCCCTTCTTGTGCTCCCTCTCTTGCTATGTCTCTCTCTCAAATAAATAAAATTAAAAAAAAAATTCGAGTGGGAATCAACTTTAATTTGGGGGCCCTGCATTTACCACTGGTGATCATCCCTCAAAGCCTTTTTTTTTTTTAGAGAGCACATGAGCTGGAGGGGAGGGGCAGAGGGACAGAATCTCAAGAAGGTTCCACACTCCGCACACAGCCCCATGCAGGGCTCAGTCACACGACCCCGAGATCATGATCTGAGCCGAAACCAAGAGTCAGACACCAACTGACTGCACCACCCGGGTGCCTCTTCAAAGCTATTTTTATTCCTGCTGGGATAGCCAGGCATGAGAAAGCCAAGCTGGGCTTTTCAAGAACAGGTAATCATCCTTGGCAGCCTTGCCTTCCTCTACTTGGCATGTCTTTGTTGACCCCTGGAGTTTGAACTGATACGCTTATAAACAGGTGTTCTGGATATGTATGGGTTTCTCTGTGGGCTCTGTATTTCCAGAATATGCTTTTAAGTATTATGGTCAAATTTTATGTTGATTGGGGAGGGTGTGATTTATCATAAAAGCCTCAGGCTTTTCCAATATAAAAAGTGTTCTTAATTTGCCCACTGAAAAGGTTAAGATAAAAGAAATCATAAATACAGCACGAATACTATTTCAAGAATACTGGCGCCTGGGTGGCTCAGTGGGTTAAAGCCTCTGCCTTCGGCTCAGGTCATGATCTCAGGGTCCTAGGATGGAGCCCCACATCCGGCTCCTTGCTCAGCAGGGAGCCTGCTTATCCCTCTCCTCTGCCTGCCTCTCTGCCTACTAGTGATCTCTCTCTGTCAAATAAAATCTTAAAAAAAAAAAAAAGAATACAAAGTTCATCTATTTTGAAACAAAGCCTTTGGGACAATGTCCATGAAGGTGAATATCCAGAAGTGTTAACTGTTTTTTTTTTTTCTCTTCTGTCCTTTTTCTCGTTTATGACTATGTGGAATCTCAGTGCAGATAGGCTTATGTTTAGTGGTAAATGGTAAATCAACTAAGATTTTGGTGGTAAATCAACTAAGACTTACAGAACAAAAACTCGTCCGTCACCTTCAGCTCTAGTTATGTCAAGGATATTGGTTTGTGTGAATCATTTTAGACAGGTGTGTCCTTGGTGCCTCACATAGTCCATTGCCTCTTATGAATCATTTCACAAGAGCTTGTCCTTGGTACCAAGAGCACTGCATTTAGAGTTCCGGGAGACTCTTCCCCATTCCAGTGAAAGGCCTTTCAGTGGCATGGAGTCAAAGGACATAAATACTGTTTTAAGTGGTTAGATGGACCCATTCTTTTTCTGGTGTGTTTTACAAGGATTTTCTCTTGTTTCTTTAGAGTTTTCTTTGAAACTCCAGATTGGGGTAGTCCTGGAATTGGAGGCTGTAGGCACTGGTGTGTTATCTATCACATGGGGAGGCAGGAAGAGCTGGGCAGAGATGGAGCCCAGATATCCGGGTTCCTGGGACCAGGTGCTGGTGTTCTGTTTGGAAGGGGCTCTGCCCTGTGTGTCATCCTGCACTAAGATGTAGGTCAACATCCCCTAAATTTGTGACTTCCCCTAAGTGATGTTCTACCCTTCCTTTTCATCCGAGAGCAAAAACCTCTTGGGAATCACAGGCTCAGTCCCTTCCCTGCCCTTCCTTAGAGGCGTGCTTTTCTGCCTCTGTCCATCCAGGATGCCCACCTGAGTAGGCCCTCTCGCTCCATCCCACTCTCATCGCCCACCCTCGGGTCCTCCTCTCAGATACTCCACCTTTCCTTTGATTTGATAGGGAAGGTTTTCTTCTTCCTGTGAATTCTCAGAGCACTTTTTGTCTCTAGGTTTGCATTAGAACTCTTTGTAAGCAGGTGTTGTCTCCACCTAAAGAAAATTTGTAAGCTCCCTACCAGGAAAATAGTGCCCTTACCCATCTTTGTAAACTCTCCTTGCACTCTGCCCCACAGAGGGCGTTCTAAACCCATGTCTGTTGAACAACTAAATGAGTTATTCCACACTTACGTGTGCATTCTTGCACCAGGTGCAGTGGAAGATTTATCAAATGATAAAGTGACCTGTGGCACTTGTAAATAACTACATATCACTCAATCTGGGTGTTTCCGTCATCTACTGCTGTGGAGCAAACCACCCTGAGCTTCATGGTGTGGAACAACAGCTGCTACGCTCATAGGTTCTACAGGCAAGGACTTGGACAGGACACGCTGCAGTGGCTCCACAAGGCTGGTGCCTCAGTTGGGAAAGACTTGAATGGTGCAAGGCTACAGCCAAGCTTGTATCTGGCACCTTGGCACAGTGATGGCTGGAAGGCTGGGTGCAGCTGGGCCCGGCACCTCCAGCATGACCATCTGAGGGGGGGGGAACCTGCTTCTTAGATGGCCATTGGTGTCTTCTAGAGCAAGCATCCCAAGAGTGCTAGGTAGAAACCGTGTGGCTTTTTCTGATCTAAGACAGAAGTCACATAGCATCCCTCCCATTGTGTTCTGCTGGTTACAATGAGTCCTGAGACCCATCTAGTTTCAGAAGGAGGAAGATTAGACTCTACCTTTTGATGGGGGGGAGGGTGGGCAGGTATCAAGGTCACATGACCAAAGAACATGTGGAGTGGGAGATCTTTGGCAGCCATTTTTGGAAAATATAATTAAATGCCCAGATCAGTGACACCAGTGGTAATTTTATTATTACTAGATGGCAGAGGCCCTTGGGGAAAATGTCTGACTGTCTTGGAGGATGAGATATTGGGATTCACCTTGAATTTTAGAAGAGGAAGTGGAAGGGGTCCACGGCAAGGTTCATAAGTAGGGAAGAGGAGTCCTGTTTTGTGAGAAAAGAGGTACAGTCCTAGACTGACTGGCGGAGTTGAGGGGCCTGTTATGTCTCTTAAATTAGATTTCACATTTTTTCCCAGCTTTACTAAGATACAGTTGACACATAACAACATGTAAGTTTAAGGTGTGCAGTGTGATAATTACATGACATGTACATATTGGAAAGTGATTACCACAGTAAGGTTAGCTGTCATATCCATCACCTTATCAACAGAGTTCCAATTTCTTTTTCTGTGTGGGGTGAGACATTTAAGATCGACTCTCTTAGCAAGATTCAAGTATGTAGTACAGTATGGCGAACTATAGTTGCCATACTGTACATTATTGGATCCCTACAACTTACCCATCTTATAACTGGAGGTTTGTGTCCATTGACCACCTCCCCCCCTCCATCCCTACCACCCACAACGTCCCCTCTGGCAACCACCACTCTACTCTCCACATACAAGTGAGATCATACCGTATTTGTCTTTCTCTGTCTGACTTACTTCACTTAGCATAATGCCTCAGGGTTCATTCATGTTACTGCAGATGGCAGGATTTCCTTCTCTCTTTTTTTTCATGACTTTTTTTTCAGCATTCGTTTGTGTGTGTGTATATCTCACATCATTTTTATCCACTCATCAGTTGACGGACACTTAGGTTGTTTCTAGGTCTTGGCTATTGTAAATAAGTAATGAACATGGGGTGCAGATATCTCATTAAGATAGAGATTTCACTTCCTTTGGTTTGCTGGAAATGGGATTGCTGAATCATAAGGTAGTTCTGTTTTTAATCTGAGGAGCCTCCATTCTGTTTTTCATAGTAGCTGCACCAACTTACATTCCCCCTAATGGTGCACAAGGGTTCCCCTTTCTCCATATTCTCCATGAGTGTTTCATTATCTCTTGTGTTTTTTTTTTAATATATAATGACTATTGTAACAGCTATGAGGTGCTGACTTGTGGTTTTGATTTAAATTTCTCTGACGATTAGTTGATTTTGAGTACCTTTTCATGCACCCATTGGTCCTTTGTGTACCTTCTTTGGAAAAAATGTTCAGTTCCTTTGACCATTTTTTTTTTAATCACTGGGGTTTTTTGTTTTTGTTATGTTTGCTGTTGAGTTGTATGAGTTCCTTATGTATTTTCAATATTAACTTCTTATCAGATACATGGTTTGCAAATATTTTCTCCCATTCTATAGGTTTCCTTTTGATTTTGTCTATCATTCCTTTAGTTTGATATAGTCCCACTTGTTTATTTTTGCTTTTATTGCTTATACTTTTGGAGTCATATCCAAAAAAATCCTTTCCAAGTCCAAAGTCAAGGAGCTTTTCAGAGTCACATAGTTGCAGGTCTTCCATTTAAGTCTTTAATCTATTTTGAGTTCATTTTTTTGAGTAGTATAACATAAGGATCCATTTCATTATTTTACATGTGGATATCTTGTTTTCCCAGCACCATTTATCGAAGAGACTTTTTCCCCATTGAGTATTCTTGTTTCCCTTGTCAAATATTGACTGTATATTCATGGGTTTATTTCTGATCTCTCAGTTTTGTGACATTGGTCTGTGTGTCTACTTTGATAAAAGTATGAGACTGTTTTGTTACTAATGCTTTGAAATCAGAAAGTGTGATACCTCCAGCTTTGTTCTTTCTCAGGATTGCTTTAGGTATTTGGGGTCTTCTGTGATTCCAGACAGATTTAGTATTGTTTTTTCTATTTTAATGAAAAATAACATTGCAGTTTTGGTAGTGACTGCATTGAATCTATAGATTGCTTTGGATAGTATGGGCAGTTTAACAACATTAATTCTTCTAATCCATGAACACAGGATATCTTTTATTTATTTGTGTCATCTTCAATTTCTTTCATTGATGTCTTATGAATCTTTCACTTCCTTGTTTAAATTTAGTCCTAAGTATTGTTTTTGATGTTATTGAAAATGGGGTTGTTTTCTTTATTTCTTTTTCAGATGACTTTGAAATTTTTGAGGGGCAGGGCTGTTTAATATAATATTTATCCAGGAAGTTGAGATTTATTTTTCATTCTCTGTTCGGTTAAAACTCATAGGTCAGGGGCTCCTGAGTGGCTCAGTTGGGCATATAGATTTTGGCTCAGGTCATGATCTCAGGGTCATAGGATTGGCCCCCATGTTGGGCTCCATATTGGGTGTGGAGCCTCCTTGAGGTTCTTTCTCTCTCTCTGCCCCTGCCCACCCTTCTCTTAAAACAAAACAAAAATAGCAAAAACAAACAAAAAAACTCATAGGTAATCTTAAATTTGTACAAAGTTTCCATCTAAGGGCCAGATGAGAAAGGAAAAGAGACTTTTCCAAATAGAAGGGAAAGAAATGAGTAGAACACATGATAAATAATCTAGAAATCCAGAAATTCAGAGTCTTCTGCTGTGATTCCTGACAACTTTAACAGTTTCCTGAGATCATATCCATAAGCTCTGAAATGACACATATACAGACTTAATTTGTCTAAGCCTGAGTTTCACTATTTGAGGAAAAATCATGCCTATAGGGAGGTTATACCAGGAAGCGTGTGGCTCAGTCCTGGGTGTTGGTGTCAGTTGAACTCAAATGTGAAAGATGCCCATGCTGAAGGGACCAAAATGAAAGGAGTGTCTCTTTGCCAGTGTTCCAACCCTTCCCCGTGAGTAAGAAGCCAGTGTCGGTTTTCTTTATTGCTGTGTTGGGATCCCACAGTATCCAGGAAACCCAAGAGTGCTAACAAAGAGGTGTAATAAGTGGTATTTATTAAGTGGTTTAAAAAGGTTTTTGTGAATGAATTGGTGTGACATGCTTCTTGTGAACTGAAATATATTTATAATAGCCAAGGTTAAGAAGGAGAGAAGTTTGAAAAGAAAGGCAGTGAAGGGATATGAGATGTATAAACACTGAAAGGAAGTAATGGTAGAGCCAAGCAATGAAGCTGCAGGTGAATGTCGGTAAGATGTCTCCTATGTTGTACGTTAACGGTAGGCATCAGATTGATCTGTTGAATAAAGCTGCCTTTCTTTGGAGGGATGACCTCAGATTCACCAGAGCTTTCATTTTGGGATGTGTGTCCATGTCTGTACTCATACACTTCAACAAAGGTTTGAGTGTCTGCTCTGTCCCTTGTGCTGGGACATGCTGAGATGAATGCAACACAGCCTCTGCTCCCAGAGAATTGTAGTCTAGTTTGGGAGGTGGGGGATCTGCTCACCAATAAGTGCCGTGTGTTGCTTTAGATATATCTAAGGAGGACAAGAAACGGTGGAGGCAGGAGAAGCGAGCCATCCCCTGGGTGGGTCAGGGAAAGATGAGCTCCAGGAGGAAGAGAGTCAACTATAAAGAGTGCCTTTGGGGTCAAGAAAGATGAGAACAGAGTGGGGCTGTCCAGTGGACCTAGCAACATGGCAGCTGTTGGTGATCTTGACCAAACCAATGGAAACAGAGTGGCGAGGAGAATGGAATAGACCAAGAGTGCACAAGTTTTGGTGAAATTCACAGGAATTTTAATGACCTCATTTTATTATAGTCTGGAGGACAGCTACTTTCTTCACTTGCTAAGCTGCAAATCATTCAGAGAAGTTGTGCTGGTTCAATTAGCTCTCAAGCTGAGCAGATAGGCCCACTGTGGTTTGAGTAGCTTGGAAATCTTGTGGGGTCGGTATGTTGACTCTCTCCTTCATTTTAGTCACGGTTCAGGATTTTCACACACCACCAAGGCCTAGGGCAAGCTTCTCGGCTTTCTAGATACCCTCTCTGGGCTCGTGAAGCAGCAGGCCTGCCCTGGGAAGGTCAGGATTCCTTTTGTAAAAGCAGTGAGAGCTATGTGTAGCCAGAGAGCCCACTCGCTCTCCCCTTCCCCTCCTATGGGCTCACACAGGGAAACAGATGCTTTCATATAACTCTCAGCTTCGAAGCAGATTTGCTCTCCTCTGGCCTGAAATATCTGTCCAGGATGGAATTCTTAAAACCCCAGGGGCCCTGGTATGATTTTGAGCCCAGGCCTTGAACCTGTCATAAAATGTAATGGACAGTATATTTTTAACTGCCGAAACCAGGGAGTTCATATAACCTATGAAGACTGAAACAACATAACGCTTCTTTCTGCAGTTTTTGAAGCATATTTGGAAGCATTTCAGAAACCACAAGATGGTCCCTCTCATTGTATCATTTACCATTAAGACCAAAGTTCTTGACCGTTTTTGTACGTGGACCCCTTTGGCCATTGGGAGAAGATTTTTTTAAGAACAGTGTTTTTAAGAGCATACAGTAAAATACATAGAACTTTTTAAAATATGTAGATTTATACTGAAATTCAGCTATCAGTGTTAAAAAGAAAACCCACATTGGTAATATTATTACTTTTTATTAATACATTAAATAATGAGCTCTGACAATTTTGAAGTGTTGATGAGCATGAACAATACTTCGAGGCCTCTCCAACTGCAATGTAATGTGAAAATATCTCAGATTTCTATTGCTGACAGAGTCATAAGTCTTTCTAATACTTCAGTGGTTTGCTGCCTACATTTATAATGAAAGGAAATGCTAAATTTCAGTGAGAGGCTAATAAAAATGAAGATGCAATTTTTTTCTTCTCCATCCAAGTTCACAGACCCCTGAATTCTCTTCTAGGTTGAGAACCTCTGGTTTAAGATGTAATTTTGGTCTCAAGTAGGAAAACAAACAATCCTACAGTTTGCATGACATGCATCATAATTCTTCAGGGATAGGGGGCTCATTATTAATTTTGTGGATGCTCTAAGCCCCAGTTCTTATTAATTTTATCCCTTTCTTTCCACTCTGCCCTTTGTAAAACTTGGAGCTGTGTGCCTTGGAGAAAAAAGTGCTTTGTGAGCAGCTCTAAGAAGAAAGGAAGAAAGGAAGGAAAGGAGGGAGGGAGGGAGGGGAGGGGAGAAGGTGAAGGGAAGGGAAGGGGAAGAGACAAGAAAAGGAAAGCAAAGAAAAGGAGGGAGGGAGGGAGGAAGAAAAAGGAAGGAATTTTGTTTTGAGGAAGCCTGGGGCTGATCTATATCTTTAATCCACCCTCTGAATCCCAAGACTTATTCACGGGGTGCTAGTTCTGTCCCTTTTGAGAATAACCAGAAGGAGGGCACAGTGAAACTCTGAGTTTAAAGTAAAGGAGCATAATGGTCCACACGGTAGCCTGTGTGGAACCCCACACCCAGCGCACGACCATCTTGGATCTGCTTGTGTTTTGGTCAGACGTGAGCTCGGGATCACCATCCTGCTGCAGCTAGCTTCTCTCATCTTTAAAGGTATTTCGGCCAACAGATTCAACATGGGATTTGTTAGGTGTGGTATCTCACATCCGCTTCCGCAGGAACAGAATCTGGGGGGGCCTTCTTCCTGAGATTGGCAGTGGGAGGGAGAGGTCTCTCAGAAGAGGGGGAGACAGTTGGAGGTGGGGAAATGTTGGGTTAAGGATGTGGTCGCTGGAGAAGCCGAGCCTCAGCCTGGTCCCATGAGGGAGCCCCGGAATCTGAATCGTACCATCCAGAGTCCGGCAGGATGGGCTCTTTGACCTCTGCATCAGCCAGCCAGGGGAGGGGGGCACGTTTTAGTTTTCTATCATACATAGAAAGTTATAGATTGAGCAGCTTAAAACAACATCCATTTATCATCTTGCAGTTTCTGTGGGTCAGGAGCCTGGGCCCTGCCGACCTGGGTCCCCTGGCCCAGGGCCTCAAAGCTACAATCCAGGTTGTCAGCTAGGTCTTGTCTAAGGCTTGGTGTCTTCTTCCAGGCCCTCGTGGTTGGCGGTAAACTTCATTTCTTTGCAGCTTAGAGGGCCACCGTGGCTTGCTTCTTTGAGGTCGGCGGGAAGAGTGTCTCTCCCAAGTCCAGTCTCTTAGCGCCCCCCAGCCCAGACAATCTCCCTGTTGAGGAACTCAGATTCAATGGATTTGGGACCTTGCTGACATCTGCAAAATCCCTTCACCATTGCCATATAATGTAACATAATCATGTGGGTGACAGGTGTCAGTTATAGTCCTTCCCGCACTCAAGGGGAGGGGGTCATACAGGAGCAGGAGTCTTTGGGGAGTCACCTTAGAATTCTGCCAGCCACAGAGCCTCACCTGGCAGGCATCTCTGGAGGAGATGGCTTCTCTTAGCCAGAGGCCCTCTCTGAAGAAGGTTGTGGGTGGGAGCTGGTGGGAGCCAATGCCTGGAGCAGCTTGGGGTGGGGGTGCGCCAGCTGGTAAAGGCTATCGGGGGGCGGCAGTAACGGCATCCGCTACGTATGAGACTCTCCTGACATCTGTGGTGGGTGGAATGCAAACCGCTCGCTTCAGTGGTCCAGGTTTAATGGGGAACATGCGTTGCCGTGTGAAGATGCAGAATCCTTTTTGATTGGATACCTTAAAACCGTGATTATTTTTTACACTATCAGACCCAACTAAACACCCACCCCTTTTTATAATATTTTACAACATCACTGTAATCATTAAAAGAAAACAGGTCAAAGCTCATGCGGGATGAGCTGCCTTGGGAGTCTGATTCCTGCCCTTGTGCATCTTTGGTCTCACAGTCTGGCAGTAGAGATAGGCTCGAGGGTTAGTGATCACGTTGTGCACCCAGCGCTGGTCGCGCCGGCCAGAGCGCGAACAAGGAAGAACTCGCCGCCTGTAGACCAGCATTCCCCTGGGAGCTTTCAGGGCAACTTTCAAGCCTGTTCACAGATCTCAGAATGCTGCCATGTCTGCTACACTTCCCTCCTGGAAGGACACTGAGATCCACAGGGTCCACAGAGCTGTGGGAGGCATTCCTCCTGACCACATTGACACTCCTTCCCCAAATCTAGGGGGTGCAGAAGAAGAGGTGCTGGCTTTGTGATCTTGGTGAGTCTCTTCACTTCTTGGTCCTCTGTGTTTTCATCTCATTCATGAAGGGGGTCATAGGGATTCCCCTTGGGTGTGCTGCAGGGTTGAGGATAGATGTTGACCACCAGGGTCGGTCTCTCCCTTTGTCCAAGTCCACACTTCATGTATTGTGTGTATATGTAGAAGTACACCTGCTGCCACAACTTTTGTAACCCTGAGTTACTGTGTAGGTCAGTTTCCTGGATGCAGAACTTGAGATAGGAATTTATTTGCATGGGATTTTTTTGATGGAGCGCTCTCAGCAAAGGGCAGTGAGGGGGTGGGGTCGTTTCAGCTGGAGACCAGCCTCAGCCTCAGCCTGCAGGGAGTTCTGGGACATGAAGCACACCACAAAGTTGTCCTACCATTTGGCAAGGAGTCTCCCCTTTTATACCCGTATGGCAGTCAGTCATTCCCAGTGAGGAGTGGGGGCATAGACACCTGTTCCATAATGTGGCTTGCATTTAACCAAGGATGTTTCTCTCTAAAATGTAGCTGTGAGCTTATGACAGCTGACATGCAGCGGGGAGATGGGTGCACCAGCCCCATAAAAAGTCCTGTCCACCTCCCTTTCCGTCCCTAGTCAGGCTGGCTTACAAAATTCCTGACAGTCCCCATTGCCCACAGAACTTGAAAAGCCCTCACCTCTCTACAAGGTCTCATACCCTGGTTCTAGCCTACTTTCCCTCACTGTCTGCAGCCCCACTCCCCACCCCCCGCCCTGTGATCTTGCCCCACAGCCCCTTCTCCAGCCCTGCGGATGGTGACAGTGATGATGGTGATGATGACAATGCAGGGGCCCCTGGCTTTCAGGGAGTACCAGGAGCTCTCCATGGTACTCGACGTGCGTGGTCTCCAGTCTTCACAGCAGCCACGCAGGGTTGACCGTGTCAACCCATCTTATATCTGTGGAGATAGGCTCAGAGAGAAGTAACCGATGTCACACAGCCTGTGAGAGATGGAGCTGGGACTCCCCTGACCCAGGACCGTCTTAGGTTGAAGTCCTTGCTTTCTACCTGTCTGTCGCCTCTGATCCTCAGTCATGCAGTGGTCTGTTAGACCTCCAGATTATCTCCACGGGCTGATACAACAGCCCTCATACCCATTCCCCTGGCAGCCGGCTGAACTTCTCATTCTTCTCCGGGGTCCCCGCCTCTCCACGGACTCTTGATACTCCCACCCGCACCCCATTCAGGGCCCCAAGTGATTCCCTCTCATCAGGTTCCCACAGTTCTAGAGCGGGTGCCTTCCCCTCTGCATCATGGCATTTTGCTTGCACCTTCCTGCCCACATCCGCTCTGCTTCCCTATGCCTGACGCAGCACCTGGCACAGGCACACAGCCACCAAGGGTTGGCTGAAGACAACCCAGCTGCAGTTCCTCAGGAGGGTGCACTCACCCTTCTACCCCCTCCCACATGCACCTGTCACCCCTGACTGCCATGCCCGGCCTACTGCTGCCACATGCTACCCTGTCAGACAAGAGCGTGCTCGGTCTTGTCCAAGAGACATAACAAGCTCAGGGTAGAGCTGACATCCGATTCCCGCGGCCACATTTACCCGTGACTTAACTCACCCAGAACTAGCACTGTATTTCTTCTCTTCTCACATTGCTAACAATGTAATCACAGCTTTTCAGGCAGGGGTTGAGGAGGGGAAACAGTCTCATGATAAATTATTATTCAATGCTAAGATGCATCCCAGCTTCAGAAACTTTAAATGGGAGGTAGGGGGAAACCTTAGAATCAAGCAAAGACAGGAGTAGATGACAGAAAATAATCAAGTGCCAGATTGGGTCCTGAGGACACTGGGGTTCCATGGGGAGGGGTGGCTGGAAGGCTGGTATCCTCGAGGAAAATTTCACAGAAGGAGCAGCCTTGAGCTGCTTGAGGATAGAATCCTGTTTTGTAGGGAGAAGAACATTCCAGATGTAGGAACAGCACGAACAGGGGCACAGGTGCTCTCAGCAGTGAGACCTGAGCAGGATGCACTTGGCTCAGATGTACCCCCGTCCTCACAAGGCTGCTGTATCAGCTCAAGATGCAGAGAGAGGAAACCAACATCCAGGGTTTTCAACCGCCTGCTGAGCCAAGTGGGTCCCCGCCTCTCGTCCCCATATCTTCTTCATCTATCAGGCAGAGACCACTGAGAGGAAGCACAAAGGCTGCTTTTAACTCTGGCCATCCTGAGGGGAGGACCGAGGCTGACATACCAGCCAGTTTCAGGACTGATGGCTGAGATGATGTGGAAGAAGGATAGTGGGGAGAAAACCTGCCCACTATCAATTCTGCTCATTTTGCTTTCATGAGTTACGTTTTTTGCATTTTCTTCTGTGTTAGTTTTTTATTCACCTATAAATATTTTTAAAAGCCACCGTGCGGGTTTGGAGATAGAAGACAGGAAGAGAGAATTAAGAGAAGAAGGGCAGGACGGTAGGTTAGAAGCCAAAATTTGGTCTTTCCCTGGGGGACACACAGACTGGAAAATCTCCTTGCTGGGCCAATTTCGTCTGGTGTTGTTGAGCTGACAAATGATGTGTGTGATTATCTGTGATGTAATTAACATGTCTCTTTGCAAAGAACATTATACAAGGATGTGACATGCTCTTAGAAGATTGTTTCTAAATGGTCAAAAGTTCTAATCCCCCACTGGCATATTCTGGAATGGATGCAAAGGAAAAGAAGCAAAACAAAAATCACAAAGCACACAAACATACAAATGAGCTACATAAGCAACACCCCTCCCACCACATACACACAGAAACCCTCAAACATAAGAGCAAACCATTTTCCAGATATCCCGCTAGACTTTGTTTTATCTTTAATGAGGAAAAAGCTTCAGTGGGTTATGTGATTTTCATACATAATGTATGCAAATATGTCAGTTGAAGAGTCTTTGATGGCTTCCTGAGCGTGGATGCTTGCCAGGGAAGAATATATACCAGACTAATAAGATCTACTCCCATAAGATATTAGTATAGAATAATCTGTTGTCATAATTAAAATCCCTAATCTCATCGAGAAACTTTCAAGAGCAAGATGTAACTGAGTTGGTCACCACTTATTCCCACCCCTCATGACAGCATTACTGGAGTTCTTTGAATTCAGCTGTTTTTCAGAGCCCTGTCTAGTCAGTGTTTATAACTGAACTCATCCAAAGATAAAGCTTTGTCTCTTCCCAGGGTAAATCTCATCTCATAAGACTCTTAGAGTCAGTTGTGCTTTTTGTTAAGTTTTGCTTAAAAATATTTCCAGGAATTTTTCCCTGGGGTTTAAGTTAAATTTTGGTTTATTTTTTTAATTTATAGGGCTCTAAATGAAATCACACTTGGCCTCCATTTTTTCTCTCGTAAAATGAGAAATCGGTTCTTGCTACATGTGGAGTTCATAATAATTCATTTTGTAATAGGGCAGATTTTTTTTTCTTTTACAGATTTTCAAAGTTGCCATTTCAAAAATTATGATAAAAATAAGAGACACCATTATTGCCCCCCTACAGTGTGCAAGTCATGGTGCTAGGGTTTTGTATATTTATTAAGACTAGTCTATCACTGTAAATATATTATCCTTCTCATTGTGGCCCCTGACACTTGTGAATATTCCATCCTTTTTTGTCTCCGTGCTTCAATCTGGATATTTTCCGGTGGCTTGCTTCTGGCTCATAGGTCTTCCGGCTGTGTCCGTGTGCCTTCAGTAGACCTTCTCTGGTCTTGACCACCGTCTTCGGCTGGCTTTCTGCATCTCTCAGCCCCAAAGGGCTGTGGAATCAGCAAGTGCCTAGGAGAAAAGATGGCGTCATATCTCAGCTTCCAGATGCCTCCCTTCTCTCTGGGATCTTGGCCCTCAAGTACAGGTGGCCATGGTAGCCCCTAGCTTTAAGTTTTATCTTCACAGATTCACGTGACTGCCAGAAACTCGGCTCAGACCCTGGGCCTCTGAATCACCAATTCACATTCAGCTTCTTTGCTGAGCATTCCACGCCGCTTCCAAATCCACACACAGCTTAAGGGGCTAATGTCGCTGCATGCTGGGATCCCCTTGCTGGCCTTTCCTTCCCCTTGGGACCTGAGACTCTGAAGTCCTGCCTGTCTTTGTAGTTCTTCAGTACCTTTAAACAGGTGTGTGTATGGGGGGGGGGTCCCCCCTGCTAGCTGTCATCTGTGGGGAGGATAGCTCTCCAGTGTTACTCTATAGTTACTAGAAATATAAAATCCCCACCTTGCTTTTAAAAGACTCTTCCAGCTTCTTGAGAATTTTAAACTACCTGAACCACATAATGGCCATTGTAATCCTTCTGATCAGAAAGAGAAAGGAAAAAGCATTCCACTTTTGATTCCACTTTCAGGGTTTCTCATTCCTGGACATGCCTGAAGGGCCATCATGGGCAGTAGCAGAGCTCCATGTAGGGAGAAAGGGGTAGAAAGGATCCAGGGAAAAAAAAAAATCACATGTTTGGAAAAAGAAAAGTTACCAAGGCCTCTTTAAAAAATACTTAAAGGGTTTTTCCGAAACCAATTATCTGGCTTAATGCTAGCGGCTTATTTGCTGACCTTCTGTGTTATTTGCACTTTTAAAGTGAGGCCAGCCCTTCCTGTTTTCATTTAGTTGACCCCTGCAGCTGCTAGTTAGCTAAGAAAGATGAAAAAAACTTCGTTTCTTGGGGAAAAGCCGCTGAGAGGTAGGTTTCTAATTCTCGAGGCAGGTTGGGGTGCCCAGAGCCCAGGACCTGCTTACTTCGGGTCTTGAAGTAAGGTTTGGAATCAAATCACCCTTGGGGGGGGTCCCCCACATGGTAATCAATGCCTTTTTGTGGGCAGGTGGGTGGGTTCTTGAGATTTGATAGTAATTATACTCACCAGTCAAAATTCTGTGATTCCACAAATAAAGGAAATAAAGACTTTGAGGCCTCGCCCAACTGCCAGGCTAATAGAGCAGCACAGCCCTGGTGGTGAGTGGCACGTGCCTATCTGAGTTACTTGTTTCATTTTCGGAGCAAAGGGATCAGTTAGAAGGAAAAGCCGGAAGAACTCTCCATAAGGAATGGCGTCCATAGGAAGGCATGTAGCTCTGAGGCCCTCACTGCCTCTTGCCAGCAGACTTTGCAAGGCCCCACAGTCCTCCCTAGGGGCCCCAAGAGAATGTTTTTGCCTGTGAGGTGAGCCGAGCAGGGAGGAAGTTGTCGTCCAATGGAGGGCAAATGGGAAGGAAGATGGTAGGATGGGCTCGTGGTATAGGCAGAGGCCCTGTGGTGGGTCTATACGAGCCAGTACCAGGGAAGGCTGACCCTGGACAATGGAGCAGGGGCACAGTTTTGCAGGAGACAAAAGGAAGCACTGATGTTTAGGCCCAAATCAGTATATTCCAGAAGATTCCTTGCAGAGTTAGAGTCTCGAGTCTTCGTTGTAACAAAGCTCAGTGTGTCTGCTGCCAAGGTCATTGCACATCTGACCTTCTCCTGCTACCACGATGTGGAGTGACATGTGTTCACACACTCACCCAAGCTGAATACTAGGGCATCCTCCATAATTCTTTATGGAAGAGAGGTCATCCCCATATCTGGTCCCCAAGTCCTACCACGTCTTCCTCCTAAGTCACACTTCTGTCCTTCCCTTTTGCTCCATCAGCACTGCTATGTCCTGGCAAAGGCCTTCACAACCTTTCCTCTGAAGCCCTGTGGCAACCTCCTCCTTTCCTGCTTGTCCCCAGGCCTGCCCCCCATCAGTCTACTTTCGTTCTACAGTGAGAGGGATCTTTCTAGAACACAGCTTCCTCCAGCCTCCTCACTGGCCTCCCTGCCTCCCATCTCACTCCATCAGTGCAAGAAACCGGAGGGCTTCTCGAACACAGCCTCCAGCGTCAACTTACTTACCCTCCTTGTAATTCTTCCCACCTCACAGGATGCAGTCAGCACAACCTGTGCGTCCCCCTGAGAGCCAGTCTCTGCTTCAGCCACTTCTCTCCCTAGTCCTCCCCAGAAGCCCAGCTTCCCCACCTTTGCAAATCACATGCAATCCATTGGACACCCCATGTCCTCTCCACCTGCTGGACCAGCCATGCTTCCGGCCTGCTCTCTGGCTGAGCCTGGGGCACCTCTCTCTGAATCACATGTCCCTCATTTGCATCCCAAAGCCTCTCCTGTGTGTGTTACACTAGATGGAATTATGCTTACTGTTTCCCCGATGGTCTTTCATCTCTGTGTCCCTTAGACCCAGCACACTGCCTGGCATAAACTGAGCACCCAATGAGTTTGAAATTGAGCATATGCTAAGTTTCCTGTTAAACCTCAGCCACCACAAATTCTGCCACCCGTTGTGGGGGCGGGGGGTGTTCGTGTGGGCTCCTTCAGCTGTCCGAATCAGGACACTTCCTGCAGATTTTTAGTGTGAAAAGGTAGATTCTTGCCTCTTGGTCTGCAGAATAATTGTTCAACGTTAGAAGCTTCCATTCATAGTGGTGATTTTTTTTTTCTTAAAGTAGTAACGTTTCAGTGATTGCAGTCTGTGCCAGAACGCTAAGCCTCCTCTCTCCTAAGGAGTTCCTCCACTAACTGCAGTGCTGATCTGAGGGAAACTTTCAGAAAGGAAAAGGAAACCACCAAACGCTACTACTTTTCCTTCGCAGCTCCGATCATACAAACCCAGCGTGGGTGGGGGAATGTCCTCTTGGGGGTGTTGGCGCCTTTCGGAATGCCGTGCCCGCCTCCGCCTGGGCCTGTACCCCTGCCTCCAACAGGAGACTGTGAGACTGGAGGACCCAGAGTCCCCAAGAGATGGCGACACCCTGTGCCAAAAGGCCAAGAACTTCAGGGTTGAACAGATGTGACTCAAATCCTTATCAGCCTTGTGCCCTGCGGAACATATCCTTGTAACTTCCTTTTCCTTTCCTGGATGATGAAGGATGAGAAGTCCTAGTTCACAGGGCTCAGGCACATTGCCCGTCTGTCCAGAACACCTGGCACGGGACCTGGCATCTTGTAGGTGTTGGTTGTCTGTTGGCTTTCTTCCCTTCCCGTCCTTTCCTTTCCTGTTGTGACTAGCAACCTATCATTCATTCCTTTGGGTCTTAAAGCCCTGGGGTTTCGGGAGAAAGAACATAAGGCCAGAAATAAGACTTTCAGTCCTGGCTCCACCCATACTGAACCCTGGATCTCCTGTCCCAGCACAGGAGCCATGTCCGTCTTCATACAAAAGACCTTTGCTCCTCCAGACACCGTAAATGGGCGAAGGGTTAGCTTGCAGTGTGAGCACAGATGCTCCCCCGCCCGTCCGCTGGCTTAGGAGGATATTTGGAAGACGAGTAGGGTAATGTGAGAAGGCGATTAGCACCCCGCCAGGTATAGGGGGGAGACCCCCGCTCATTAGCCAGCTGACCTTGGACAAGACGTTCACCGCTTTCCACCTCAGTTACATCGGCTAAGACACGAGAGCAATAAAGTCTGACCTCACAGGGGTGGCTGTGAGGCTCACATGAGGCCATCCATGTGGAAGGTCTTAGTAAACCGTGAAATGCTCTGCACGCGTCGGCCAGCACCAGCCGTTAACATGCCTGCCTGTTTCTTGTTGCAGCGGCGAGTGCAGGACGTCATCAGTCCCATCGTGTTTGAAGCCGCCTACAGCCTGGCTGAGCATGTGACCGGAGAGGAGAGGGAGCTGCCAGCTCTGACACCAGTGCTCCGCTGGAAGAAGGGACAGAAGATTGCCCAGAAGAATCAGGTCAGAACCTCGAGGCTCCCGGCTGGGACCCAGGGTGGCAAAGTGCCTGCAGCGGAACTTGTGGCCCTAGCTGTCTGGTCACACCCCCTCTCTGCGCCTCCCTTTCTTGATCTGCAGAATGGTCAAATGTATGGTTTGGGGGGTTGCGTCTAAGAACTACATGATTAAAAGACATGGAGGCTATTCCCAAGCACTTATAAGCTTATAACCCTTGAAAGTCATGAACTGGTTCCTGGGCCCCTCAACCTGACACCTGTTCCTAAACCATTTCCAGAGCTGAGATCACATAGTAGGTGCTCACTAAATGTTTTCTCGATGAGAGCACAAGTGGGGTGAAGAAGTGAGAACATCATCTTGTAGAATTGGTGGTTGGCTTGGAAGCGTTCAAGGCAAGCATCCCTGGAGCCCAGGACAGGGCGAGTGCTGGCAGGCCACCCATCCTGTCTGATGCTGATCAGGTTCTCGGATGTGCTGCTGTGTAGACGAGCTGCAGAGCTATGTCAGGTAGAGGTTCTCCAAGTAGGAGTGAGCCCATGAGCTGATTCTGCCCCAGTGCTGCCCGTCTGCCCTGAGCCACCCGTGACACGTGCAACACTGACTACTATCCCAGAAATAGGCAAAGAATCTGTGGTCCTGGTCTGTTTTCAGTCTTTCCTCAACACCCACGATCACCACAGATCCAGGACCTCAGTGGGGGATATGGTCAGGCAAAACTGCTTTTTGGCTGAACTAAACTTCTGAGCAGGATGGGAGCAAATCCGTGGAACCCCATGCTGGTCCCACCCTCCCGTGACTGCGCTGAGCTTAGGGGAAACCTAACACGGCAAGTGAGCCAAGCCTTGCAGATTAGACTTGTGAACAAAACCACAGGGAAGGGTTTGCGGTTTGACGTGTGCATCCAGATGTTCGGTTAAGTGGTGAGATTTTTACAAAGGCATCCCGATTCTCTCCCAAAGTATCTCCCACGTGATCTTGGGTTCAGGTTCCCTAGAAGCAGAGCCTGAGGCAGGAATTTGGGAGAAACCTAAGGAAGTGAGGAAAGTTGAAGAGGCTAAGCAAGGATGTGACCTCAGCTAGGCTAGCTAGTCCTAGATGAGCTGGGGAACTCAGGAACATAAATTACACCAAAGAATTGTCTTCTTGAGGCAAAGGGGCTGGCCTTTTATGTCCCTTGTTAGTCAGCCATTAGCTGGCCACCCCGTGTAGAAGGGGAGTGTAGGTCTCCTTGAAGGAGAGCTGCTTCAGCTTCACACAGTTCTCTGGGGAAGGATGCAGGTGTGAGCCGTTCGCTGCCTATACTCATGTCAGCTGGGGGAGAGGTTTCGTGTCATGCAGGGATGTGGGCAGGGCTCCCAGTGCCTGCTACACGTATACACACAACCTACTGGCTGTACTGACTTTTTAGGTCCTTGTTTTGATTTCAAACGTGAACTTTCAAAACACGGGTACCCTGGAAGGTGGCTGGGATGTCCTGCTGGTTATTGACACTTGGAGTAGGCGGGGGTCTCAGTGAATGAGCCTGATCAAAGCCAAAGGCACAGGGACAGATTAGTATTAAAATGCCCTTCTTGGCCACTTCTGGTTCAAGGTGGCCAACCAAGCACATATGTTTAGGCTTCCTGAGGTCCCATTACAGTGATTATAGATGAGTTAATAGGGACAGAGAGGAGAACACTGTGGGGGAAAAGACATCAGTCAGCGAGAGCGTTGTAATTTTGTGGAGTGAGCAAAAAAGATAGAAGAGTGTTGGTGGATGAATCTTGAGCTACACATGGAGGGGCTGGGTGTCTGTCTATCCAGGGATCCAGAAAGGCTGTAGCCATGGCCAGGCCAGCAGTTACAGAAGGGAGCAAGAGTGACAGGTGGGACTGAAATAGGGAAGGGAAGGTATTAAGTGAAACTTGATAGGTAGAAGAGTTGATGTTTCATCCCTGTTCTTGTCCCCTTACACTTTAGGCATGCAGAAGAGCGAGCAACCAGGCAGGTTTCTTCTGTAAAGATGTAATAAATTGGTTGAGGTAGCATGAGTTGGCTGGTTCCCCAGAGGGAAGCCTTACCTCATCTGGCATTTAGAGGCTCCAGTATAAGTGCTAGCTTCCTCTCCTACCATTCACCCAGACACATACAGATTTTCTAATCAGTCCTTTGCCTTATTCTTAAATAGAAATGGACAACCAGTGTAGCCTGAGAATGCAGGGGCAATGTGGTACATTGAAAGAGAGACAAAATAAACAACAGAATAGCTGACTTAGAAGAAAAGAGGTTATTTAGGGGATAGAAGAGATTATATAAATTTAAAAACCACCTTAAACTGTATGTAATAAATACAAGGAGATTTAAGAATATATTCTGTCCATTGGGAAGTGGTTGGAATGCTATTTCTTTTTAAAGAAAAGAAACAGGGGAAAAGGGGGGGGGTCTTTAAAAATTATGGTTGCAGAGACAAAAATTTAGTAGGATAAGAAGATGATGGTGAGAAATCTACCAGTAAGTGGAGCTAAAAGACGAATAGAAAAGACAGCTAAAAGATCAATTTACAAGGTTCTATATTCAAGTAATAGGATTACCAGAAAAAATAAAGAGAGAAAATTTAAAAAGTTATAAGAGAGACATTAGAACAAAATTTCCTAGAGGTAAAGGACAACATTATTTTTTTAATTTAATGGTCTCACCAACCTACAAGCAGGATAAACCAAAAATATCCTAGATACATCATTTTGCAGTGTCTCTGCTCCTGAGATTAAAGGAAAATTCTAAATGTTTCCAGGATAGGGAGTACAAGATTGTGGTATTGGGGGATATATGTCAGCTTACAAGAGAATTATAGACATACTAAGTAGACCATTAGACTCCTGATTAGCAATATTAGAAGTCAGAATATAATGAAATAAAGGCTTCAAAGTTCTGAGAGAAAGTGATATGAAACTAGAATTTTATACTTAGCCTAACAGTCAAGTATGAGATCAAAAAACAGTTTTCAGATAAGCAAGGACCAGATGTTTACCTCCCTAGGAACTCTTCCAAGGAAATAACTCAAGATGCATCCAACAAAACAAAAGGGTAAGAGGAAATTTAAAAAAATAATTGGCCAATTTAGAACAGGGATCAATGAACTTCAGGAAGGCAGCAATGAAGCCAGCAATAGGCAGAATAACAGAAAGTAGCAAAATTTTAGGATACAGTGTAGATGAAATATATTTCTTTTCTAAGTAAGAAAAAATAAAGGTAATCAAAAACTCTCAGAAAAATAGAAATATGGTCAATATGTCATGGTTCAAACAGAGAACAAAATATCATGGGATTTTGAGCAAGTAGAGGATTATAAGGAAGAGAAGGACTTTGATACTAGAAATATTCTCCCTTAAGTGAAAGTTGAGTATTCTAATTGAACTTGCTCCTGTAGAAGAGGATATATAATCATAACACTTGTCTTAGTTGTACTGTGATCAATAATCGTGTAGTCATGATAACATTAGCATTATTTTTTTTTAAAGATTTTATTTATTTGACAGAGAGAAACATAACAAGAGAGGGAACACAAGCAGAGGGAATGGTAGCGGGAGAATCAGGCTTCCTGCTGAGCAAGGAGCCCGATGGAGGGCTCGATCCCGGGATGTTGGGACCATGACCTGAGCCAAAGGCAGACACTTAACGACTGAGCCACCCAGGTGCCCCAACATTAGCATTATTTATTGGGTTTGGGTTATACTATAAAATGTTAATGACCTTAAATTTGGCTGTATAGGGATAAAAATAAAATGACCAAAGTTCTCTTAATTTCTTAAATTGGTGGGTCAAAAGATACTGCAAAACTTGATGAAATAAGAAATACTACTTGA
>CM053603.1:54240092-54264314 GCA_028646535.1 Procyon lotor
ACAGGAGGTGAACAAGGTGGAGGAACTGGAGACTGGCTTTGGTGGAGGCCCTGCTTCTCCTGGGGGAAGATGGAAGGCTTCCGACTAGTCTGAGGGGCAGTCGGCACAAGAGAGCCAGAGGGACAGAGGTGAGGAGGGTGGGGACAAGGTCTTGTCAAATTGTGTGCCACAGGATGATTTAGATCACGTCCTCTTCATCACTTCTCACCCACGTCCCCCCTACACCCAACAGTGGTGTAAGGAGGGACCAAATTGTCCCTTTCGTCTGTGACCCTGGAAAGCCTCACACCAGGAGGAGCCTGTCGGCAGGGGGAGGGCTGGGTGTCGTGGGGCCAGAAGCTTATATAATTTGGGAGCAAAGTTCTCTTGAAGAAAAATGTGAGGAGCACCTGGGTGGCTCAGTTGGTTAAGCGGCTGCCTTCAGCTCAGGTCATGATTCCAGAGTCCTGGGATCGAGCCCCGCATCAGGCTCCCTGCTAAGCAGAGAGCCTGTTTCTCTCTCTCCCTCCGCCTGCCACTCTGCTTACTTGTGTTCTCTCTCTATCTCTCTGTCAAATAAATAAAATCTTAAAAAAAAAAGAAAAAAGAAAAAAATAGGAAATTACAAAAGACAAAGTTTGGTGCAAGGCCTCAGTCAGGGCATGACAGGGAAGGACTTTCAGGTCCGATTTCAAAGGTGAAGCCACCTTTGGTGTTTTCCCCTCATTCCTACCTTCAGGGAGCCTGCCTCTTTTGCCGGAGATGATCCATGTGGTCCACATCGACTTCCTCCTGTTCTCTCCTTGCTTGAGATCGCAAACAAAGCGGTCTTCTGTCAAAACCTCCTGGAAATCTGGCTCTCTCCTTCCCCCCAGTAGTATCCAAAAGAACATAGGAATTTCCCTTTTTTGCCCAAGCCTTCCGTGAGTCCCCCCCCCCCCCGCCACAATCAAGGCAGGGAATGTGGGCTGGGGCGCTTTATTCTTTTGGAAATGGGATGCAGGAATATGACTTTCCATAGGCAGAATTGTTCTGTCTGGTAGGTCTAGACTGTCTGTGGGCCAGAGGGTTCACCAGAGTCCATGCTGGCGCTCTGAGCGCCGCCTGGAGGGACCCGGCGGGACGGGAACACATCCCTTGGAACCGTGTTCTGTGGCAGGGAAAACCCACAGGCATGAGCAACGACAGAGAAGTTTCATAGTGAATGACTTACAGCTAAAAAATGACAACAGGCTCTTCTCTCCAAAATCCAAAATGATTAAAGCCACTTCTCAGTAGTGAGCAGTGTCGGGCGGGCGGGAACGCTGGGAGCCCGGCGTCCGTGGATGACACACGTCGGAGCGCTGCAGACCAGGGTAAGAGAGTGGCTGGCTGGCCTGCTGTGGGGCGTAGGGGAAAACTAACTCCTCCCAAGATGCTGCCCCGATTCCCCGATTCCCCTGCCAGCCCCCACAGACAGGCCCAGCACTGCACAAGCACTCCGGACTGCCGGCTGTCTTGATGCACCGAGTGCTCGCGCTTCTTGGGGCTTTGGCCATTGAGGTCCGATCCAGGCTCGAGGCTGCCCCCCACCCCTGAGACGCAAGAAAGGGTCCCCTTGCCCTGGCGTGGTGCCCTCAGCAAGGCCTTTGACTTTTCTCTTGGGAACTAAACATCATCACATCCCATCACTCAGGCAGAACCCATCTCAGTTAGAGATGTTCTGGCTCCCCGAGAGAGCAAACAGAAGGAAATGACCACACTGTAATCTAAGAACTCTTACACAACTGGATTATTATTCACGCACATCTGAGAGCATTTAAAGATCTTCTCGAACATGGAAAGGACACCAGCCATGTACCCTTCTTTTTTTTTTTTTTTAAGATTTTATTTATTTGTCATAGAGAAACACAGCGAGAGAGGGAACACAAGCAGAGGGAATGGTAGCGGGAGAAGCAGCCTTCCTGCTGAGCAGAGAGCCCGATGCGGGGCTCGATCCCAGGACCCTGGGATCATGACCTGAGCCGAAGGCAGACGCGTAACGACTGAGCCACCCAGGCGCCCCCCATGTACCTTTCTTGAGGAACCTACTTGAAGCAGCCCTTCAGCAGACTGAGACACGAACCGCATAAGGAATGCATGCTGCTGCCAGGCCCCCACTGCGGCGGGTTCCCCCGGAGCCCGAGGGGGAGCCCTCACTGTGGTGGGGGGCTAGTTTCTTGGGGGGAAAGCGGGAAGTTTTCGCAGAAAGAGTTCCCGCTGATTTGGAAGCAAGCAGTTGGCTGGTATGTACTCCTTCGCCATTAAATCCTGTTCTTCCTGTCGTCTCTCTCCCACAGACCGTCTTTGAAAGGAACTGCCGCTCAGAGGACTGTGCCGCCGACCTGCAGCTCCAGGGTCAGCTGCTGCTCTCCAGGTAACCCTGCCCTCCTTCTGCCAACTCGTTCTGGGAGGCATGTTCGTCGTGCCCCCAGGCCCAACGCCTGAATGTGCAAAGTCCCCCCCGCAGCCCCACAAAGAGGATAACTAGAGTTGGTGGGATACAACACTCTACAACAGTATTTTATAGCTTAAAAGATAGTGTATATATTGTATAATATATTGTATGTTTTTAAGACTTTATTTGAGAGGGAGCAAGCTAGAGAGAGCATGCACAGTGCGCAGCAGCTGAGAGGGAGAGGGTCAAGCAGACTCCCCGCTGAGCTGAGCAGGAAGCCCCAGGCAGGCGGGGCCTTGATCTCAGGACCTGGAGACCAGGACCTGAGCCGAAGGCAGACACTCAACCAACTGAGCTACCCAGTGCCCCCATAATAATTTTAACCACAGCTCTCCCCTGGTGGGGATAATTTGCTCTGTGTTTCATTTACAGTTCCACATATCTCACAGTTTAGCCTATATTTCTGATTCCTATGAGTATTTGTGTGATGGAGGGGGTTGAACCATAAGAAATTGCCAGGATTTAATTGGGACACAGTGTGTATGATTCGACTTACTATTATATAAAGATTCTTTTAATGTTTCCCCCCACACTTAGCAATGGCATCTGCTTTCACAACAGGTGAAGGCTCCATGGCTGGCGGCAGGAAGGGGTGCGGGGGAGGGGCAGGCGGTGCTGATCCCAGGGCACAGACAGTCTCTCTTGTTTCAGGCTTCCCTCCCCCAGGCCAAGGTAAACCACACAGAGGGCTTCTGTTTCCTCTCTGTCAGCCTTTCATTCTAGATGCCCTGTAGGACGAAGGTGCCGGCCGGGAGTCATTTGGCCCCATTTCAGAGAATGGCTTCCTTTCAAGACAGTTAGTTCCTTCTGAAAGATTGTTTTAGCCTGGGGGCCAGAACGTCTCTCCATACGTTTATTACCACCATTGTTCAAAAACCGTCTTCACTTTTGAGACTTCTCCAGATGCCGCGCTCTGTCCCTTATTTGTAACCATGAGAGTTAAGTTTGCATGGATGTACAAAATAACCCATCATGAACCAGCGACTGCACTAAAACTTTGAACACACTTTTGTTGATAAATTATCTATTATTTATCAGAGGAAAGTAATACTAAGATTCTTTTTCTTTTGTTTTCATTTATTGGGCAAAAGGTGATGTAACCACCTCCCCCCCCACCAGACAAACACAAATACTCCTCTAAGCCACTTAAATGTTACTTAGCATTACTTTGACTTCTGACAAAAGTGGTAGATTAAAGTGGTGCAAAAAAGGTTTTGCCAAGCTGAGAAGATGACTTCAAATAAAAGAAGTGGGTATCGGAATTTTTTTTAACGTTAAGAAGTTCCCGGGGTTATTAGAGAAACCAGTTCTAAAGAAAGTTCACGAATTATCAGGTCATTACTTTTAGTTCTAACTAGGTCTTGCAAAAAGTGTCTTAGGGACAAAGTAACATAAAACAAAAACACATGAATTTGTTTTGTCTTGAGGCAGATGGTAAATGTTGGGAGTTTGTTTTGGATCAGAAAACTTTGTGTTGGGAAGATGTTCACTCGCTCCAAGGTTAAATAATAGGTTAGGGATATCCTGGTGTTCTTGTTGCCCACCGATGAACATAGTCAAGCTTACCTCTGTTCCATTGTGCTTTTCATGTATTAAGATAAAAAAAACGCAAGGCTCATGGTCGGTAAGGCACCTTGTGGTTAAAACTACCTCCAGTGCCCCTCAGGAGTGTTGATCGGAGCCAGTTCTGCTCAGTGGGCCCAGAAATTGATAATTTGAGAACGGGTATGGTGGCCAGGACCCAGACCCCCTATATGTATCAGCGAGCTTTAGCCGCAGAGAAAGGCTGTGTAACAAAGCACCTCAAAACTCAGTGGCTTAAAGTAGCAATAATTTATTCTCATGGGCCTGCAGGTTGACTGAGGGTTGGTGAGTCCAGGCTGAGTTCAGCTGGCTCTTGGCTGACTTGCCCATGCATCTGAGGTTGATCTCGCCTAGGTTCGGGTGACCCAGTTTAGCTCTGCTTCATGTGTTTTTCATTGTCCTGCTGGAACCACTCGGCTGGCATGGCTTATTCTTCTCATGGCTTGGTGACAGCACAAAGGGCAAGCAGAAACATACAATAACCCTGAAGGTCCCAGCTCAGACCTGGTACGCTTTTACTTGAGCCTTATTCTGTTGGTCACAGCAAGTCATGTGACCAACCCCCAAGTCAGGAAAATATTCTGTGCCCCCTTAATGAGAGGAACAGCAAAGTCACACAGCAGAGGACCTAAGTTCAGGGAGGGATGAATTGGGACCTATCAGGCCGTCTGCTCTACCACATGAAGAAGAGGGCAGCTCTCTTTCCTGATACCTTATAGTTTTCAGGGCTGTTTTAGCCTTTCTGGTAATTTCATCATCCTTGACTCAGACATGAGACCTAGAGACTGGGTAAGGAGATTTTCTGAATCTCAGAAGCAGTGTCCTTGGATGAAAGCTATGATCTTCTCCTTAGGATGAGTTATTTCCTAGGAGGCCCCTCTGGTCTCTCAAAATAGCCTTTCATCTGGATCCCCCATTAAACCTACAGTATATCTTGGGCTCCTAGCTGTCCCCAGAGGAGTCATCAAAGAAACATTAGTTGATAATTGGGTGGGGAGAGATTCAACACCAAATGGTGGTTTCAGGTATATTGAATTTCCCCAGACCTTCATGAAGACCCAGGCACAAAATGAGGGAAGGCACAGGCAGTAAACTGCTGGTGGAAACCAGGGTCTGAATTTGGTTGACAAAGGCTTGGTTTTTGGAACCAGAACTGAGCTGCTCTGACCTATCACTGAATTCTGTTGAGCCATGATTACCCTGGGGTGGGAGGCACATCCCGTGACTGCTTAAGTCAGGGAAACACTGGGCACCAGGCTGTGGAAATGACCAGTGTGTGTCCCATGCTCTCCCGGCATGCACCGTGTAGGTGGGAGAGGGCAGCCACCCCAGGGGGTGGCGGCACCACCTAGTCAGTGGTAGAAGAGGGGAAGATGGGTCATGATAGGACCAGGGAACGGCTTCCAAGAGGAAGAAGGAAGGAGCATGAGGAAGAGGGTGCAGGTATTCTGGGCAGAGGGAAAATGTGAGTAGAGGCATGGAGGTGTGGAGGGCCGATGCCCGTGAAGATCGGCAGGTGTCTGGAACGAAGGAGAAGGGGTCAGGAGGACATGGTGAGGGTTGAGGCAAGACTGGGAGTGACACGGTGTGGGTCATCTGGTCGTCTCTTCCACTCAGCGAAAGCTTGAGTTTTGAGTCAGCTGTTCCCCAGCTCCCTCATTTCCTAGTCCCTGTCATAGGTCTATGGAGTCCCTTTGTGCTGGCACAGGAGCACCCTTGGCAGTGTTGGACTTACGAGACGTGTTGTGCTGATCTCCACCATGGTGCCTCCCCAAGGACTTCAAAAGGGCAATTTGGACATGACTTTTGCCTTTCACGGTATCTCTAGAACCTAGCTCTCGTGTTAGCTGTGACCCACTGTATTGAAAAGTCAAAGCAAAGTGGTAATAGAGAACGATCCCTCCGACAACTTGGTGGACAGTGCAGGACAAGGTGTTGTGGCTGGAAGCAGCCAAGTACCCACCAGACTGAGGAGGCTTTGTCTGGAGAAGACCGAGGGAGAGACATCTGGGAGTGATTGGGTCCCCCAGGGTGGCCAGGGATCAAGCCAGGAAATGCTATCTGTGATGGGGACTCATGGATGTTTTGATTTTTCTCTCCGGAGAGCGTGAATTCTGGCAGGCCTGTTGTCTCTTAAAACAATCAACTCTTTAATTAAAAGTTCACAGTCTTTAATGGGCTCGAGCCCATTTCCAAAACACACCATTTCCAAAATGTCCGGGAACAGGGATGAAGCTGTTTAGATTGTTTCTGTTAAACAGAACTGAAAATTGCCATTTGTAAAATGATGCAACTGTGTTTTGTTTTGTCTGTCTGGATACTTAGAGTATCTAAGACTACCTCACATGTGATTAAGATAAAGAAAAAGAAATGTAGACTATGGCAGTTGATCTAAAAATACATACATATATATTTTGATGCCTCCCGTAGGAGACCAGTGGAACATTTCAGTGCCTTCTGGCCGGCCAACCCGAATAAAGAAAGAACTCTTAAGGGAAGTGAAAAGACACCATAAAACATTTACGAAGTTAGAAGAACCATCTAGTGGCCACATATAATGGTTCTCTGTTCGTAGCTTTAACAATGCTATTATCACAGTGGAAGTGTGGGGTCAAGTGCATTTCCCAAAATCCTTGGCTAGGAGATAGATAGCTCCATCCATGAAAAATCAGCCTTTGAGAGGAGGATTGCTGCACCCAGAGAACTATTTAGAACCCGAAACAAATTATTCTCAAAAGTGCAAGGTAGCCAGAATTATCAACTGCACAGCGTGTGGTAGAAGTAAAGTCTTATTTGATAAAGGGGAAGAGACCCCTGTCTATGGAACACCTACCATGCGTTGGATGCCCTAGAGAGTCATCAGTATACATAGATAACACTATATCCTACCAGCTGTGCAACCTTGGGCAAGTTGCTTAATTTCTCTGTGCCTGTTTCCTCATCAGTAAAACGAGAGAAGTAATAGCAACACCTTATTAAATTATTCCAAGTATTTCATGAATTAAAACATATTTAAGTGCTTCCAAGAGTGCTTGGCATATAATAGGCACTCAGCAGATGAGAGTTAGCATTATTCTTTCATTGAATCCTCTCAGTGACACTAAGAAGTAAATATTATTACACTCTTTTTAGTGGGGAGGATACAGACGCTCGGGGAAGCCAGGTTACTTGCTCAAGTCATTAAAGCCGGAATGGCTAATTGTGCATCTTGCTCTCCTCCTGTGCCCTAGCCCCAGTTGCTGTTGGGGTCTGACATCCTCTGGCTCTGGACCAGAAGTACCAAGGCTGGGGACCTTGGGGAGAAAGCCCTCCTCTGTGTGAAAAGTCCCATCCTGAAAGGAGAGGTGGATGGGTTAAAAAATCCATTACCAAGATGGCTTCCATCCATCCCCACTCATGCTCCCTTGTGACTGTTGGACTTGTGAAGCTCTGGGCAACAGTTTTCCCCTCTGGAGACAGTTGCTGCCTGTCCTGCTGGGTCAGTGGTGGTCTCTGCATAGAGTCACACATTCTTAATCCATATAGGGTGGATTTTCCTCTCCATGGAGGGCCTCGGATTTGACCGGAAGCTTATGGCTAGCACATCAGCAGTTTCCTCAAATGTAAAGCCGCCATCATTGTTATTATTTTACAAAAGAAGGTGAGCAGGAGCTGATCAGAAACCTGGAAAAGTTGTGCCCTGGCCAGAATATCAGCCATTGGATTTGCTGTTTATCTCCTTCACTGTCTGTCCCAGATCTGGAAGAAAAATGCAAAAGAAGTTTCTTGATTGGGAGCAGCTGGCTTTTTTAGTTGCTGTTTCTGGAATCTCTGGAAACAGGAATGGTTTTTCTGACGGTTTATTCTTGAGAGAAAAATGAAATGCTCCGGTGAATAAGAGTTTTTGAATGAGTCGAAGGATTGCTCATGCTTGCTCCCCTCTTTTGGAATAAGTCTTTGCTTTTGCTCTGATGTGGGCTCCCTAATGAGAGGCAGCAGGTGTATCTCTCACATTTCAGGAACACATTAAGGCTGCATGGATGTGTGGGTGGTCCTTCTGTGGGAGTTACCTAGGCAGAGGGTAGGATCTGGGCCCCAGGGACGGTAATTAGCAGACTCAGGCAAGCAAAGAGACATCCACACTGCGGGGGATGGAGGGTGTTGAAGGCTACAGTCTCCTTCCACAGTGCCTACATTCTGTTCACCTGACAGGAAGTGACACAGCATTAGTAGACTCATCTATTTGACAAATAGTAACAGAACACTGGCTATAGCTATACCAGGCTTGGTGGAAACAAATAGGGACAATTTACTGCATCATGATGCAACACTAGCATATCAGTTAGGTATTGCTGTGTAAAAAGTCACCCCAAAACTTCATGCCTTGGAGAAACCACCGTTTATTTAGTTCCTGATTTTGTGGATCATCTGTTTAGGCTGGGTTCAACTGTTTGGGTCTTCTGGTCTCCTGGGCTCCCTCCTGGATCTGCAGCCAAGTTCAGGTTGGCTAGTTGCCTCCGTTTGTGATGACTAGTTTATCTTTGGCCAGAATTCCTCCACTGGCCTCCACGTGGTCCTTCATCCTCTAGCCAGCAGGCCCAGGCTTACTTATTCTTAACAGTGGGGCAGGGGTCCAAAATCTAGAACAACAATGCGCAAGGACTCGTGAGGTCTAGTTTCATTGTCACATTCTGTTGGCCAAAGCAAAGTCACAGGGCCAATGGGATTCAAGGGGTGGGGAAGTAAACTCTGCTTCCTGATGGGAGAGGTTGCGTCACTTGATGAGGGATGTGAATGGAGAGAAGCCATTGGTCAGTTCATCATATCCAGCTACCACAGTGGGTGGCTGCCACTTCATCCTGCAAGGAGATGCTCAGAGTCTCCTTGCATCAGTCTCCTCAGATAAGGAGTCACTTATCTGAGGTCCGTGGAAAACACTCACCTCATGATTACTGCATCAGAGGGGCGAAGAGGCTGGTGTATTTGACTCTCAGTCATTGGTTGAGGGCTACTCTGGGGTTGGGAGCGTAAGGACGGTTAATTCCCTGGCACCGCCAGCCTGTGACAGCAGCCTTGTCTGGTTCTAGAAAAAGACCCTTGGATACGAAGAGGCAAACACTGGCAGCTGGAAGTCAGCAAGAGGGTTTGGAACAATCCGAGAGGGTTGGCAGGGGCATGGATTATGTCTGCTACACCCACTTTCTCAAAGAATCTCAGTTGATGAACATATTCTGGAATTTCTAATAGGAGCGTTATAGCACCTTTTGACCCCAAGGCTTCTTCCCTTTAAAACTTCTGGAGAATGCTTTCTTTCCATGTTTTGCCAAATACCCAACATTCTCCATTACTATGGTAACTTTATTTCCTATTGCATTTGTTTGTATCTCTATTGCTCTGTCCTTCTCTAGCAAACATGACCACATAATGACCACATGCTGAAGAGCATTTGGTTTTTAGAGCAAACCCACGAGCCAAGTACAGGGCTGGGAGCTTTGTTCTCATTTTCCTGAGGGCATCAGGAAAGGCAGGTAAGGGATGTGTCCACAGCACATCCCAGGCAGAGAGGATAAGACCTCTGGCCCCTCCATCATCCTGGGAGGGACCCGAGTGGAGTGAGGCCAAGCAGCTGTGTTTCTTTGGAGCCCTGGCCCCAGCCGGGCTAGGGATGAGCATGGAGGGTGACTCTGGGGTTCGGAGATGCCCTCTCTGTCATCCTACGGAGTAACGCAGGCAGGGTAGAAACAAGCCCAGCTCTCAGGGGTTCACGGTTGGTGGTTTCATGTATGTACTGGGAGCCACAGCATTTCGGATGCAGAACGGGAAGCTGATAGGCAAGAACTGGAGTCACTTATCTGAGGTCCAAAAGAAAGTCACATGGCAGTGGCAGGAAAAACACCTGCTGGTAGGTTCCTGTGTCCTAGGAAGTCCAGTGTCCTAGCCATTAGACCCATCTATTGTGTCTTTGAATGGCCATGGCAGCTTGGGGAACCTGGGCTGTCTCTGACAGCTAAGCACTACGCTGCTAACCAAGTGGAAATGACTTGAGGAACTTCCTTCCTATCTCGGGGCAGATATGATTTGTAGTTTCCTAAATGGCCTACCAGCCTCAGTGTGAGGTTGGGGACAGTTGGCCACCACCTGAGGAACTGACTGTATTCCCTTGTTAGGCAGATTGAAAACATGGAGGGGAGGTCGCTTCATTTTCGGGCACCCCCCATCCCCACGAGCAGGAGAAATCTACACAACAAATACTGAATTTTAGGGACAGCCTTCCCCCTGTTGAGCAGACATGGGGATATTCCATCTGGACGGTGAAAGGATGCGGAATCCATAAGGGAACGTGGAAGGCAGGGCTGCGGAGTAACCATGGCAACCACGGAAGCTGCTGGGACCGTGCCTGTAGCCCACCTCCCTCCTGAGCGACCTGGGGAGTCTGGGTCTACCTCGCCGGTATACCTAATAAAATTTTATTTGGTAATATTTTCCTTGGCTTCCAAACATAGTCGACCATTGGAGGTTTTATGCGTAAGCGTCTTTCCAGCAGGGTCAAAATGATATGACTGTTACTTTCCCTCTCCCTGGACATTTGAGCTAAGAAAAGGAACTACGGAGAGAAGATAGGTACTGGACCCCTCACTTCTCGAGAGCGGACGGGGAGCCACGTGCTATTTCTTTGCTAAGATATTTGCGGTTGATTCCTTGGCTGGGTCAACGGCCTCTTGCTACCGTTACTAGCCTCACCCATCCTGGAGCAGGCCGTTGTTACTGTACCAAAAGCCAGATTCCAAAGACACACAGCTGTTTTGTTTTCCGAAGTACATCTTCCCCCACACACACCCCTTCCTTGTTGTCTTGCACAAGCCCCCTCATGAGTGTTCCCAAGTTTGTTCTGGCCCTGCTTGCTCTCCACCAAGGAAAAAACCCAACACAGCCGTGGCTGTCGAGGGATGATCCTTTGGCTTTGTCCCCAGTGGTCCCCGGCCCCCTCCTCCAGAGCCGAAGGTGACAGACTTGGGTATTAACACAGACCACCTGTAAGTCATGGTTCCTCACAAATTGCCGTGAGAAGGGAGGTACAATGTAAACACTTCTAGATTTTATGATTCTGCTTTTCTGACCCCATGCCAGGTGATCTTGACCCAAACATGACGAGGCTGGGTGGATGCTGTTGGTACCACACCCAGATCCTTTTTACTGTGCACATGGCCGGTCCCGGCTGCCCTAAGTGTCAGCTGCTGAGGGCTCACAGCTGCCCCTCCTCTGGTCTGGAGAATGGCCCTCGCTTATGGGAGTCACCTTGCCTGGGAGGTGCCACCCACCCCAGGGCAGCTCTCAGCCAATGACTGACTCATTTGGGGGACAAAAAGGCCAGCCCCCTTGTCTCAAGTGTAGACAATTCCGTGCTACAGTCTGTGCTCCAGAGCCCCCATGTGAATTAGGCAACTCTACCCAAGACCACAGTCTTGCTCAGCATCTTCCCTGCCCCATCCTCCTTCCGTGGCCCCTTGTCCCCATGGCATCCCTTGCTTGATAAACCACCCGAGTCCCAGTCAGAGACTGCTTCCAGGGAAACTGACCTGACATCCTGTTTGTTCATTTTCAGAACGCCCATCTAGGCAGCCTGATTCTTTTTTAGGAATGTGAGTTTTGAGAGGAAACAAAATCCAGTGTGTTTAGCAGATATCAGTCGGGGGAAAGGAGTTGCCAATAGACTTTTCACCTGCCCTTTTGGAATTGGAGAGGTTTTTGGGGTTTTTAAAAACCAGGCCTGTGGAATGATATGTAGGAGATCTCTTCAGGTGGTAAGAGGGATATTATGTCATTCATTCATTTATTCATTCATTCATTTAAGAGAGCACGTGAGCAGGGGGAGGGGCGGAGGGAGAAAGAGAATCTTAAGCAGACTGTGCTGAGCACGGAGCCTGGTGTGAGACTCGATCTCATGACCCTGAGATCCTGACCTGGGCCGAAACCAAGAGTTGGAAGCTCAACCCACGGAGCCACCCGGCCACCCCAGGATTTTGTGTCTTTAGGATTACTTCTGATTGCTTCGTCCCCAAGACTTTGTTTTTAAAGAGGGCTCTGCAGGCACAAGGGATAAAAGGAGAGAGGGTACCCTGGTGACGGATGACTTTCACTGCATTGGGCCTGACTGGTGGGCGACTGAAAGCAGCCCCAGTCCTCAGTGCGTGAGGGAGCACGTGGTACTCGGCCTTCCTCGCCAGGAGTACTGGGCTCTTTTTTAAGAATATTTTCTGTGATAATGAAATCTGAACAAGAGGTGAATGCCATTGTTTCAGTCGACAGTTGTGTTTCTTCAAGGAAAAAAAAACAAACTAATTTTTAAATTGTTCCTTTTGTTTCTTTTTCCTTGTATGGAAGAACACAAAAATTAACCTCCTAAGCTGAGAAAGATCAGAGTCTCTCACGCACCTCCCCAGGTTCATCACTTTTAAAGATAGCTGCTCATTGTTAGTCCAGGAACAGTGGAATTGAGGTGAAGGAAATCGACAGCAGTTGCAGATATCTTATTTTATACCTTTCAGAAAATACATTCTTGTCTTTTCCTCTCTCCTCCAGCATGACCTCTCCTTCCCACCATTAAAGTAGCCTCTCTCCCTCCCCTTCCCACAGGACAGAAACTGTAACCTGGGTCCACATCCTCTTAGTGAGCTGTGTGTAGAGTTCATAGAGTTTGTGAACTTGGATAGGAAAACAATCTTCCTTTTCACTAACTTCAAAGCGGAATGCGGCATTTTATTCAATTATCAATATAGACAACAAAGCATAGGGAATATTAGCGGGGCCTCTGACTGTCACACAGAAATCACCAATTTCTTTCCTATCAAATTACAATGTTGCAGATGTTTCACAATATCGTTACATTCAACCCTACTTCAAAGTTATGGTAGTTACTAGACCCACTGCCAAATCTTATTACTTAATGTTATAAAAGAGAGAACACATGTTACTAAACCATACGTTTTAACATGTAATTATCATGTTTTTGTATGCTTGGTTTCTTTGTAATCTGATTTTTCATTTTATGCATTTCTAAAACATTATTTTGATAAGGGGACCATTCATTTCAGGAGACCGAGAGTATCTGGTGACACAAAAACAGGCTAAAAACCCCTGTTCAGAAATTTTTCCTGATTATGGGATAAGATACATGCTGGAGAAGCAAATGTTTTGCTTTGTTAACAAGAGTAGACAGCACATTTTTATTATAATATGCAGAACTGGGATCTCATTATAAAGTTGTTGTCATGTTATATTTTTCTTTTTTTAAGGTAAGACCAAACTTGGAATCCACTGAAGGAAGTGTTTTCCTGACTCTCTGGTTCCTAGGATCTAAAATATACTGATTAAAAAGTATACCTTCCTTCCTTGTTCTTGGTTTATTGAAGACACAGGTTACTGTCCATCAGAACTTTGATGAGCTCGAGAAAACTGGCGCTTCAGGGCCAAGGCAGAGAAACTGGGCTAGGGGTGAATGTGGTCGCCACTTTATGGACAAATGGACCCATTCATGGTTGTTGGCCGTACTATGTCTGCTGTGTGTATTCTTGTGTCTACCCTCAAGGAAATCCAGAGGACCCAGGGGGGTCCTGTATTCTCCTTGGCTCCTGTGGCTCCTCACCACACAGGAAAAACGGTTCCAAACCGGGAAGGCTTGTAATTTCAACACGTTTTATTGTCTGTGACCATTCAGGTCCCCCATTTGCTTCTTGAGCTCGAAGCAGGGAAAAATTATGACCACAACTGACTTCCTTGTCAAGAGACCACAGTGGCCCTGCTGATTTGGGTTCTCTTGAGTTATCTGGCCTGCCAGCTTCCGTGAAATGAGGATCAGCTTCTTACATTTTGGGTGTGTGGTGGCCAGGATTCAGGAGCAGCTGATGGACTATATAAGAGGACTCCACGCCATGGCTGGGTCGGGTCATACGTCGCAGCACACCATCCTGTCTTATGACATCAGACCTCTGAGCAGCCCGCAGATTTGGGGAATTCCTTTGTGCCCTCCCCCCACCCCAAGTATTCTTTGTCTTTAATCCAGTTGTTACAGTGAGTGGTCCTGATTTGTTCCAGATGTCCGAAGATTTAGTGATTCCAGAAACTACTAAAGTAAAGGCTGCTGAGGATTTGAATTCCTCTGTTAGCTGAGAACCAGCAGTTCTTTTCACAGTTAAACAGATGGGGCAGGGGGAGGGTGGACCTCCGGCTTCTCATGCTTGCCTTGTTAGGAAGAGGATGCCCATTGAAGCAAACACTGATTCTAGCACTCCATGAATTATTGAATAAGCCAGATCCAGGACCAAATTGATGCTAGCAAAGTCAGGATCTAGGCATGTTATTTTTTTTAAAGTCCCACCTTTTTATGTTAATTATCTGACGGTTGCTAGGGAAACCACTAGCTTGGCTCAGATCACCTCAGTAAATGCTTTCCTCTCACTTTATGAGCATAAAACTGGCCCAGGTGGGTACATTTGCAGGAGATAGAGGTATTTCTGGCTTCATGTAAGTGGCTTTCAAACCAGAAACTCAGTCCCAGTCATCATTTCGGTAACCCACTGTTAACTTTAATCGTGCCTTACAGAGGTGCATCGTGATCTCTACCTGGGGTTAATAAGCATATGGATCTGTTTTGCATGATTAGAAGGGGTATATAAAGCATGGTGAGATGTGAAGCACATCTCAAACCATAGGGCATGATAACCCACTTTTGGAGAAGTTTGAAGCCTACATCCATAGAGTGGCTCCGTTTGATGATAGGTTTTCTGGTTGATGCAGCATTTGAGAATATAAACAAATGAGTATTAAAACCTCTTGAAGTTATGGATTTAAAACAAAAAAAGAAATTAAAGTGGACAGTTGCCGTTTAGATTTTCTTAAGTGTATTTGAAAGTAGATACACATTGAGATAGGTGCTGGGAGGGGTCAGGGACAGGCCATGTGAGCACATCAGCCGAGGGAGGCAGCTGAAGCCCAGACAGACGACAACGGTGTGTGCCCAAGGAGACCAAAGGCAGGACAGCTGGAGGAGAGGCTGAGTGGTGGCAGAGATAAGGCATGGACAACTTTTTTTTTAAGGTTTTATTTATTTATTTGACAGAGAGAGATCACAAGTAGGCAGAGAGGCAGGCAGGGGAAGAGGGGGAAGTAGGCTCCCCACTGAACGGAGAGCCCAATGCAGGGCTCGATCCCAGAGACCATGAGACCATGACCTGAGCTGAAGGCAGAGGCTTAACCCACTGAGCCACCCAGGTGCCCCAGGGCACAGACAACTTTGAAGCAGGCAGCTCCCAGATGTGGCACTGAGTTTGAAAGCAAAACGTGTTGTTGACTGTGAAATGAAAGGATCTTGAGCAGGTCAGCGTGGGGAATACCAAATGGGTTAGAGCAGGTGGTTCTGGGCTGAGGCTCTAAACCACAGGGGGTTACCCAAGGCCTGGGTTTCCATGGGGCCGGCTGTATGATCACCACAAGATGGGACTAACCATCACGCAAAAATAACACCTCCTGTCATCCTAGAGTATGTTAAAATATAAAACAAGCTGAAATTTGACTTCTTAAATATATATTAGGATTGTACCTTTTTGACCCAATATACTTTTTGGATATTTCTTGGTGTTTTTTGTTTTTTTTTTTAGTAAAGTAAATTCCTTTTTGCCACAGTCGGTAGAACCTTATAAATCAGGAAACTTTTGTGATTTTTCACAGCAGTGAAAAATTGGTATTTGGATTCTCAATAACTTATCAATGAGATCTACAGACATACAAAGAAATAGGCAGTCACTGACTAAAACCAGCCAGCAAATCAAAACAATTTCCCATCCCTGTAGGAAAGAGAAATTTTGGAGCTGATGATAGACCATTTCATGAGAACTTACTCCTTCGCAGTCCCTTGCTGTCCTTCATGGTTTCCTTGTCCAGAGTTCCGTCACGTGAGAATGACCATCTTGGGAAAAGGATGGCTTCTCCGGCTTATTACAAGCTGAGAGAAAGGGACCAAGAGTCTGAAAACATGGCACCCCATGCTGAGTGTATACAGAATCTGGTGAGGGCATTCATCCTGGCACCTTAGCTACAAAGACTGAGGTTGGCGGCTTTATTCTTTGGAGACATAGAAATGTTGGGGTTCTGAGAATGGGTTTCCATATTGTTTGGTCCAGATCCCTCATTTCCTATATAGGGGGGTTGCCTGTGTCACTGAGGAGACGCCTCCAGTCTGGTTGTTCTCAGACTTGCCTCAGGGTCCGCCTCTGACAAAGCCAGGCTGACACCTTCCTGACCGGCGAGGTCTGCGTGGCTGGCTTTCTTGTTTCCCACCACGTCCAGTGTAACCAGTGAGGATTCCCTGTGCCGTGGATAGCTTTGGGCACCCGATTTTCATGAAACTCAAAATTACTCTGTGAGGAGAAGGAGCACACATGTGGAATGCCTTTTTCTGACATATCATAATGTTTATTGCAGCGTTTTACAAGCAAGTGAGTTTTAGGAGCTAAGTGTCATCAATTTTATTTTTTAAATAATTTTTGTTTTTACCCAAATGTACTTTATTTTTCCCTAGATCTCTGCTTTGCAAGTAACACGAACAAATATGTACCACTGAAGACGAAGCATGAATCCACCCTACTGTTAAAAGTAAAACACATAGAATTTACTGAAAATCTAGGACACTCCTGGCCAGTGGAGACATAATGAAAGCCCCATATTCAATTTAAAAATTTCCTGTAGCTACACTGAAGAGTTCAAGTGAAACAAATGGATGAAAGAAACGTTACTTGACATGTTTAATAAATCATTTAAACATGTAATTAGTATGAAAATGATGATTGAGGTTTTTACATCCTTTTTTATTTTATTGTGCTAAATCTTAGAAATCAGATATGTATTTTATACTTAATTCAGAGCTGCCACATTTCCAGTGCTCTGAAGCCACCTGTGACCAGTGCCTACCGTGTTAGAC
The DNA here is from genome assembly GCA_028646535.1 of Procyon lotor. NCBI lineage: Eukaryota > Metazoa > Chordata > Mammalia > Carnivora > Procyonidae > Procyon > Procyon lotor. The sequence continues at coordinate 54,257,084 of CM053603.1, forward strand.
AACACTGGCCTAGAATATGAACTTCAGAATTGTTGCCCCCAGTAGGTGAGGGAGCCGAGGTAATTATACCCCAGCCACCATCAGTCATTGCTTCAGGGCTGCTCCAGGGCCGTCAGGGACTTTATTGTTTGGCACTCTGCCGGGCCCCGCAGAGAAATGTCCTCCAGCAAAAGATGGGGATGCTGGCCCATGGAATTGCAGGCTACAGAAATAAGACCCCAGGGGACAGGGAAGAACCACCTCTAGCCTACTGCATTTTGTAATATGCTCACTTTGGTGCCTTATTATTTACTAAACAATTGCTTGCAGTACTGCCTGGCATTGGTAACTCAGGATAACATGGTTAAGCTCATTGGTGTAGAAGATCAACCCAAAATTGGGATATTTGAGATTCATGGGAATCTGGATGCAGCCTATGTCTTCTTCTTGCTTCCCACTCATCTTACTGCTAAGGGATGTGATTTTCCTGCTCCTTTCCATATTATTGGAGTCACCTCCATCCTTTTACCTGTTGTTTACCTTCTTCTATGTCTGAAATCTACTTCCTATTTCCACCCCCGTGCTCCTCATTCTTTAAGGTGGGGCTCAATTCCTACCTCTTAGGATAACTGCAGTCTACAGTGATTTCTTTCCTCTGAATTCTTTTTTACACCTTAATCTGTATCTGTTTTGTTTTTGGTTTTGGGGGGGGGGGTAGGATTTGGCATGACTCATCTTATCAGCTATGTGGTATATGTCCTTCACATTTAATCAGTTTATTTGGTACTTTTGTGCATATCCTTTCTAGGAAGATATCAGATGAGCAACTGTGGTTTTATGGTTTTATCATGTTTGTGATTTTAAACACTAATAGTTGAAAAACTCTCACAATTGTCAACAAAGTGCCAAGAAGGAGGTTGCCCAGCTGCGCTGCTGAAGGCATCTGGAATCACCCTGAATACCTCCACCAATTTCAAGGAAAATTGTCAAGAGGAAAATAAGCACTTCAGATAGCTTTTGTAAAGAGGAGACACCTCCCAATACTCTAAGTAGTCCAAATGTTAAGGAGGCAAACACTATTTCTTTTCTCATCTTATGATAGCCAAGTAAGCTTTATATGAATTTTAGTCTGTTTAATTGCATGTTTCTGTACTTTAAGAACACTGGCAACAGAGGGAGGAATACCAGACCTCCCTGGGGGAGCTGGAGGGCTGCTTGGCTTCGCCGCTGTCTGCTGAGCAGCCGCAGGGATGCGATTCCCTCTCTGGCCTTTAACTGCAAAATGATGACTCCAGAGAGCCCCCATCCAGCTGTCCAATTCCATTTCTGATTTTATTATGTCTGCCCATTTGTAAGAATAGGAAGCATTGTCTGTGATTTTAAATTGCAGCAGCTATAATTTATATCCTTGCTTTTATGACACATTGTTGGGCTATCTGTGATTTGTTGGATGCTGGATCATTACTCAAGGAATGCTGCCCCCAATTTTGACGTTCGTCCTAGGGGAGAATATGATCTACTTCACAATGTCCTTTTTAATATGATTTCCATGAATGGAAAACTAAGGATTGCGTGTGTGTATGTGTGTGTATCTATATAATCAGGCTTAGCAACAGTTTTGTTGACAAGGCTGTCATCTGGAGGACTCATGGCTCACCCCCTCGGTAATACCTTGCCAAATACTCCCCACCTTTCCCCCCACCCCCTGAAGAATCCCTTCTTTGTGCTGTCATAGCATAAGGGACCTCCTAGGGATGTTTCTTCATTCCTCTGTGTCAGCACTTTACACATGTTGATGTCCACTTTTGTCTTACGTGTTTGCCTCCTCCATCAGACTGGGACCTGTATCCCTGGCACTGAAGTCGAGAAGGTAATTTTAAAAAGTAACAGTTGGACAGATAAATGACTAGAAGGAAGGGAGGGAGAATGGGAAACATGAAAAAATGAAGGCAGGAAGGAAAAACATGGATGGATTTGGCTGCCCTATACCGTTATCCTGGTTGTCGTTATCAAATACAGTTGTGGATGGCAAATAGATCATCAGTAATAATAATGGTATGACAAGTTTTTAAGACTCAAATACAGTTGACTAGAATGCACTTGATTAACTCCTCTATTAGCATCCTTTACTCAGGCTAGATTACAGCTCACAGCAAAAGAAAATGAAAGTATTACATTTTATAGAAGGTGGGTTATAGCTGCAGAGTATTTACATAAAGTCACAGTTTTTATCTCTAAGACTTAGGGAAACTCTAAAATGATCCAATGGATCATTAATTAACCATTGAGCTACTTTAGTTTCTTTCTTCCCTTAGCATCTTCTCAAAAAATTACCTGCATAAAATTGCTTGCGAGACTGTAGAGGGGAAAGAATCTACTTCAGTGGCCTCAGTTGTTCAGCATATGATGGCTGATATGGAAATGGATTGTACCTCCCCAGTAAGGCCTTTTGATTGGTATGTGCTCTGCATGCACCGTGACAAGTGACGTCAGAGAAGGATTCTGCGCCCCACAGCTATCAACATGGCAGCAGTAACACAAATCAGCGCTAAACTTAAATATAAGCCCAACCTATTCCAAAACCAGCTGCTATAAGATATATTAGGGCAGTTACACTTGTTATTTTTCATAACAAATGAGCAGTATATTTCCAGCAGGCTGTACATGCGCTGTCAGTTACACTTTATAGAAACTGCAATTTGTTTCGTACGTCGACTGTTAGTAACACTTTTCATATAAAAATATGAGTGAGTGGTGAGCAAAATAATATGACACATTTAAAAGATTGCACAAGCAAATTAGAATTAATGGGAAAATATCTCAGGGGATAGTTCTTTAATAAATAAGCACTGGTGGGATGTTTGGCGAAAACCCCTGTGCCCGATTGTCTTGCTCTTTCAGTCCTAACAGAGAGGCTGGTCTCTGTGGAGTTCTGTTCTTTTAAGACATCATGAAAAGATTTTTCTTCCCAAAGCCCTTCCCAACTGAGATGGAGTTTATGTAAGTGCTGTGGCTCAGACGACCTTCATGCCAAAGGAAGTTGGGCATGAAGCTGGGCACTAGCTCCAGCCCAGCCTCTACATGGCTTGGTGACCTTGACCAAAGTGGATTCCCCTTTGGGTGGAGGGAGGGGGATGGGTTCATCGTCTCCAACTGGGATGTACAAAGGTTGAGCTGAAGAACTGTTGTGGAGATGTTGGGCATGTTCAGTCATCCACACCGTAAGGGTTCGCTCAATACCTACTATGTACCTGGCCCATGTCTGTCACGGGGGGTTCATCGATGAGCAAAACCGGACCAGGGTTCTTGCCCCCTGGGGATTAGATTTTAATAGGGAAGAGATGTTTCTTAATCAAATAACCACACAAATAAATGTGTCATTCCAACCTTGGTAAGGGCTGCGAAGTGTTGTAGGAGCACATGGGGCTAGCGGGGCTCATAATGAGATTTATTTCCCCAGGAGGGAGATCAGAAGGGGCCCACAATGGAGGGGGCAGGGCTTTAAAGGCATAGCTATACTGCTTTCTAAGCCCAGCACAGCTCCTTGGCCTGCTGCCTTATCTCTGCTTCTCCATCTCCTCGCCTCTAAAAATGGGACTAACGTCAGGAACGGCTCACGGTGTTGTAAGGTTTCAGAAAGATGACATGTTTCAAAGCACCCAGCACCAGGCAAATTATATTTCGTTTCATTTCTAAGAATAGCTTTGGAAGCAGAGACGTGCTGTTTCAGACATAGGCCTTCAACTGTGGAGAAAGAGTGAAAACAGCTTCGAGGCACCCCTTTGTAGGGAAGTCTGAGTTCACATTCCACCCTGGAAGGCGCCTGGCTTCCCCTCATCATGGAGCCATGTTAGAATCACTTGACTCTGAAAGACCAGGAACGACCTTGCTGCCTGATTAAGTGACAGGGACCCGAGCTCTGGGTGCTGGAGAAGGTTAGACATCCTGGGCCTGCTCCTTGCCGTTTACATGTGAGGAAGGGAGGCTAATCACAAAGAACAAAACTGGAATGAGGAGGCAGCTCCCTACCCCACAGTCCCGTGCTTCTCCGTATCATCTCTCTATATTCCATTTCGAAACTGTGGATAATTTCTGACATGACTGGGCTACATTCTAGGGCTTACGTGATTCCTTCCCAAGAGAAAGCAAGCTTAGCACTCCCTCGTAACTCCTCCAGGCCCGAGGATTACTCCTGTAATCTTACAAAAGCAAACAGGAGGACAGAAATAACCCATCAATTGTTTAAAATTAAAATGGCCAACAATAATAAATAACTGCCACAATAGCTTGAGGTCAGGGTCTCAATTTATTGGAGGCCATTCAAGAATTTGAAACTTTTCTCTAAGTTAATTTTTCACATCTTGTTTAGATCCTTAGAGCTCTTGCTTCCAAAAGCAAGGCCACCATTGCACATGTTATTCTTGCCGAAGTGCCAGGGCGTGCAGGAAAGTGAGGTCTTCTCTTCATGGATGGGAAATGAGGATTTGCTTCCCCCACAACAAGCTGTATTTCAAAGGATTATAGCCTACTGAGATTTTGGATATTTCTCTTCTCTTTCATGCTCTATTCGCTGTATTAATGTTTGCAAACAACAATAAACATGTGTTGGTTAAGCAGAAAAATAATTTAATAGAAGGATATGGGCTAGTTCAGAGCATAGGCAGGAAGCCTGGGGAACCAACATGGACAAGAAACAGGGGAGACCAGGCTTAGCTCTGGATGCCACCTCTAGGCTCTCAATACCCTTGTAGCCACCTCAGAGGATCTCAGAGGACCTACCGTCTGTGTGCAACCCTCAGAATTCGTGGCCCTGGTTGGGAGCATCTGCTCGCCAAACTGAGGCCCCCTGACTACGTTTAGATCACAGGACTGTGTATAGTCAGGTGTCCACACGTTAGCTATCAAGAGGAGGGAAGGGGGAGGACCTACCCCTTTTCTTCTGATGCACCCCTCCTACCTATCTTGAGATTCCGCCTGAACAGGAAGGTGTCAGGATGCTGAGTAGAGAAAAATACGGGACTTTCCATTACATAAGCCTTGATAAGCGTAATCACATCATCCATTAACTGATTGGCCAAAGATGGGCTGCCCAATGTGAATTTGTTTTGTTCACAGCTCATGTCACATAACAGTCATCCATCTCATGTGAATCTTCATCATTGTCATCATCCCCATCGTCCTCATCCCCTTGTCATCCCACTGGTGGTGTGCTCACTCCCCCACTTTCCAGGGCGGCCATTTCCTTTCCTCTCTTTGCCCCTCAAACATCCCCCCTCCTCCTCTCCCTTCCCAGTCTTTGACCCTACTTCTATTTCAGTGCAAAATGGAAGCAATCACAAAGGAGCCTCTGCTTTGTCTCTTAACACCCATGTACTGACACGTCGGTGCCGCTGGCCCCAGTTTCTCACCGTGTGCTAGCTGAGGCCGCCCCTCCATTTGGGCACCGGGCCATCCAGCAGTCGGTCCCTGTCATGCCATTAGTTGTTCCCTCTGTGATGCATCCTTCCCGTGCTTGTGCAAATATGCTATGATCATTTCCATCTTAAAAAACCAAAAACCAATTGCCTTGAGCCCACTCCCCATCCCTGGCTGTCATCCTATTTCTCTGCTCTTCTTTACAGAAAAACTCCCCCAAATAGTTGAGTGTACGTACTGTTTCCATTTACTCTGCTCTTCCATCTCTTAAGCCACTTCCAAGCTTTCATCCCTATCAGTCCACTTACGTGGTTCTTATTGAGGTCACCAGTGACCTCTGGGTGGGTAATTCCAGTGGCCAGTTCTAATTCTTTATGTTATTTTGGCCTATCTGCCACATTTGACAAAATAGATTACTCCTTCCTTGGAACATGTCTGCTGTGGCCACCTAGATACCATCTCTCTTGGTTTCCCTCCTACCTCCCTTGTCAGGTTTTCTCTTCTCCTCCTCACCTGCAACCCCTAAGTGTGAGAGCTCTTCTCTATCTACACTCATTCTCTAGCAATCATATCCAGTCCATCCCAAACGTCTATCTCCGGCCCAGACCCTCTTTTAAGATTTAAGCATCCAGCTGTCCAACACCTCTTTTTAAAGACCCAATAGGCATTTGTATTTTTTTTTAAAGATTTTATTTATTTATTTGACAGAGAGAGAGATCACAAGTAGGCAGAGAGGCAGGCAGAGAGAGAAGGGGAAGCAGACTCCCTGCTGAGCAGAGAGCCCGATGTGGGGCTCGATCTGAGGATCCTGAGATCATGACCTGAGCCAAAGGCAGAGGCTTTAACCCACTGAGCCACCCAGGCGCCCCTGGATTTTTTTCTGCTGAACCTTCTACACCCATGGTCTTTCCCATCTCAATGAAGGACAACTCTTCCCTTCCAGTTGTTGAAACTAAAATCAATACAGCTGTCCCTGACTTTTCTTTTTCCCTAGTAACCCCCACCCAATCTATGAGCAAATCTATTGGCATAACCTTGGAAACACACCCGGAACATGACCTCTTCTCACTACTACAGCTTTGACCAGTGTGGTCTGAGCTGCCTCCTGGATTACGGTGAGAGGTTCTCAGCCAGGCTCCCTGCTTCCCCCCAAGCACGCACACCACAGACCGTTCACATCACAGCCAGTGTGAGCCTTCAGTTGTGAAAGTCAGGTAACACCAATCCTCTGCTCAGAGCCCTGCAGGAATTCCACGTCAGAGTCAAACCAAGGTCCTTGTGATGGCCCCACAGGGTCCCATATCATCTGTCTGTCCCCTCTCCCTTTGCGTCTCTGAGCTCACTTCCTCCCACGCTCCCCTTCGCTCATTCCTCTTAGCTGCTACGGCGTTCTTGCCAGACCTTGAATGTGCCAGGCATGACTTTCTCTTTGCTAGTTCCCAGGTGTCTGTGCATCTTGCTCCTTTTCTTCCATCAGGTTTCTACTCAGAGGTCACCTCATCAGTGAGGCTTCCCCAGCCATCCTATTTAAAATTGCAACCCACTCTCCCTCCAAATCTGATATTCTCTACCCTTCCTACCCTTTGTGAGTTTTCTCGAAAGCTCTTATCATGATCTGGCCTGTATGGTTGCTGCTTAGTGTATGTGTTTTCTGTCTTCCTGAAGCTGTAAGAAGGCAAGAACTCTGTTTTGTTCACTGCTCTCTCTTCTAGCACATAGCGTAGTTGTGATTGGCATGTAGTAGGTACTCAAAAACATATGAATGAGGGGTGCCTGGGTGGCTCAGTCGTTAAGCGTCTGCCTTTGGCTCAGGTCATGATCCCGGGGTCCTGGGATC
>CM053603.1:54272263-54293465 GCA_028646535.1 Procyon lotor
CCGGCTTTTAGAGTGGTTTTCTGCCCCTTTAGCTGGACTTCTGGGACCTGGTGCTTTCTGTGTGTCCTATACCTCTGCCATCTTGCCAGATCTCCCGGGAATCACTCAGCTTCTGCCTTTTCTTATTGTTGGAGCCTCCAGATGGGCTTATAAAATACCATAAAAATGTTTATGCACTTACCTATTATAAAGCTCGAGTCCGACACTCATGTCTGAGGAAGGAAGGGCCTACTGTTATTATTTTTCCTTCCTTTAGACTATTAGCCCAAAAAAGCTGTTCTTAATGAAAATAGCAGCTTTTTAAGTGAGCCCAGAGTTGTCATCATAAAAGAACCATTTACACATCTGGTTGCTGCTGAGGGTCCTCCATCCGAGCTCTTAATCTGAACCTTGTCCTGAGAAGAGGGAAGCTCAAGTTCTGAAGGACCTGAAACCTGACATTTTACAGGTGGGACAAGCCCCCGGGAAAGGAAATGGGGTATCAAATGTCACAAAGCCACATGCAGATCGATTTTTTGATTCTTGTTTTGGAAATCCAAAGCCAGGTTCAGAATAGCTCCTTCTTTCTTCGGCCTCTCCAAGAGTGGAGCTTGGTGCAGGGGATCACTGAGGCTCCCAGCTCTGGTTGCCAGGCTGGGGGTTACAAGGTGTGTTCCCTGAAATGCTCTCCCTGCGCTCTGCATTGACTCCCATCCAGCTCCAGTGTGCAATATTAGTTTTGGCTTTGGGAAGGAAGGTCTCTCTTACTTGGCTGGACGTGCACAGCAACCATTTTATTTTGCTTGTGGCTCACGATTTAATTGGGCAACGAGGGGAAAGAGTACACACACTGGGCATCTGGGCTTTTTTTTTTTTTAAAGCCACAATGGACCCAGCTTCCGACAACCCAGCTTGCTCTTTGGCCTCTAGCGGGGCCAGGCCTCCTGGGGACTTTCGGGTTGGAAGCACAGAAAACAAAAAGGTTGACTGATGGTCTAGCAGTTTCCGTGGGGTGGGCTTGATGGAAATGAAGGATGGAAGTGAGGCCCAAGGAAGTTTGGTTTCACAGAACAGGAACCCAGGCAGGTGAATGTCTTACATCCTTGCTCCCCTCCCCCCTGCACACGTACTCTCTTGCTCCTGGAGGGCCACTAGTCCTTGCATATCTTCTCCAAGAGCCCTTTAAGCTGTCAGGATGACTCTTCCCCGTAAGCTTGGTCTGGAAATCTTCCTCTTAGCCTTGGTTGGACTGCTGAGCTCTTTGATTTGACTTTTTCCCAAAGCGATGTTTTTCCTACCATTCCTTTCCCTACGACCTATTAACCACAGGCAAGTGGTGTCTGGCATCTGCCAAGCCTGGAATGAGGTTGTGCGTGCAGGTGGTCTATTGGAGCTGGGTTCCCGGGGAACAGGAAGGAGGGAAGCAAAGCCCATGCAGGCGTGTGTTTTACGTCACTGCTGGCAGTGCCTGCACCTTTGAGAGGTGAAAAGAAAGTCACTCAGAAACCTCTGTCAGGGGGCAGGAGATGGCATTCATTCCCCAGCTCCCGCTCCCGATCAGTTGAGGGCTGCCTCCGAAGGACTAGAGTGTCCTGCCTCACAAGGGTGCGGGTCAGGGTGAGCACCCACGGAGCTGTCTGCCGAGCCAGAGCTGAGACCAGAGCTGGGCCAGGAGCACAGGGCATGTGGGTCTGAGGCATGCGCTAAACCCGTTCCTAACCCCAGTCCCAACCCAGGCTCCCAGAACCTGAGCTCAGCCCCTCATTGCCTTCTTCCTTTTGAGCAAATGCATTAGCCAGCTCTCCTCCTCAGTTTCCAGAGATTTTCCATGCGCCCACACGAACACAGTCTGCATTCTAAGTAGAGGTGAACAGGTAGGACTTTGTGTTTGGGAAGGAGATGGGTTTGAACCCAGACGTTGGCTCTTCCTGATCACTGTGCTTGAACTAAGAACCCATGTAAATGGGAAAATGTCTGCAAAGTTTGGACATTTAAACCAGACTGTGCAAGAAACCTTATTTTGAGCTAAACAAATAAAATCCAGACTTTAGGAAAGGTAAATAAGGAATTGATTGCTTTAACCACAGGACCCCTTCTGTTTGATTAATACTGAAAAATTTTTAAACATCTCGACAGGGGTCAGTGCAATTCAAATAAAAAGGCAAATAAATGTGCTTCAACAATTCACAGTAAATTATTGGGTTAAGGAACTATCGTACCTGTGAGTTCTCTTCTATTTAAGTGGGAACTCGGGGAGTATCTGCCCCTTCAGCAGGTGAGGAAAACCATGTCTTTGAAGGAGTTTATGAAACCCCGCTCTTGTTTTTATTATGTTTTATTATGTTTGTGATCTTGTCCTGTTTCTTGCTATTTGTGTTACCGTCCAGTGCTTTGAATGTCTGGGGACAGTAAATAGAAGGGATGGCCGTTTTTTGTCCCCCGTCCTGAGTTGGTATGTTCCTCTGTGTTCGGAGGTTCATTCCTCAGCCCGCAGGGACACAAGTACAGTGAAAGGAGGTGATGTCTGGGTTTCTTGTGCATGTCTGGCATCTCTGGGGTCCCGTTTCCCTTTGCTCTAGTCAGTGGGTTCAGTGGTGACCTCACCGCCCAGAGCCCTAGTGGAAGATGTGCTACTAGTAGTTCTGTGGTTGTTTTCTTATGTTCAGTCTGTGTTTTCATCTATGGATGTCCTTTCCACCTCTCCGTGGGGGCTAACCAAAAAAGAACTGGCCAGAGCTTCTGAGCAAGAGGAGTGGGGACAGGCCGGGGCTTCTCTTGACTGGGAGCACAGGCCGGCAAGGGGCTGGGTGGGCAGGTGACCCCGTTGTCATGGTCACCCCTTCCTGAGTGCCTCCTGTTGGCCGGGCAGGACTGCGGCCACTCCCAGAGACCCTCACTTACTCTTCATGGCAACCCTGTACCTGTCACTGTGACAGACCATCCCCAGATGGAGTGGCCCAACACAGCAACCATCTGATGTCACTCATGACCCTGGTGGCGGTCCAGGCCAGGTTCCTGACCTTGTGCAGGCATGTGTGTGAGCCAGCAGGCCTGTGGGCCCCCCCGATGTGCGGGGCAGTGGGAGCCACCGCTCTGAGGTCCTGTCCTCCAGCAGACCGGCCCACGCTCACTCCCCTGGGCTCCAGGAGAGCCAGCAGAAGCTCCTAGGCCTCCGGAGACCAGAAGAGCTTCACTTCAGCTGCATTCTGTTGGTCGGAGCATGTGATGTCTTCTGCCTGGACTCGAGGTGGAGAAAAGAAGTCCACCCCGTGCTTGGGCCAGCTGCAGGGTGGGGAGACATAAGGAGGGGTGGAGGGAGGCATCACGGTCTTCACTCCTCACCCTCAACTCAAAAATCCTACAGGGAGGAAGCAGAGCACACCTTTGGGAGGCTTTGGGAAGTCTGGAACAGAGCTGGAGAATCCAGTGTTTCTAAAAATACTCTTTGGGTGAAACGGACACCAGGCAGGGGGAAAGGATCCCATGGGGCTCTTTCTTGTCATAGAGAAAACCAAGTACAGGTTTGTACCGACGGCTCTGGCTTGAGTTTCACAAAGCCTCGGCAGAGCCCTGCGAGAGAGAGGAGCACACCCAGTGTGTGACGGGGATGCTGTTGGGCACAGTCACAGCCGTCATCTCGGGGGGCACCCCGGATAACCCTGCGGAGGTGGGATGATCATCTCCGTGTCACCGAGCAGAAGACTCAGCTCAGGAAGATGGTGGTTTGCTCCATGTCACAAGGCTGGCAAGTGGCCACGCTGGGACTGGAACCCCCATCTGCCTGATGACAGACTTGTCTCGTTGCCATCCTGCCTCACAGTGAAGGTCAGGGCCTGCCCCCTGACATCGGGGAACTGACAGAAAGTAAATATGGTGTCCCCTCGCACCCCAGCACACGGCCCGCCCAAAATAAGAGAATGACGAGAGATGGGGTTTGGGGATGAGCTCCCAGGTGTGGTTCAGGCGGCAGGAGGGTGCAAGAGCTCTCACTTGGACACCAAGCAGAGTCATTCTGGCTTCAGAGTGTCTTTCAAGAGGGACTCTGAAGTCTGGACATGAAAGCTGTATTCCTCATTTCTGGGGTGATGATATAGTCTATCCAACTGGGACACTTCGAGGACTTACTGGGAACATTGTTAGTAATTAGCCCCAGGAAAACAGACATAAATTGGGACTGTCCCAGGCAAATGGGATGCATAGTCTACCCTATTAATGGCCAAAATACAAGGAAGGCTTGGTGGTTCTGCAGGCTCCCTGGAGTAGACATGAGGGGAAGACTCTGGCCTTAGGGCCAGACTAGGTGGGCCTTGGTGTGTCCCCCACCCCCACTGTCTGACTCCAGGTCTGTGCACAGCAGCCCTAACTGTGCCTACTCAGCTATTGTTGTGCAGCAAATTACTTCAAAACCTAAGAGCTTCAAACAGCAAACAGTCATTATCCTTCACAGTGGGTCAGGAATTTGGGGTGCTTCTAGCTCAGCGCCTCTCATGAAAGCATAGTCAGGATATTGGCTAGGGGTATAGTTATCTAAGACTCGACTGGGGCTGGAGGATCCACTTCTAAGATAGCTTCTCACATGGCTGGCAGATTGGTGGTGGCCGTTGGCAGGAGGCCTCAGGTCCTCCACACAAGGGCCCCTCCGTCTTGTTGACGGAATGTTCTTACAACATGGCGGCTGGCTTTCCTCACAGGGAACCAGGCAGCTCACCCGCTCATGACCATCTCTCAGAAGTCACACAGAATCATTTCCTCTACATTCTGTTACTTGGAAGGGAGTCCACAAGTCTGGCCCACATTCAGGGGCAGGGGACTGAGGCCCCACCTTTTGAAGGGAGGAGGGTCAAATAATTTATGGACATATTTGAAAATCACTGTTCCTATTCAGGATGCATGTTCCAGACTTATAATTCAGGTACCGTCTGTAAGGTACCTGCAACAGTACCCAGCATTCATTAAAAACAAAGACTCTCTTGGCTTGCCAGAGTCCAGCAGCAGCATTCCCAAATGATGATGGACAAGGACAGTTCGAGATCCAGTAAGTCTGGGCTTGCCTGCCAGGCATGAATGAACCAGAGTCACTTTTCCAAGAAGGCCTGAGGAAATTAGGTCAGCTCTGAGACTTCTTCAGATGTAGGTCATTCGTCTGTGGGACCAGGCAGCCAGAGGACTCTCACCTCAGTATGGACTTCAACTCATGTCCCTCTAAACCACTCTGATGAGCACCCCAACCTCCCTTTGCTGTGTGGGATCATCATGGCCCAGTGTCCTCCCCTCTTAGGGGAAGTGGGCCCCAGAACAGTAGCAGCCAGGCCTCCTGTGGGGGCTGGTCTCCAGCCCACCCCCTTTAGGCCCTTTCAGGGCTTTTATTTACTTTGCTTTCCAGAACACTGGAAGATAGGTGTTTATACCTGTTTTAATCTTTTTCATGGTAACCAGTGGCAAACTCAACCCAAAATGGCTATGGTGAGAAAACAATTTATTTTGTAAACTGAAAACAAACTGAAAAAAAAAACCTAGGGTTGGGTTTAGCCACAACTTGTTGGGCCTCAGAAAGTTGTCACAGCGGCTCTCCATCTGTCAGCTTCTCTTTCTCATTTTGGCTCATTCCTTAGGCTGTCCCCTTGGGGGTGGCAAAATGGCTGCCAAGCCATGGTGAGTGAGCAGTCTCAGTGTCATAAAAGTCCTAGTAAAAGTTTCATCGAGTCTCATTGGTCCAGTTGCCTTAAACCTGGGTCACATGCCCTACCACTTAGGGAAGTGAGGGTGGAGTGCTACCCACAGCGCCTGGGCTGAATGTGGGGAAGAGATGGCTCCCCAGTGGCAATTGTGACAGGTCCTCACAGAGCTGGAAGACAATGTTGTTATCCTCATTTACCAGTGCAGAAATCGGGTTCAGAGCAGGCAAGGAACTTGGCCATAGTCTCACATCTTAAGAGATCCTACTTCTCCTTCTCACGTTGATGAAGAAAGATGTTCTCTCGCTACCTCAGCCTTGACTTCTAAGTGCTCTGGGGCCATCTTAGGTGTCCACTTAAAACTCTAGGACATGACCAATGGTTCTAGAAGGGACTGGGTTAAAATGCCATTGGTGGTAACCAATGGTTCTAGAAGGGACTGGGTTAAAATGCCATTGGTGGTTGTGGCATTGGAGGGTACCCGCCAAGGGAGGAACCAGAATTCCCAGTTAGGAAAACTCCTCTCAGAAAGCCTTGAAAGAACTGGGAGCTTTTGTCGTCTCAAGGCCTGCATGATTTCTTTCACTTTCTAGTACTAATTGTAAAATTCGAACACAGAATTCTTCTCCCATGTGTCACTTCTCAGGAGTTAAGAATTCATCTGCTGAGGAGATGCAGAGTTGGTGCTCACAACAGAGGGGCCTCCCTCCCCCACATCCCCTCGTCTGTCTAGAAGGTTCCAGTTGAAGGGACTGCCTTTCGTCTCCAAACACAGAGGAGGGCAGTGGACTGAGCCACAGATGGAGGAGGGAGGAGGGCCTCCAGAAGACAAGAAACAAGCTCTCTCCCCAAATAAGCAGAAATTCTGAGCTGTGAAACCCAGATTGTTGGCACTGGGGAGGGGCCCAGGGGTGCTTCCCTCGTGAGGTCATTGGAACAGGGCAGGAAACCCGAATCTCCTGCCAAAGAAAACTCTCTGTGCTCTTTGTAAAAAGCCTGCCGAGCTCTCTTCACGGGGGTGCTGCTGCTTGAGGCTCACGAATGGGCCCACTGGGTGCCAGCAAGGTGTCTCCTGGCCTTTTCTGAAGGCCTGGGCCACTCTACTTGCGGTCACACTGCTGCTTCTCTCTGCTCTAAGAGCAAGCAGTGGATCCTCCAGGCTGAAAAAACAGCATCCGACCCTCGTGATTCTGGTTAGGAAACCCCACATAGGCCAGAGTCTGTTTCGTGGCCTGAAATGCTGCATGTGAAATGTTTCCTTCCCTAGCAGAAACAGTGCTTGGGGTCCCAGGCCCCTCTCTGCTCAGGGCCGGTAATGCCTGAGACAGGATGGCCACCATCCAGACAGTCACAAGGACACAGCTCGGGGTAGAGGAAACGCGGGCACCGTGCGAATCCCGCTTTTAGCCATCGAATAGCCACACACATTGTGGCTGGTTGTCCAACCTCCCGGAGCCTCATTTTCCTCACCTGGAAAGTGGGGATGATGAGACCCCCCCCTCACAGTGTCAGGCTTAAGTAAGATGGCGCTTCAAGGGCCCGAAATGAGAAGACACTCAGTAAATGTTTATTACTTCCTCCCCTTCTGTTCTCTTCAGCATTTCTTCACCCCAGCACCATTATCTTAATCTTCTACTTGTTGTGGAAGTTGGGAGGGTCCAAGGCAACGTGGAGGAAGGTGACATGGGGCATCCCAGGCAGTGGAAGGCCTGTGAGAGGCTCCCATACACCAGCAACCCCACAGGGGCCCCACAGACTTCATAGCATCCCCAGGAGGGGCCACCTCAGGCGTCCACTGGCTCCACCCAACAAGGACTACTCCCTCTCTGAAGGCTGTCCTCCACCGGGGGTCGTGGCCAGGGCCAGTGTTTCTGAGAATCCAGACCGATGCTCCTCCAAGCATGGTCTCCTGACCCGGTGTCCACACTGCCTGGGACCTGATGAGGAAAGCACATTCACACGTTGTCCCCAGACCTACTGAACCGAAGTGCTGGGGTTGAGTCACAGCAATACACCTCTGATGGCAACAGAGTTTGAGAACCTGTAGGCAGGGTATCGCAGAACAAAGGAAGGAAGACCCACACGCTTCTCGCCCTGAAGGGCCCTTTGCCGACCGGTGTCTGTGAGGAGGCACGGGCCATGGGGTTAGGCTGCCACACTGCGGTTCTAGCCCTTCATGCACCCGCCGTGTGACCTTGGATGAGCTCCTTCACCCTCCCTGGGCCTTGGGATCTTCATCTGCAAAGTGCAGGATCTGATACCTCGGAGAGTTGTTGGGAAGCATAAATCTGTCCATCCCCACAAAGGGTGCATATCGCGGTATTGGCCATGTGACCAGAGTTCAGTACATGTTAATTCTGTCTTATTTTTCGGGCAGCCCAGCCAGGTAGAGGGTCTTCTTCCTGGGAGTGGCCTTGAACAGCCTAGGATTTGCCAGCCAGTGTAGGTAGCAGCGCAAAGTAAACACTTGAAAAGTCCCTGGAGGGAGCCAGGGAGCAGGCCCCACCCCCATGATGGCAGCCACCACAGGGACTCAATAAACCCTTGCAGCAAGGCTGTGGGGTAGGAAGGACTATCCATGTTTTTACAGAGGCATTTAAGGCACCACTGGATAAGTGGTCAAACTCTGACATGAACCCAAGCCAGTTTGAAAAAAAAAAAAACATTGTGCAATCACAAGTCGAGAAGTTTCCAGGGTCCCGGGGCCTTCCCCTGGGAATCTCTGTAGAGAGGAGAGTGGCTTTGACCTGCCATTCAGGGTCCCTGCCTGGAGCCTGGTGCGGACGGGGCGGGAGGCCTCCTTCCCAAAGTGGACAAAGAAAAAACGCTTAGGAACAATAATTAAATGAGTTCATGTTTACGAGGCACTTAAGTGGATTAAAATCGATATGTGAGTCATGTAAGTCTGCCCCACAGTCTTAGCTTGCACCCTTCATGTGTGGCAGGTGGAATTCTTTGTTTTAAAGCTCCTGGTTTGCTTAGAACTGGCCTTCCCAGTAAAGCATCCCTGCTCTGCATCATGCATTAGAGAGAATGAGAGCTTTGCTAAGACCTGGGAGGCCATTTGCCCAAACCTTGAAGTGCTCCCACTGGCGCCAGCTTGGCATCCTCCTAGCTGGGGCACAGAGAGAGGAAGGAAGCGGGGCGTGTCCTGACGGTCTCAGAGTTCCCTAGAATGAAATCCGGAGATAAGGCATCCTGTAAAAGTAATTTACTAGGAAGTGTTCCCAGGAAGTGGAAAAGGAGGCCAAGCAAAGGTATATATCACAGTTCTTGGGGCGGGGGGGCGGGGGGAGGGTGGTGCGAGGATGATTAGGTGGGTAACTTTGACACAGAGTTCAGGTCACATCTCAGAGCTCTCCAGTTGGGAACAGGGGGGTGTGAATTCCCAAACGTTGCCCTGTCTCCACGTTCACGAAGAGGTGCTGGCAACTGGAAATCAGTGCGCATGGCCATGTGGGAAGAGAGGCATGGGGGTGTGGAGAGGGCACGTCCTCCTTCCGTGCCCTGCTGTGAGCGGGGTGGTATGTGGTCAATCTAGCCATTGGAAGCAGCACTAAAAACCAGTGTGGAAAGCAAGACAAATGAAAACGTCGTCAGAGGGAGACTAAAGAAGGAGCAAAACCGTCTGCGGGGAAGACACCCAGCAAATGACAGACGGAGACACAGGGAGTGCTGATCGTCCATCCCCTCTGCAGCGCCAGGGCGTGGGAGGTCATAGGGGAGCCAGTCCATTCACCTGTGCCCTGCAGCCAAGCCAGCCCCCGACACAATCCAGCAAGTTCAGAACATACTGACTCTTAGGCAATGTTATGCCCCTGTAGCTCATCCTTCTTTTATTTTTCCAAGAACCAGGAAAAACGAAGATCTTTCACAAACAACCCTAGCAAGACTGAATCTAAAACCTACCCATGAAAAAACCAAAAGTAACCCTTACTTTTTGTGTAGCATGAGTCAGTTTACCTAAGCGGCCAACGGACTGAAAATGTTAAAACCAGAATATAGAGAAAACCAGCTACAATCCGAGGAAACGCAGTCCATCTCCCTTGAAAATACAAAAAGGACACACACATAACCTTAGCGTTTAGTTAGAGTACTGGGTCCTTCTCAGTTTGGTGCTGTAAAAAGGCCTTGCTCTGGTTCTGAGTAGTATTGAGCCTCAAGATTCTTGGCTTCGGGCTTTTCCTTGGCACATGTGTGGTCTGAGGGTCCTGAGATACAGCCTGTGCCCCCCTCTTTTCCTTCCCGTGGGCACTTCTGCAGCTGGAGCCTGCAGCTAGTATATGTCGCTGTTGGACCCGCCACCGAGGCAATCCCTCTGTTCCTGGCATGGAGCAGGAAAGCTTGCTTCAGACCTCGATAGTGTGAGATTGGTCCATTCATGCCGATTGGGTAGATTAATAGCAGAGCACAGGTCCTGCAGGGATCCATTCTCTGCCTTTTAGTCCTGCTAGCTACAGTTCTGAGCAAGGGGGCCCTCAGCTAGATCTTGCCGGGTTACAAATAGTATTTTTTGTCATTTCGTAATAGTTTTATTTTTTTAAGATTTTCTTTATTTGACAGAGAGCACAAGTAGGCAGAGCAGCAGCAGGCAGAGAGAGAGGGAAAGGGAGGCCCTCTGCTGAGCAGGGAGCCAGACCGGGGCTCGATCCCAGGACCCTGCGATCATGACCTGAGCCGAAGGCAGACGCTTAACTGACTGAGCCACCCAGGTGCCTCCTGTCATAGCTCTTGACCTGTGTGTTCTCAGCTTCTCTTGTACACAGAGTTCCATGTCAGCCCGCTGAGCCCACCACCCCCCCCCCAACCAGGCAGTCATCACACCCGGGTCTGCAGGGGTCTTTCCTCCAGCGGCCGGGTCCTTCTCCCGCCCACCCCACCCCACTCCCGCCCCCACAGGCTGAGAGCACCGCCTGGGAGACAGCAGGGACTGCTTGTAAAAGCAGAGAAGGACATCAAGGCTGCCCGAGACAGAATGATTAAATGAGACAGTGAATGTAAAGACGTAGCAGAAAACATGCGTATCTCATACGTAAGAATTATTCTGTAGGAGCTGTTTCCCATTTGAGGCACAATAAAAAACACTTGTTGAACGAGTGGATGGGCTTCCTCGGGGGCAGTGGGAGGTGGGCACCCACGTGGCAGCTGGCCACCGTCTCTCCAGTTCTCCTCTCTTTGTCACCGCCCTGAGGGCATGGGGGCAGAGCACCAGTCTGTGAGGCTCCCATCCAGGACAGAGGAAGGCATAACGACAAGTGTCCCATCCTCACCAGGGTTGGAACCCAGGGGAGGCACTTTTTTCCCTTCAGGCTACCTCTCAATCTCTTCACCTCCAAAACGGCAGTGGCTGTCCTCGCGGTTGGGGTCAGTGTTTCAAAAGCTGACATAGAACACTTGCTCCAGATGATTTGAAATCCAGATTTTCTGACCCTGCTTCTGCAGAGTCCCACTCTGGAGGGCAGGGGCCTGCAATCGGCATCTTTCACAAGGATCCTGACGTAATCTAGCCTTTGAGAGCTCTTAACTCCAGTGCACGTTGGAACCACCCAGGGAGCTTTCAGCTTTCAGCAAGTGCTTGCCCAGCTGTGTACTGTGATTCAGTGGGTCTGGGGCAGGGCTTCCATCTGGGTCTTTTTTAGAAAGCGTTGCACCTTCTTTCTAGCACCGTCATAAAAATCAGAGAGAAGTACCCCCTCTGGTGGTCCCCAGCCTCTTGGCCGGGAGCAGGATTTGGGGAGAGCAGCCTGGGCTGGAGTTCAGCCCCTGTCCCCCTCAGCCAAGTCTCTCGGGCAGTAAACCCCCTCTCTTGTTCAGTAAACAACCTACACAGCTGTGCATGGGGTCTCCGGCCCCAACTGGCTTCAGTGCACATTCCAGCTAGAGATCAGTGAAGGGTTGTTGGTTGGTAGTAACCTCTGAAGGGCTTTAAGTAAACACGAGCAAAAGGAGTGTATTAAGATTCACCCGAAGTAGCTTATAGAGCAGACTGAGGACCTGCTGAGAGCAGGGCATCCACTAAGGGGTGGTTTTGTGCTGACCCAGACGGGAGGAGGTTAGACCCACAGTGTGGCAGCGACGAGAGAAAGAGGAGGGAGGGAGGGATCTTCTAAAAGAAGATGCAGGTTCTTTAAGGAGAGTCGTGAGTGTGTCCAGAGTTAGCTAAGCTGAGGTACCAACCCGAAGGAAGAAATGAGTGACGGCTGCCCGCAGAGACAGGCCTCCGGGAGGCCCCAGCGTGCTCCCTGGAGACCTGGTACTCGGGGAGAGGTCCTCTCTGAGGCCCTGTCTCTTTGTCCATGACCAAGGCAAGTTCACCCATCTCTGCCTGTGCCCTAGGTCCACAGTTCCCCACCCTAACTGCTTATAGAGAGGGGAGAGGTCAGGCGACTACTGTCCATGTCCTTTTGTATCCCCTCTGCCCACCCTGGAGACCACCTGTGCCAGTTCCTCTGGAGGCCCAGGACCGTCGGTGTTTCTGGAAAAACTCAGCCAAGGACAGGTGGATATGAAAGGTTAGCTGCCCCAACTTTCTCACCCACTGGTGGCATGCGTGCCCACTCCTTCATGGAGTGCCCTGAGGTCACCTCCTTGTCCCAGAGTCTGCTTTTGGGGGAACCTAGATGAGGGACGTGTGAATGGGCAGGTCCCCAACTCCAGAAAAGTGTGTCCTCACACAGACAGTAGCCCTCAAGTAGCATCGGCCGTGTATCTCTTTTCCTGAGGGGCAGAGAGCACAAGGAAGCCTGTCTCCTTGGGTTGACATCCTGTTTCCCGAGCAGGTGGGCTCAGTGATGTACAGCAGTGCTTCTCAAACGGTCATGATCACAGAGGCTACCTGGTCATCTTGTTAAAATACAGACTTTAATTCAGCAGGTCTGGGGCGGGACCTGAGAATCTGCATTTCTAGCCTGCTCCCAAGTGAGGCTGGCACCACAGGTCTGAGTGGGCAGGAGTGCAAGTGGGTTTGTAGGCGAGGTGAAATTCTTCACTGTGAGTACATTTCTAACCAAGGTTCCTGGCGGGGATTTTATTAAGTACCCGTCAAACACTTGACTCCTACAAAACCTTTTCATCCAAACACCACTCATAAATTGTTTTTATGCCATGATGTTAAATTCTTTCCTGTCCTTTTGGGAGAGCTCTCCACCTTGTTGATTTTCCAGTCAGCCTGTAGGGAAAAGGGAAAGAGTGCTAGAAAATCAAAATAATTTGATTTGTGAGATAGAATACAACATTGAATTCTTAGCTGGTTGATCAAGAATTGGCAAGCTCTGGGAAATATATTTCTTTTAATCTAAGAATAGAAGCCGTGTTTTAAAAGATCTAAGAGTAAGATATTGCTTCTATTTAACAGGAGAACCGACTTCCTAGGTGAAAAATCAAAGAATTTCTTCTTCAGCCTTAGAAGGCACTTCGAAGAGAAGGGAAGGTCTCTTCACTTTGAGCTTTTCAGTGAGAGCTGGTTGATTTCTTTTTAGTGGTTTGTTTATACTCTCAAGTTCAGGTCCCTGTGGTCCGGAAGGGAGCAATCACCAGCCCTGGAGGAGGTGATTTTATTTGTCTTCCCTTTGGGAAAATATAGAGATTAGCTCTGAACAGGGTTGAGGTAATGCACCAAGAAGAGAATGTTACAGGAATGAGTTTATTCAGCTCATTTCTAATTCATACTGGCTTTTAAAATGTAATCGTTTTACTCCGTTTATAGCTTTCAGAGCACTTTTTTCCAAGGGCCACAGGACTGGTGGGGAGAAGACTCACGGGGGCCCCACTTTGCTGGGAGGGCTGCTCCTTCTGTGACTCCTCCCCCGCCTGCCCGCGATTGGTGCAGAGTGGCTTAAAGGGCACTCACCAAATTCTGATACTCAACGTCACGAGAGCGTTTTGCCCTAACAGTTCTGTGGTTTGTCTCAGACATTTGTCCTGACTGTAGTTCCTACTTGCCTCACTTTTTTCAGCATGGAAAGAACAAGCACAGCATAGTCTGGGCCTTGGCTTCCATACGCGGTTTTGACAAAATTCAAGAAAGGAACTTGCTTCGTAGTGGTTGGTTTTTGTTGTTGTTGTTGTTGTTGTTGTTTTGCTCGATTCCTCCAAATCCCCCATGTGTGTGGGTGATCATCTCTGGTTCCCTTGCATCACTCAGCTGCCAGCTTCTCTCCTACCCACTGACCCAGCCTTGCCAGGCCATCAGCTGTATTGGACGTCTGGAGTAAAGTCCCCAAACGTTCCGGGTTCCTTAAAGGCAGTTATTGGTTCATTGACTGATGTTCCCCACCTTTCAGGCTTGGTTTCTATGGATTCTTTGGGGGGAGAGGGAAAAGGGGACCTTGTCTGCTCCCTGTTTGTTGTCCCCGCCCCAAGCCCCTTCTGATCTGTTCTTATGTTGCCAGCTAAGAACCCCTGGGCAGGTGATACAATTACTTTGTGTTCCAGTTTCCTCCTTGGAAAATGGCGTCAAAAGGGAAGCTATCACCCAGAGGAGCCAGCTGGCACATAGTGAGCCATTACCGAATAGGGGCCATTGTGTATTCTGTCCTTAGAGCCATCAGCACTAGCAGGCCAACAAAGTCCCAGAAGGCAGGTGTTAGGACCTCATTTGACAGGTAAGGAAATGGAACCCTAAAGAGAGGATGGTTAATTGGTCTGACGGCACATGGCTATTGCAGACCCAAACCAGTAATTAAAGCCGGGACACTACCTTGTGTGCTTCTTATGCTGTAAGCCCATGTGGTTTTCTTCCTGGGCAGGAATTTCATGGACCCTGTTCCCAAAGGATTCCCTGCCGGGAATAGGACTGTTTTTTCTGGTGAGACTCAGGCTGACTCACAGTCGAGTGGGGCCAATAAAGTCTTTCCTGGGAATGAAATCTCTTTCTGTTAACTCCCCAGGCCAACTTATTGGGGACCCTTGCTCACCCCTGACTTCTCAGTTGATTAGAGAATTGGGGTAAGGTGCTTCCAGAATTTACCCAAATTCTGTATTCACCAAGTTAATATGGAGGCTTCTCTTCCCAGCTCATAGAGGTCACACCTCCAGTGCCTAGATGAAGGAAGGGAGTCTTAGACGAATACCACATTGCCAGACAGGGGGACATACGTGTCCTCTTCAGTTTGACAAACCCATGAGGAAGCTAGAAGACGAGAAGTCAAATTTTAAACTTTTCCTGGCGCGGAGCCCTTGCCGGACTTTGCAGATTTGGGGCTCCCAAAAGAGCACTGTGTTGGTGGTCAAATAAAGCACAATCCAGAATGAAAGCAAACGCTGTGTGATTGGGAGGAAGGAGTCCAAAGGCCAACGGGGCTCCCTAACTTCATTATCTGATTCTTCTTGCCAACTGCTGCACGTTACGAACAGGGCTGGGGCTCGGCTCCCCTGGCCACACTCCCGGGCCTGGGAGAGCTAAGGTATGTCTGGAAAAGAGGGGGACTTCGCCAAAGCAAGCACCTCCCGTGCCAGGCAGACCAGCAAATAGCTTCTTCTCGAGGTCCCTTCATCCGAATCCTTAACCAGCCAAGGCCCATTCATTTAATAAGTGCAAACTCAGGAGCTACTAAGTGCCAGGCTCAGTGCCAGGCACTGAGGATACAGAGGTGAATTTGCCTAAATCAGGCATGCTTTTCATCACATGTTCTAGAAAACGTTCATTGATGTTTTTCTGATCCTAAGGGTAATGTGTGTCGGCTAAAAAAATATTAATTTCATTTAAATTGAATCACTCAATCTCCAGGGAAAAGCCCTGATAGCATTTTATGATATTGGAGTTCCTTGTTAGGCAAGGAAAAACAGGACCAGGAAAAAGGCCAGTTCTGTGAATCTTCTTAGAATAAGATCCAAATTTTCATAATTAAAAAAAAAAAAATCTTTTTAAGATTTGATTGGGACTTTACTTGAACAATGAAACTAAAAATTATGGAAATAAGGTTATATTAGTCTACATTTAACAGCTCTTGTAACATTGGAATTATAATGTCAAGGATATCTTAGACCCAAGGCAAAAACTTATTTACTTTATTAGCATCTTTATTATTTTTTAAATATTTTATTTATTTGTCAGAGAGAGAGAGGACAAGCAGGCAGAGAGGCAGGCAGAGGGAGAGGGAGAAGCAGGCTCCCATCTGAGCAGAGAGCCCAACTCGGGGCTCCATCCCAGGACCCTGAGATCATGACCTGAGCCGAAAGCAGACATTTAACCAACTAAGCCATTCAGGCGCCAGCGAGAGGTCATTTTTACAATGGCATACTTTTCCAAGGCTTCTCTTGATCTTTTTTATTCAAACCCTTATCTTCGGAAGCATCTTCAAGTGTTATCGCCCAGGGGTATTTATCAGTTAACTGGTCTAACTCAGCCAGATCCAGATTTATCAATGGCTTTCTGTGGCTTGAGCAGTTTTCCATCGTCACTTTCACTGATTTCATGAAAATCCGCTGCTTTTACAGAAAGGTGTTAGTTTCCCTCTGTAGTAGATTTGTATCGTATTGGAGGTGGGTAATCAGATGTCCGCACTGTCTGGAGATCAGGGACAAAGTTTGTTCACTGGTCCGTGTTCTGGGTCAGCTGAGAGCTGGTCATCATGTCTTGCAACAGTGACAAAGTTGTAGTCTCTAACCTAAAGTCAGGGTAAGCCACGACTGGGTGGTGGGCAAAGGCAGAGCCAAGGAGACACCTGGTGTCTGGAACCTCGCCCACATGCTTCCCGGTGGGCACCCAGTGTCTGGCAGGAGTAATACGCAACCCCCAGTAGATCGCTATCTGGAAGCCTCGCTGGGTCTGTCTGTGCCTACCAGGCTGCCTGCCTGGCTGCCGAGGGTGTGAGCCTAGTTTTTAGTTGTGCCCTGGGCTTGATGTGACAACAGAACAAAGAGGATGTTGATGCTGCTTTGGAGTAAATTGCTCCCCGATGGGCACAGCTACCCAGATTTCATGAATTGCCATTAGATAAGCTTTCTTTTTTTTTTTTTTTTTAAGATTTTATTTATTTATTCGACAAAGAGAGCAGAAGCAGGGGGAGTGGGAGAGAGAGAAACAGGCTTCCCGATGAGCAGGGAGCCCAGTACAGAGCTTGATCTCAAGTCCCTGGGATCATGACCTTAGCAGAACGCAGCTGCTTAACAGACTAGGCCACTCAAGTGCCCCCAGATAAGCTTTCTCTTAACTAGTATAAATTTAAAAAATTTTATTAGCATGTGCATTTTCCCCTTCTATTGTCTTTCCTCACCTGGGAGCAAATGCCCCGCCCTTCCCAGCGGCTCTCAGCACCGGAAGCCTGAGCCTCGTCTATAAAGAGCGTTGTATGAGGTCAGGTTCACCAGAAGCAGGACCTGAGATGGGGATTTCTGTGCAAGCAGTTTATTAGGGAAACGCTCTGGCAAGAAGAGGAGTGAAGATTGCAGAAGGGGGCAGAGGAAGGAACCGAACAGATGTGCTGTCAGCTGGAGGCTGCTTTAGCCTCATCCATGGGGGTTCCGGAACTTAGATCCCGTCTCCCCTGGAGGCAGAGGGATGTCAATTGGAGGCTGCAGAATGCTTGTAGGGGAGGGCATTGTAACCACGCCCCCCCAGGCAAAGAGGCTCCCACTCAGCTGGGGACTATTGAACCCATGTAGTAAAGGGGTTCTAGCCCAAGCACAGACACCATCCACTCACAGTGTTTGCCTCCCTCACAGCTGTAGTAGGAGAGCAGAGTATAGAAATAAATAACCCCAGGAGGGCTGCGTTGGTGCTGACAGGCAGCAGAAGGGTGATGCATGAGCTCCTTTCCCATGGCACCGCCAGGAGCGCGTGAGTCATGAACGGTCTGCTGAGCGCTCTCCAGCCTAGAGGGGTCTGTGGTTTTCGCTCTCTCTGCCTCACCCCACCAAGGTCCAACCAGAATTCTGCAATCTCAAGCAGACTGAGTAGGGTGGCAGAGAGACTCAGAATAAAGCAATAAATGCTGGCTTGCACGTTATTTTCTAGCATTTTTTGGAATTAAACAAAAGGAGGGACTTCAGCAGCTCTGGAACAATCAAACGCGGTCTGAAGCCAAAGCCAAGTACACTGAGGTCCTCTCAGGTTCCGGAGCAAAGTTTTGAAGTCACAGTCATTCCCTCACACCCACGCAAAACCTAAAAAAGTCTTCAGGGTCATAAATCTTTACTTCACCAACAGATAGACCTTTGACTTGAATGGAGAACCTGTCTTCTGGTTTGCAAGGGATTTCCAGTGAGGTATGGAACTTCACGAAGAGAGTTTAGAACTGGGTTCATGTAATCTATGAATGTGCTGGGACGCTCTTGAGAGGAAGTGTACCCCATGACGGATGTAAATAGGAACTGTGCCCAGGAAACTGCGAGCCAACATCACCTAGGCTTGGGCTCGCTGCCTCTGATGCCCACAGGCTGATTAGCTAGGATTTAGAGGAGCTTCTCCTTGGGCCGGTTGTAGACATTGCTTCTGCAAGAAGGAATAGGAAGATGGGAACAAAGCCCCCACAAAGGAATCATTAGGACCAGTCTGGAACATGCAGGTCCTGAGATAGCATTTGAGAAATTATCCTCTGTTTCCTTATTGAAATTGCAGAAGCATATCCTCTAGGTTCCAAGAGAAGCCCCTCCCACTTCCGTGTAAATGTCCATTTGTCTGCTAGGAAGTCTCTTCTTTCTAAGCTATGAGCTCTTCAAGGACAGGAACTAACATCTTTTAGACCTGTGCCCTTCACACTGATCGTGGTAGGTGATATGCTGACTCAATCACCCCATAGAAGCTCAGGGTCCATTCGGAATCCTGTGCTGCTTCCATACTATGGGTGTGAACTTGGAATCCATGAGGATTTGGGGCCAAGATGCATGAAGAAAGCCCTTAGAAGGAGGACTGGGGAAAAGCGCTCCTGATGGTGGAAATGACTTAAAAAGAGGTGCAGAAATGAAGCCAGGTATGAAGGGTGTTTGTAGACTAGAAACAGAATAGAAAAGGAAGAGAATGTATCTGTTCTTTGCCTCTAGAAAATTGGAGACGTGGAAAGCGGAGGGAGACAGTCTTTAGAGTCCACCAAGAATGACCTTGGGCATGACCTCATTGAACTTTGGTGTCTTGGCTTCTAGACACTCAGCAACTGCTAGGTCTGTGGCTTCTCCTTCTCCGAAGTCTGCAACATACTATTCCCCTTGGAAGTCTTGATTTGGCTTTAGTAACTTGGAACCTGTGGCTTATGAAGAGCCTCCTGGCTTTCCTTTGACCTTGGTTGTAGACCGCGTGTCCAGGTAGAAAGACAGCAGTTCCCCATGACCCCCATCCTGGTTTCTCGTGCTGCTGTGTGTAGAGTCCAGCCTCGGCGGGCTACACGAGGAGACCTCTCCTTGCCCTTGTGCCTGGGAAGGCTTGCAGGGGACCAGCTCAGCCCTCACCACCTCAGGCTGCAGAAAGAATCCCTGTATTTTCCTTGGTGTGATTTTCTTAGAGTTTGTCTTTCCTTAACTAGCAAGATCTTGAGAGGCACGATTAGAGTGTGAGCCTAGGAGAAATTGTCCAGGAAGACGACATGGTCGTTTTTGACCCAAACCTTCGGAGGCATCCGGTTCACATGCAGCCTGGCCCAGTTCACCAGGAGGGCACCAGGGATCAGAGCTGAAACATGAGTTAAGAATGTTCTGGACGCCCACCTTGCCACGGAGTCCATGGGAAGGGTGGGCTCCCAGAGGAGGACTGGGGACTCGGCCCGGTCGCAGGCTTCCCTCCCACCCGAGCCAACAGCAACGTTGTCTGGGAACTTCCCCAAAGAAGGACCGAGGCTGCCCAAGTCTCAGTGTGCCTCGCGGAGGCCACTTACACACATTCATCTCCACGCAGCCAGACCATCCGTTGGTGCTTTTTCTCTTTCAGGAGGAAATGGGCATTTCCTGTGAACTGCTCGAATCAGACTTCCTCAAATGCAGCGTGGGATTTCCTTTCATGAGGTCCAAATCAAAGGTAAGGGGAAGAGACGAGGCACTTACTTCTCAGCAGGGCCCCAGCCCTCTCCACCAGCCACCTACCCTGTCAGCTATACCCCACCCCCCAGGCTTCCTCTGTCCCTTCCCCAGCACCCCCCACCCTTGCCTCGTGCAATGGCACTGCCCAGCTCCCGTGGGGGTGGCACTGGGGCTTCGATCTTCCACTCCACGGGGGCATCCCCATATGCTCTTCCTCTCTGATCCACATGACACACCCCAAATGTGAGAGACACACCATGGCCTTGGTACTTTAGCAAGCACCATCTGGTCGGCCTTCCTAAAAATCTTTCTCTGGGACATTCCATGCCGCTGTGAGTGTGACAACATAGGAGAAGTGCGGTCTGGGCTAGTGACCTATGGTTCTGACTGTCACTCCCCTGGGCACTCAGAATTTTCTGAAGAGACCTCTTAAAATTCTTAAAACATAAATAATGGTATTGCACTTCATTTTTTTTTTAATAAAAGAAATTAGACTCACTTTGGTATTTATACAGAGCCAAATTTTCTAAGACCAAACAGTAATATGGTCCAGCGTATTCAAACATTCATGGAACATTCTGGTGTGTGCCGTATTATAAGGATATGCAAAGATACATAGAAGATGTGATTGTTGGAAGCAAAACTAGAACATAAAAGATCAGGACTGCCTTTTGAAATGGAAGCTATTTTTCTTGCTATGATTTGAAGGAAATTTCATATTCCTTTGTCTAACTTTTTCCCCCTAAAAAAAAAAAAAATGAAAGTTTAATCCTCCTCTCCTGCCTATGTCACAGAATCAACTTGTTTTAATCTCCGAGGCATTTTGGTCTCAGTACCTCTGGCTGTTTTGTAAGCCAGTTGTGAGAATGTTCAAGTGAGAAAGAAGATTTGCTGATTTCCTCGCCACTCAAACCCCTCAGCCGCATTGAAGGCGCCTGCTCCAAATGACAATGGCTCTTACATCTGTGATCCCTACGCCTTTTAGGAACCCTTCAGTGTCCCTGAACCCTGGACATTATTGCCTGTAGAAACATAAATGGCACCTCCATACACATATTTAAATGAAATCTTTTCACCGACTGAAAAACGACTTAACTGAAAAACGTTAACAGTTGCCATTTCACTGGTAAAATCCAGCCAACATCTCAAATCAAACCTAAGGTGGGTCTTGCTAGTTTTAGCTTAAAGGTTATTTTAAAAGGAAAATTTTATCACTTTGACGTACGGATCCAGGATCACTTACCATAAAGAGATGGTAGTCATAAAAATGAGTACAGTGAAAACAAAGCCATGTTGAATTCTGGAGTATTAAGTTTTGTCAAAATTCATTAACTCTCAAAATAGTCATGGAACCGACAAAAGTAGGAACATTGGAAAGTTGGATTTTTTCCCAGCACGGCAATGCCACTACCCTCCTCCCACATACAGGGGCTTAGACCAGAGAAATATTAAAGCTGGAGTTAGGAGGCCTAGGGGTGAGTCCCTGGAGAGAACCAGGGTCACGGAGTGATCCAGCAGGGCCGGGGACCGCCCTGGTCAGCTCCCGGCTTGCACTCCCCTGTGTCTCGGCCCCTGGGGCTCAGTCAGGCTGCAGCCTGCCC